>CM036906.1:1003517-1321234 GCA_020800305.1 Porphyrio hochstetteri | reverse complement strand
GCCATCCCCACAGGGAACCTGAGCAGCTGTTGGGCTGCAGAGCTCCAGGAGGGACATCAGGTTGGCCATTCCAACCTTCCCCAACGTGCAGGAAACTTCTCAAGAGGTTTATTCCCAAACTAGGTTGGGGGGGGATGGGACAAAGCCTATTCCTTCCCAGGTCTTTCTGCACCAGGACACCCCCCTTGGGTGCAGCTTCCTTGGCTCATCCTGATGGTTCATCCATCTCCTCTACGTGCAGAGAGGGACCTGGATCTTCTCCAGATGAAGAAGGTGATGGAGAAGCTGCAGCAGGTCAACCAGAGCCTGGAGTTGATGCTGGCAGCTGTGGAGGATGCTCAGAGCAGGTGGAGATCCATCTGCAGCGTCCTCCACACCGTTCTTCACTCAGCTGGTGAGCTGGGGTGGGTGCTGGGAAGGTAGATGGGTGCTGGTGGGTGTCAACACTGAGCTCCTTGCTCCTTGTCCTGCAGGTCAGAGCCCAAGTGTCATCTCCACCTGCATCCTGTATGGCTCCTACCTCGTGCTGCTGGTTGCATTAGTGGTGTCCACCCCACCCTGTAGCATCATCCTCCTCTTCCTCACCTCCAGCACCTTCAGTGAGCTCCTTGGCCTCCCAGCAGCCCCCACTCTCCTGGCTGTTGCCATCACAGGTGGGGATGAGTGGTGGTGGGGGGGGGTGGAAGACCTGGTTGGGGGACACATTGCCCTGGGGATGCTCTGTCTTCTCCTACCCTCTTGCTTCCCCACAGGGCAGTGGCTTGCTGGTGGCTTCCCGTGGTGGTGTTGGGAGAACCTGGCTGATGCTCCCCCAGAAGAAAGCCCATCACCAGCTCACCTCCACCCCAGACAGGTAGGAGATGGTTGAGGGAGGTGGGGTGGGCATGGCACCTTTGGGAGCTGCTAGAACCCATCCTGGATGGCAGGTGCCCCGTGCTACATCCTGCTGCCACCTCTCAGAGGTCCCCAGGGTGGGCTGCTGGTCCCTGGGAGCGAACAGGACCCATCTTGATGGCTTCATCCCACCTCCCTGTCCTGCTTCTGCCTGGAAGAGGGTGTGGAGAGGCTGGAGAGGGGGTTGCCATCATGATGGGGGTGAGGAACGAGCTGCCAAGGTGATGGAGCTCCAGGTTTCCTCCTTCTCATGGAGGGAGTGTGACATGGAGCTGTTGCAGGAGGAGCTGGAGAAGATGGGAGATGAGCTGCTTGCAAGGTGAGAGTTGGCTGGGCAGGGGGATGCAGAAGTGATGACCATGAGGTGGGAGGTGTTTGGTGGCTGTAGGACAGGGGTCTTCAAGCCCTAACATGTCTCCATCCTGTCTTGGAACATGTGTTAGGGTGCACATACCACCCAAGGGTGGTGTAGAGGCAGTTCTGGGGCTGTGTCACCACCCATGCCATGTCCTTGCAGAGTCTTCATGCCTGGAGAAGCCTCCAGGGGTGGCAGGGGACATCCCTGGCTTAGCAGGGCAGGTGTTACCCATCCCTGGTGGCTGGAGGACAAAGCTGAACTCCAATGGGCTAAGCCTGAGCTGGAGGTAGGTGCTGGGTGGGGTGTCCCTAGGTTGGGCCAGACCCTGCTGCTGGTGGCCACTCTTGGGTCCCCCTGAGGGTCAGGTCCTCTAGAGCTGGGGTGTCCTCATCATGACACCACCTCTGGGTGCTGGGCACCCCATTGGGAGAGGGGCCAGGGCTGGTGCCAACAGCACTTGTGGGGATGATACTCAAGGAGGACCTGGGAGTGGATGGGGTGTCCTCCAGGGCACCAGTCCTGTACGACTTGTGTGTCCTGAGGGGACAAGGGACCCTCCAGTCCTTCAGGAGATGTCCCTAGGGACACAGAGTGCCCTACCAAACCTTTTCCTCCCCAACCAGGTGATGCTGGAGCCAATTCAGGGTGCTGGGAAGCACTGGGAGCCCAAACCCCACAACCTCAGCCAGTCTCTGACCAGTAACATGTGAGTACCAACCACATGGACCATCCCTTCTCTAGGGACACGTTTGGGCTGGGGTCACCTCATGGTCCAGCCAAAAAACAGCCCTTCTAGGGGGGTGTTTCTTGAGGTGCTGGTGTCTATGGGTGTCTCTCTTCCATAGGTCCTTGCTGTCCCCACGGTCCCCATGCCAGGGGCTCACCAGGGCTGGGCAGCACTGTAGGAAGAAACCCATCCCTGGGCAGGACTTCTGCCATGTTCACACCACCAGTTGAGCATCATGGACTTACCACCCCATATTTGACCTTCTACCTCCTCCCAGATGAGTTTTAAACCCTTTCTTGGCTCTTCCAGATCCTAGTGGAGAACCCAAGGTGGTTCTTGAGACCTTGGGGGTGCCACCTAGCATGGATACAGGACCACACACTCTGGGGTAGATGTTCCTCAACCCACCAGCTTTTATGTTTTCTTCTCATCTTTTAATAAATGCCATATTTACAGTTAGAGCCTTCATCCTTCTGGGGTGTCCCCTCCCCAAATCCTGATGGCTTTGGGACCATCTCAATGCCCTGAAAGCAACAGCAACCACCCCCACTGCTGTTCCTCCACTAGAAGAACCTTGACCACCTTCCCTTTATTACAGCCTAATATGGGTAATTAGCAAAGTCACAGCTCAGCTAAAGCCACCAGGCTCTTAGACATGGTCATGGTGGCTCCAGTTGGGTGCTACCACCTAGTTTTGGGGTTCATCACCTTTGGGGTGTCCTGACCTTCCTTCCACACCCCTGTCCTGGGCATCCAGGTAGGAATGTGGAATGGGGGGGGGGTGTCTTGGTGACCCCCCTACTTTGGAAATGTCTATTGTCACCCACCCAGCCCCATCCTTTGCCCCAGCAAAGGACAACCCTGAGTTGAAGAGGAGGATGCTGGTCCCAGCGTCGTGTTGGCCCATCACTTCCTGGCGTTGGCATAGTTGGTGTTGAACCAGTCACAGGTCTCCTTCACAGCTGGGGAAGGAGAAGATGGGGATGGGTTTGGGGATGGAGAATGGGGCTTGTTCAGTGGCTCAGCCCACAGTTTGGGTGGGAAAGGGACCTTGAAAGCTCATCTAGATCCAACCCTCTTCAACAAGAGCAGGTTTCTCAAAGCCCCATCCAACTTGACCTTGAATGTTTCCAGGGATGGAGCCTCCACCACTTCTCTGGGCCACCTCTGCCAGTGTCTCACCACCCTCAGCATAGTAGAGATTCTTCCTTAGATCTACTCTGAACCTCCCTTCTTCTAGTTTAGCACCTTTACCCTTGTCCTGGAGGTTGGTGGCCCTGCCTGTGGCAGGGGGGCTGGAACTCTTATGATCCTTGGGGTCCCTTCCAACCCAGCCCAGTCTGTGATTCTATGAGTCCTATTGCTACAAACCCTCCTAGAAACTGTCCTCATCCTTCTCACAAGTACTGAAAGGATGGATGGACCACCCTGATGCCACCAAGACTAACTGCAGTGGGTGGAGGAGCCCATCTTTTCTCAGCATCACAAGGTTGGAAAAAGACCTTTGAAGATCATCAAGTCCAACCATTCCTGTCCTGTGCTGAACCAGATCCCTGAGCACCTCATCTCCCTGGCTGTTAAACACACCCAGGGGTGGGGACTCAACCCCCTCCCTGGGCAGCCTGTGCCAGACCCTGACCCTGCTCCAGGCCCCTGTTCCACAGCCCCACAACTCTGCCAGGGAAGAACTTTCCCCTCCCAGCTGAGCTGACCCTGCCCTGGGGCAGCTTGAGCCCATTGCCCCTTGTCCCATCTCCTGGCCCCTGGCTGAAGAGACCATCACCCACCTCTCTGCACCCTCCTGGCAGGGCAGGGGAGGTGGGGGAGAAGGTCTCCCCTCAGCCCTCCTCTTCTCCAGGCTCAACACCCCCAGCTCCCTCAGCTGCTCCTCAGAGGATTTGCCCTCCAGCCCCCTTCCCCAGCCTGGTTGCCCTTCTCTGCACTCACTCCAGGACCTCAATGTCCTTCTGATGCTGAGGAGCCCAGAACTGGACCCAGCACTCCAGCTGCAGCCTCCCCAGTGCCCAGTGCAGGGGCACAATCCCCTCCCCACACCTACTGGCCACACTGGGGCTGACACAAGCCAGGATGCCCTTGGCCCTCCTGGCCACCTGGGCACCCTGCTGGCTCATGTTCTCCAGCCCCTTCACCTCACCTTGCCTGAAGGGTGTGAACTGGAAGGTGGGCAGGTAACGCCGGAGCTTGGCGTTGCTGGCTGTCTTCTTGAACTGCCCATCTGCTTTGGTGGTGTCAAACTGGGGTGAGAAGGGTTAAGAGAAACCAAAACTGGGGGTGGGGTTGTGGAAACCAGGTCTTACTCTGCTCTATCAAGTCCTGGCTGGAGAAGTTGGAGATGTTCTGGATCCCTGGGAGCCCTATGGCTGTTGGTGGAAAGTGGGGTGACCCCCCCCCCCCAGTCTATAGCAGCTCTCTGAGCAAGTTTGGGGGGTGCCAGCTTGGAGAAGGATACAACAAGCTCTCCCCTGAAGTCCATGGCCTCCACAATTGCCTCTGCTGCTTCTCTGATGGAGACTTCATCTTCTTCTCCCACTGTAGAGAAGGGAGGGGGTGGTTGCTTGGGAAAGGGGCTGAAAGTGGGGACAGGGGGCCTGGGGTGGGGTGGAGAGGGAGCCTGGGGGTGGGTGTGGGGTGACAGCCAGGGCTTACCTGACAAAATGATGGGCTCCACCTCATCATATTCCCTCAGCACCCAAATGAAGAGCCGTGCCAGGTCCTGTGGAGGAGGAGGTGGCTCCTGTGGGTTTGGGGGGTGGGTGGTGTCCCCCCTAGCCCTCCCATCACAAGGGGACTCAACCTTGAGGATGGCCAAGTGTTGTCCAGGATAACGCAGGTGGGCTCAAACCTTACTGGGGGTCTAAGGACCACCACCCCAGCCCCCTAGGCTGCCCTCCCCAAGCTGTGGGAGATGAGTGCTCCAAGACCACACATACCAAGGAGTAGATGAACTGTCTCCTGGGGTTTCCTGTGCCCCAGACTGTCAGAGGAGAGCCCAGTCTCTGCAGGAGAAATGAGAACACATCCATGAGCACTGGAGCTACCTCCACCCATCCCAGCAGAGCACCTCCTTGGATGAGTGGAAAGCCCCCCAAAAAACCCCCAAACAACCAACCATTCACCCCAACAAACCAGCCATCCACCCCAACAAACACAACAACCAACCACCCAATCCAATAATCCAACCACCCAACCCAACAAACCAACCACCCAACTCAATAAAGCAACCAGCCATACCCAACCAACCACCCAACCCAACAAACCAACCATCCAACCCAACCAACCACCCTACTCAACAAACCAACCACCCAACCCAACCAACTAACCAACCCAACCAACCACCCAACCACCCAACCAACCACCCAACCCAACCCAACCACCCAACCACCCAACCCAACAACCAACCACCCCAACCAACCAACCACCCAACTCAACAAACCAACCACCCAACTCAACAAACCAACCCACCCAACCACACAAACCAACCACCCAACCCAACAAACCACCCAACCCAACCAAGCAACCAACCACCCAACTCAACAAACCAACCACCCAACACAACAAACCAACCAACCACCCAACTCAACCAACCAACCACCCAACAAACCAGCCACCCAACTAAACAAACCAACCAACCCAACCAACCAACCACCCAACTCAACAACCAACCACCCAACCCAACCAACAACCACCCAACTCAACAAACCAACCCAACCAACACAGTAAACCAACCACCCAACTCAACAAACCAACCACCCAGACAAGCCCAACCACCCAACCCAACAACCCAACCACCCAACCCAACAAACCAACAACCAACCACCCAACCCAACAAACCAACCACCCAACAAGCCAACCACCCAACTCAACAAACCAACCCAACCAACACAGCAAACCAACCACCCAACTCAACAAACCAACCACCCACGCCAACAAACCAACCACCCAAGCCAACCAACCAACCACCCTACCCAACCAACCAACCACCCAACCCAACCAACCAACCCCCCAACTCAACAAACCACCAACTCAACAAACCAACCACCCAACTCAACAAACCAACCACCCAACTCAACAAACCAACCACCCAACTCAACCAACCACCCACCCAATCCAACAAACCAACCACCCAACCCAACCAACCAACCACCCAATTCAACCAACCAACCACCCAACTCAACCAAACCAACCACCCAACTCAACAAACCAACCACCCATCAACAAACCAACCACCCACCCACCCCAACCCTCCCAACCACCCACCCAATCCAACAAACCAAACCGACCCAACCCAACAAACCAACTCCTCCAAGCACCCAACTCAACCCAACCCAAGAAAAGACCCCCCCAAAAGCTCCTGCCACGCTCACGTTTGGCCAAGTAGACCTTATGGATGAGCCCTGGGCAAGACGTGTCCATCCTCAATGTTGAAGTTGTCATGTGGCCCAAAGACGTTGGTGGGGATGACGGCGGTGAAGCGGCAGCCGTGCTGCTCAAAGTAACCCCTGGGTGACAGCAGTAGGGGTGGGAATGAACACAGGGAGGGTTGTCCACCAGCTGTAGACACCCACCTTCCAAGCACAGACCTATCCCCCAGAAGACCAACATCTCCATCTACTGAGCCCTGGGAATCCATTTGATTCCCATGGGATTCCCCTCATTGTGGAGGGTGCTCACAGCCCTCAAGGGTGTCTTCTCCTGGGTCCAGTATGGTTCAACATCTTTATCAATGAGCTGGATGAAGGGATTGAATGTTCCCTCAGGAAGTTTGCAGGTGACACTAAACTAGGAGGAAGTGTTGATCTGCCTGAGGGTGGGGGAGGCTCTTCAGAGGGATCTGGACAGGCTGGACCCATGGGCTGAGCCCATCGGGATGAGGTTTAACAGAGGCCAAGTGTAGAGTGCTGCCATGGGACAGAACAACCCCCTGCAGGCGCTCCAGGCTGGGGGAGACTGGCTGGAGAGCTGTCAGGCAGAGAAGGACCTGGGGGGTGTTGGGGTGACTGCAGGCTGACCATGAGCCAGCAGTATGCCCAGGGGGCCAGGAAGGCCAAGGGCATCCTGGCTTGTGTCAGCCCCAGTGTGGCCAGTAGGGGTGTGGGGAGGGGGATTGTGCCCCTGGACAGGGCACTGGGGAGGCTGCAGCTGGAGTGCTGGGTCCAGTTCTGGGCTCCTCAGCATCAGAAGGACATTGAGGTCCTGGAGCGAGTGCAGAGAAGGGCAACCAGGCTGGGGAAGGGGCTGGAGGGCAAATCCTCTGAGGAGCAGCTGAGGGAGCTGGGGGTGTTGAGCCTGGAGAAGAGGAGGCTGAGGGGAGACCTTCTCCCCCACCTCCCCCTGCCCCTGCCAGGAGGGTGCAGAGAGGTGGGTGATGGTCTCTTCAGCCAGGGGCCAGGAGATGGGACAAGGGGCAATGGGCTCAAGCTGCCCCAGGGCAGGGTCAGCTCAGCTGGGAGGGGAAAGTTCTTCCCTGGCAGAGTTGTGGGGCTGTGGAACAGGGGCCTGGAGCAGGGTCAGGGCCTGGCACAGGCTGCCCAGGGAGGGGGCTGAGTCCCCACCCCTGGGTGTGTTTAACAGCCGGGGAGATGAGGTGCTCAGGGATCCTTTGGTGTCCCCCCTTGCTCCCCCCACCCCACACACCTATTCTGGATGTCAATCATCCTCTTGGCATAGGAGTAGCCAAAGTTGGAGCTGTGAGGTGGCCCGTTGTGAATCTGGAGACCAGAAAGCAGAGGGTTAAACAGGGCAGGGGTGGGGGGGGGACATCATCTTGGGGCTGCTGGGGGGGATGCAGATGGACGGGGGGACGGAGATGGATGGAGAGATGGAGAGGGATGGGGGGATGGAGATGGATGGAGATGGATGGGGGGATGGAGATGGATGGAGATGGATGGAGAGGGATGGGGGGGATGGAGATGGATGGAGATAGATGGGGGGGATGGAGATGGATGGAGATGGATGGAAGCATAGAGATGCTCACCATGCTCTGGGCAGGGGTAGGGGGACATCATCCTCCACGTCGGGGATGGAGATGGATGGGGGGATGCAGATGGATGGAGATGGATGGAGATGGATGGGGAGGGATGGGGGAGGGATGGGGAGGGATGGAGATGGTTACCATGCTCTGGGCAGGGGTAGGGGGACATCATCCTCCACGTGGGGATGGAGATGGATGGAGGGATGGGGGTTGGATGGGGAGGGATGGGGAGGGATGGAGAGGGATGGAGAGGGATGGAGATGGGTGGAGATGGGTGGAGATGGGTGGAGATGGGTGGAGATGGGTGGAGATGGGTGGAGATGGGTGGAGATGGGTGGAGGGATGGAGATGGGTGGAGGGATGGAGATGGATGGAGATGGGTGGAGATGGATGGAGATGGGTGGAGAGGGATGGAGAGGGGTGGAGATGGGTGGAGATGGGTGGAGATGGGTGGAGGGATGGAGATGCTCACCAGGCTCTCATCAATGGGGTAGGTGGTCTTTGTCTGGGAAGATGCAGGTGGAAGAGGCAGGAGACCACCTTCTGCACTCCCATCTCGTACGCCGAGTGCAGACGTTGTCATTGATGTGGATGTTTCTCCTCTGGGGAGGGAGGACAATTATGGGATGGGGTTATGGGGTGAAGTTTATTGGGGTGGGGAGACCTCCCCCCCAAAAGCCCTGCACTCCATGAGGTGGTGGGTTTATGAGCTGGAAAACCCCCCTCCCCAAAACCCTTCACTCCATGGTTTGACTTCTGGAAGGGGAACAAACCATGTCCTGGTGTCCCCAAATCCTGACTCAAGGGGGGACAGGGGGTGGTGGCATCCCCAGGGACCCCAATTCCAGCCCCATGTGGTGGGTGCTCACCCAAAAATCCAGGTTGTGGCTGATGTTCTTGAAGAGCCCCCCCACCATGGCAGCCAGGTGGATGGACGTGGGTGGGCTTGTGCTGCTGGAACAGGGCTCTGGTCTCTGCAGCATCCCTGGGCGGGGGGGGGGAGGTTTTGGGGTTCAGAGGGGCTGAGGAGGAGATATGGGGTGCAGGGCTGGGATTTAGGGGTGCAGGGGGATGTCTGGGGTGCAGAGCTGGGATTTAGGGGGTGGGGGGGAAAGGGAGGGTGGGGTGCAGGGGTGGGATTTGGGGGTAGGAGGGGTGGTGGGGGTGCAGGGATGGGATTTGGGGGGTGTGGGGAGGTGGGGTGCAGGGGGGGGTGTGGGGTGCAGGGCTGGGATTTGGGGGTGCAGGGGGATGTCTGGGGTGCAGAGCTGGGATTTAGGGGGTGGGGGGAAAGGGAGGGTGGGGTGCAGGGGTGGGATTTGGGGGGTAGGAGGGGTGTGGGGTGCAGGGATGGGATTTGGGGGGGTGTGGGGAGGTGGGGTGCAGGGGGGGTGTGGGGTGCAGGGCTGGGATTTGGGGGTGCAGGGGGATGTCTGGGGTGCAGAGCTGGGATTTAGGGGGTGGGGGAAAGGGAGGGTGGGGTGCAGGGGTGGGATTTGGGGGGTAGGAGGGGTGTGGGGTGCAGGGATGGGATTTGGGGGGTGTGGGGAGGTGGGGTGCAGGGGGGGGTGTGGGGTGCAGGGCTGGGATTTGGGGGTGCAGGGGGGATGTCTGGGGTGCAGAGCTGGGATTTAGGGGGTGGGGGAAAGGGAGGGTGGGGTGCAGGGGTGGGATTTGGGGGGGTAGGAGGGGTGTGGGGGTGCAGGGATGGGATTTGGGGGGGTGTGGGGAGGTGGGGTGCAGGGGGGGGTGTGGGGTGCAGGGCTGGGATTTGGGGGTGCAGGGGGATGTCTGGGGTGCAGAGTGGGATTTAGGGGGTGGGGGAAAGGAAGGGTGGGGTGCAAGGGTGGGATTTGGGGCGTAGGAAAGGGAGTGGGGTGCAAGGGTGGGATTTGGGGGGTGTGGGGAGGTGGGGTGCAGGGGGGGGTATGGGGTGCTGAGCTGGGATTTGAGGGGTTCAGGGGGACATGTGGAGTGCAGAGCTGGGATTTGGGGGTGCATGGGGAGATGTGGGGTGCAGGCCTGAGATTTGGGGTGCTGACCTGGGATTTGGGGTGCTGACCTTGGATTTGGGGTGTGGGAGGGGTGTGGGGTGCACACTTGGATTTGGGGGTGCAGGGAGAGGTGTGGGGTGCAGACTTGGGATTGGAGGGTGCAGGAGTGGGTGTGGGGTGCAGCCCTGGGATTTGGGGTGCAAGGGGTGGGTGTGGGGTGCAGACCTGGGATTTGGGGGTGCAGGGGTGGGTGGGGGGTGCAGACCTGGGATTTGGGGGTGCAGGGGTGGGTGGGGGGTGCAGGGTGGGTGTGGGGTGCAGCCCTGGATTTGGGGTGCAGGAGTGGGTGTGGGGTGCAGCCCTGGGATTGGGGGTGCAGGGGTGGGTGTGGGGTGCAACCCTGGATTTGGGGTGCAGGGGTAGGTGTGGGGTGCAGCCCTGGGATTTGGGGGTGCAGGGGAGGTTATGGGGTGCAGACCTTGGATTGGGGGGGGTGTGGGGTACACACTTGGGATTGGGGGTGCAGGGGGAGGTGTGGGGTGCAGCCCTGGGATTGGGGGGTGCAGGGGTGGATGTGGGGTGCAGCCCTGGGATTTGGGGGGTGCAGAGGAAGTGTGGGGTGCAGCCCTGGGATTTGGGGGTGCAGGGGTGGGGTGTGGGGGTGCAGCCCTGGGATTTGGGGGTGCAGGGGTGGGTGTGGGGTGCAGGGGGAGGTATGGGGTGCAGCCCTGGGATTGTGGGGGTACAGGGGTGGGTGTGGGGTGCAGGGGTGGGTGTGGGGTGCAGCCCTGGGATTTGGGGGTGCAGGGGGTGGGTGTGGGGTGCAGGGGTGGGTGTGGGGTGCAGTCCTGGGATTTGGGGGGGGGGTGCAGAGCTCTCTCAACTCACGTCAGGTCCCCATCTTTGGAGGCCAGGAAGATCCACTCCTCCTCTGGCCAAGCTTCTCCCTCAGCCAGAACCTTCTGGATGGCCCTTCCCACCAAACCAGTGCCACCAGCACCAGGATGCGCTTGCCCACCGGCCCCAGTATCCTCCATCACCAGCCAAAACCACCCCTGTGGGGAACACAGAACCCCTGGTGTACCCAATTATGGGGTGCTGGGCTATCCCCCCCCACCCCCCCACCCAGGAGCATCAGCCCCCATCCCAGGGGTGCTGAGTGGGACTTTGTGGGTGGGGGGGGTTACTGGTTTTTACTGGTTCAGGGAAGCAGAAGCAGTGTGGTTGGTGAGGATGTGGCCAGGCTGGAGCAGCCTCAAATCTTCAGGGCTGCACCCCCCACACCCACCCCTGCACCCCCAAATCTCAGGGCTGCACACCCCACACCCACCCCCTGCACCCCCCAAATCCCAGGTCTGCACCCCACACCCACTCCTGCACCCCACACCCACCCCTGCACCCCCAAATCCCAGGGCTGCACCCACACCCACCCCTGCACCCCACACCCACCCCCTGCACCCCCAAATCCCAGGGCATGGCAGCACCCCACACCCACCCCCTGCCACCCCCAAATCCCAGGGCTGCACCCCACACCCACCCCTGCACCCCACACCCACCCCTGCACCCCCCAAATCCCAGGTCTGCACCCCACACCCACCCCTGCACCCCAAATCCCAGGGCTGCACCCCCACACCCACTCCCTGCACCCCCACACCCCACCCCTGCACCCCAAAACCCAAGGCTGCACCCCACACCCACTTCTGCACCCCCAATCTCAGCTCTGGACCCCATACCCACTTCCTGCACCCCAAATTCCCAGGTCTGCACCCCCACACCTCCCCTGCACCCCAAATCCCAGGTCTATGACCCAGACCCACCCCTGCAACCCCCCCAAATCTCAGGTGCTGCACCCCACACCCACCCCTGCACCCCAAAATCCCAAGTGTGCACCCCACACCTCCCCTGCACCCCAATCTCAGGTCTGCCCCCTCACACTTCCCCCCTGCAGCCCCCACACCCCAGGTCTGCAACCCCCCAAATCCCAGGACTGCACCCTCAATCCAAGGTCTGCACCCCACACCTCCCCTGCACCCCACAGCCACTCCTGCACCCCCCAAATCCAGGTCTCGCCCCCTACACCCACTCCTGCACCTCAAATCTCAGCTCTGCACCCCACACCCACCCCTGCACCCCCAAACCCAGGTCCCTGCACCCCAACCTTCCCCCTGCACCCCAATCTCAGGTCTGCACCCCAACCTTCCCCCTGCACCCCAATCTCAGGTCCTGCCCCCCACCCCACACCCACCCCTGCACCCCCAATCTCACCTCTGGACCCCAAACCCACCCCTGCCCCCCCAATCCCAGGGCTGCACCCCACACCCCCCCTGCAACCCCCACACCTCCCCCTGCACCCCCCTCCTCCCCTGCACCCCAATCTCAGGTCTGCCCCCCCCCCCCGTCCCCCCTGCACCCCAAACCCACCCCTGCACCCCCAATCCCAGGCCTGCACCCCACAATGTCCCCTGTCCCCCCAATCCCAGGTCTGGCCCTTCACCCCTCCCCCTGCACCCCAAATCCCAGGTCTGCCCCCCACCCCCCACCCTCCCTGCACCCCACACGCCCCCCTGCCCCCCCCCCAGACCTCCCCCCTGCACCCCAAATCCCAGGCCTGCCCCCCATTCCCCCCCCCCCCAGCCCCAGGCCCGACGCCCCCCCCCCCCCGGACCCTCCCTGCACCCCAAACCCCCATCCCCCCTCCCAGAGCCCTCCCCTCTGGGGTCCCCCCACTGCTACCCCCCCGAGCCCCCCCTGTGTGTGTGTGAGGGGGGGGCTGCGCCCGCCAAAGGCCCCTGATGGGTTGTTGGGGGGGGGGGGGGGGGCCCGTCTCACCCCGACACGGGGCTCGGTGCGCTCGGCGGGGCTCGGCTGCAATCGGCTGCAGTCGGAGGGGCTCGGCTGCAGTCGGAGGAGCTCGGCTGCAGTCGGAGGGGCTCGGCCCGGCCGCGCTCGGTAGGGCTCGGCTCGGCTCGGCTGGGCTCGGTAGCACTCGGCTAGAGTCGGCGTGGTTAGGCCCGGCCGCGCTCGGTAGGGCTCGGCTCGGCTCGGTAGAGCTCGGGTCGTACCGGCTGCGCTCGGCTTGGCTCGGTCAGATTCGGCTCGGCTCGTCAGCGCTCGTTTCGGCTCGGCTCGGCATCGCTCGGCTCAGCTCGGCTCAATTCGTCTCGGCTCGTCACCGCTCGGCTCAGCTCGGCATCGCTCGGCTCAGCTCGGCATCGCTCGGCTCTGCTCGGCAGCGCTCGATTCTGTTCGGCAGCGCTCGGCTCTGTTCGGCAGCGCTCGGCTCTGCTCGGCAGCGCGTCCTGCGCCGCCGCTCGGCTCCTCGGGAAACCGAGGCCGCGGCCGGTGCCAGCGGGACCGGTCCCAGCGCCGCCCAGCGCTTCGAACGGGGGTGCGGGGGGAAGGGAAAAGGGGGCGATCGCCTCCCCTTCCCCTTCCCTTTCCCCTTCCCCTTCCCTTCCCTTCCTTCCCTTCCCTTCCCTTCCCTTCCCTTCCCTTCCCCTCTTCCCCTTCCCTTCCCTCTCTTCTTTCCCTTTCCTCTTCCTTCTTCCCTTCCCCTTCTTCTCCTTCCCCTTCCCTTTCCCCTTCCCTTACCCCCTCCCTTCCCCTTCCCCTTTCCCCTTTCCCCTTCCCCTTCCCCCCTTCCCCCTTCCCTTTTCGCTTCCCTTTTCCCTTCCCTTTTCGCTTCCCTTTTCCCTTCCCTTTTCCCTTCCCTTTTCCCTTCCCTTTTCCCTTCCCTTTTCCCTCCCTTTTCCCCTTCCCCTTCCCTTTCCCCTTCCCCTCCCCTCCCCTCCCCTTCCCTTCCCTCCCTTCCCTTCCCTTCCCTTCCCTTTCCCTTCCCCCTTCCCCTTCCCCTTACCTTTCCCCTTCCCTTCCCCTTCCTTTCCTTTCTCTTCCCCTCCCTTCCCCTTCCCCTTTCCCCTTCCCTTTCCCTTTCCTCTTCCCCTTCTCCTTTCTCTCAAGGTCCCTTCCAACCCCTACAATTCTGTGATTCTGTGATTCCCCTTTCCCTTTCCCCCTTCTCCTTCCCCTTTCCCTTTCTCCTTCCCCTTCCCCTTTCCCTTTCCCCTTTCCCTTTCCCTTTCCCTTTCCCTTCCCTTCCCCTCCCCTCCCCTCCCCTCCCCAAAACCCTTAATCACCTTTCATGACCTTAAGCTGAGATTAAAAATAACCCCAGCCCAAACCCGGAGCTTTCAGGTGGGTGGGGATTGGGTGGGGGGTGGGGATGGGGATTGGGTGGGGGGGGTGGGGGTGGGGATGGGGGATGGGGATGGTTTAAAAGGCAGCCCCACCCCCAGCTGCCTTTTCCTTTGGGGTTTCTACGTGGCAGAGGCAGGTAAGTCCTCACACTGCTCCAAATTCCCATGGTGATGGGTGGGATATGGGGAGATCCAGCCAGGAATTCCCACTCCTTCCCCCTCCCCCCCCCCAAAAAAGATGGCCCTGATGATGAGGAGCAGCAGGTTATCCTGGTTTCCAGCTCTTTTTCTCCCTCCTCTGGGGTGCAGAACTGGAAGCACTCACCCCTTTTCCCTTGGGAAAGTCAAAGGAAAAGCTGAATCCTTTGGGAATGTGGGTCATTTCCCCCTCCCTGCACATCCAAAAGTGGCACCTTGTGCTCCTGTCACCTGCTGGAGCACCCAGCCCCTCTCCCCAGCTGGAAGGGTCCCAGCATGAAGTCATAAATCCAGGAATGATTCGGGTTGGAAGGCACCTCAAAGCTCATCTAGTGCCACCTGATGTGGCTGGGGGCATCTTCAACCAGCCCAGGGTGCCCAAAGCTCCACCCAACTTGGCCTTGAACCCTGCCAGGGATCCAGGGGCAGCCCCAGCTTCTCTGGGCACCCTGTGCCAGGGCCTCCCCCTCACCCTTCCCAGGAAGGATTTCTGCTTCCCAGCTCCTCTCCATCAGCTGAAGGCTGTTCCCCTGGGACTGACCCTCCCTGTCCTCTGCACCAGCCCCTCTCCAGCTCTCCTGGAGCCCCTCAAGGGATGGAAAGGGGTTCAGAGCTCTCCCCAGAAGCAGCCTTCTCTTCTCCAGGCTGAACCAGCCCAACTCTGGAGCAATGTGTGCTCCAGCCCTCAGATCATCTCCATGGTCTCCTCTGGATTTGCTCCAACAGCTCCATATCCTTGTCCTGAGCTGGACATGGTACTTCAGGGAGGGGTCTCCTCAGAGTGACGTAGATCCCCCTCCTTTGACCCAGTGGTTGTGCTGCTTTGGGTGCAGCCCTGGGTGCAGTTGGCTTTCATAGAATTCCAGACTGGGCTGGGTTGGAAGGGACCCCAAGGATCAGAGAGCTCCAACCCCCCTGACACAGGCAGGGACACCAACCTCCAGGCCTGGAGCTACACAAGGTTGCCCAGGGCCCCATCCAACCTGGCCTTGAACACCTCCAGGGATGGGGCATCCACCCCCTCTCTGGGCAGCCTGTTCCAGCCCCTCACCACTCTCTCTGCAAAGAACTTCCCCCTAAGATCTCATCTAACCCTTCCCTCCTCCAGCTTCACTCCATCCCCCTTGTCCTGCCAGTCTCTGCCCTTGAACAAGCTGATTCCCCTCCTGTTCCTCTGCTCCCTTCAGGGACTGGAAGGCTGCAATGAGGTCCCCCCACAGCCTTCTCTTCTCCAGGCTGACCCAGCCCAGCTCCCTCAGCCTCTCTCCATAGGGGAGCTGCTCCAGCCCTCTGATCATCTCCATGGCTCCTCTGACCCCTCTCCAACAGTTCCCCATCTTTCTTGTGTTGGGCCCCAGCTCTGGACACAGGACTCCAGCTGGGGCCTCCCCAGGGCAGAGCAGAGAGGGACAATCCCCTCCCTGTCCCTGCTGCCACCCCTCTGCTGATGGAGGCTTTCTGGGCTGTGAGCACATTGCTGACTCATGTTGAAGCCCCAAGTCCTTCTCCTTAGTGCTGCTCTCAGTCCATTAAGACAGATTGAGGTTGGTGTGTCCCCAGCCCTCCTAGGGTTTTCCCAGCTCCAAAATCCCACTCCCATGAGTGGCTCCAGTCCTGATGCTGTTTCCCCTTCCATGATACAAGGTTCTGATCTCACACATGGAGTCAAAGATCACAGAGTCACAGGGGTTGGAAGGGACCTCCAGAGATCATCAGCTCCAACCCCCCTGCCAAAGCAGGGTCCCTAGGACAGGTCACACAGGGAGACATCCAGATGGGGCTGGAATCTCTCCAGAGAAGGAGACTCCACACCCCCCTGGGCAGCCTGTCCCAGGGCTCCCTCACCCTCACTGGGAAGAAGTTCTTCCCCAGATTGGGGTGGAACTCCCTGTGCTCCAACTTGAGGCCATCACCCCTTGTCCTGTCCCCACAGACACTGAGAAGAGGCTGCCCATGTCCCCCTGTGTCCCACCCTTCAGCTATTGATCCCCATTGATCAGATCCCCTCTCAGGCTTCTTCTCTCCAGGCTGAACAGCCCCAGCTCCCTCAGCCTTTCCTCACAGGGGGGGATATCACAGGATCTCACTTGAGATATTGAAGCACTGGAGCTCCTTCTCCATGCTGGCTAATCACTGTGCCTACTCTGCAAGCAGCAGCACCTTTCATCCTCTGCAAGACACCAAGGTTTAGCAAGAAGAAACCCTCCTGTTGATGTTTTCTACATGTCCCACTCCACCTTTGCTGGCTCAAGGCTGGAGATGAATCACAACCACCAGCTGCATCCACACTTCCAGCTTGCCACCTGGTAAAATTACAGATTAGGATGGTTTGGGTTGGAAGAGACCAGAAGCAGCTGAATAATCACACTACTGGATTTAAATATGTTAATTCTGGAACTAATTACCCAAGCAATGAGGGGAAGATGACAGGGGAGAGGTGTCAGCTTGTGGTGACCACGTGGGATGGACCAGGACTCTCTTGTTACTGCAGTAAAAGCCAGGCAAGGTCTTGTGAGTTGAAGATGAAAGCCTGGAGGAGACCCATTAGGGTCAACTGGGCAGGTCTTCTGCCCAACAGGAACCAGAGTGGCTTTGTCAGATGTCATCACTGCTGTAGAACTGCTGCTTCATCGTTCTGTAATGAAGCTTCTTTATGGGTGACCTCCTTTATAGGATGCTTAAGATTGGAAGGGACATTTCAAGGCCATCTAGTCCAACCCCCTGCAGTGAGCAGGGACACCTTGAACTAGTCAGGTTGCTCAGAGCTTCATCCACCCTGACCTTGAATGTCTCCAGGGATGGGGCCTCCACTACCTTTCTGGGCAGGCTCTCAGCCTGTCTTCATTGAGGAGGTGCTCCAGCCCTCTGATCATCCTTGTGGCCTCCTCTGGACTTCCCCAACAGGTCCATGTCCTTCTTGTGCTGAGGGCTCCAGAGCTGGACACAGCACTGCAGGTGGGGTCTCACCAGAGAAGAGCAGAGGGGGAGAATCCCCTCTCTCCATCTGCTAGCCACAGTTCTTGACATGCATCCCAGGATGTGATCAGCCTACAAGGGCTCGTTATTGGCTCGTTATTGGCTTGGAATTGGCTCATGTCCATCTCTGTGCCCATCAGACTACATGGCTGCTCTCTATCACATCATGTCCCAGCCTGTATTGGTAGCCAGCATTGTCCCTACCCAAGTGCAGGACCTTGTCCTTCCCTCATGAAGTTTGCACAGCCCCACTTCTCCAGCTGATCCAGAGATTGGAAGGGACCTCTGGAGATCATTGCCCCTGCCAGAGCAGGATCCCCTCCTGTGCAGGATGCTGCACAGGACAGCATCCAGGATCATGAGGTTTGGATGTCTCCAGAGATGGAGACTCCACAACCTCTCTGGGCAGCCTGGCCCAGGGCTCTGCCACCCTCCCAGCAAAGAAGTTCATCCTCATGGTTAGGTGGAACTTCCTCTGCTCCAGTTTGTGCCCATCACCTCTGCCAGGTCATGTCTCAGCCTGGAGCTCACCTGTTTCATAGAAGCTTTTTTACTGGGTACTGGTGAGGCTGCACCTGGAGTGCTGGGTCCAGTTCTGGGCTCCTCAGCATCAGAAGGACATTGAGGTGCTGGAGCGAGTGCAGAGAAGGGCAACCAGGCTGGGGAAGGGGCTGGAGGGCAAATCCTCTGAGGAGCAGCTGAGGGAGCTGGGGGTGTTGAGCCCGGAGAAGAGGAGGCTGAGGGGAGACCTTCTCCCCACCTCCCCTGCCCTGCCAGGAGGGTGCAGAGAGGTGGGTGATGGTCTCTTCAGCCAGGGGACAGGAGATGGGACAAGGGGCAATGGGCTCAAGCTGCCCCAGGGCAGGGTCAGCTCAGCTGGGAGGGGAAAGTTCTTCCCTGGCAGAGTTGTGGGGCTGTGGAACAGGGGCCTGGAGCAGGGTCAGGGCCTGGCACAGGCTGCCCAGGGAGGGGGCTGAGTCCCCACTCCTGGGTGTATTTAACAGATGGGGAGATGAGGTGCTTAGGGATCTGGTTTAGCACAGGACAGGAATGGTTGGACTTGATGATCTTCAAGGTCTTTTCCAACCTGGTGATTCTGTGATTACAGAGCATGAAAAATAACACCAATGAAAGATAGCACCTGGAGGATCTCTCCTATGAAGACAGGTTGAGAGTGTTGGGGTTGTTCAGCCTGGAGAAGAAAAGGTTGTGGAGAGACCTTCAAGCCCTTTCCAGTCCCTGAAGGGACCTACAGGGAAGCTGGGCAGGACTGTTTGTAAGGGTATGGATCTACAGGATAAGGGACAGTGGTTTTAAGCTAGAGCAGGGAAGGGTTTAGATGAGACATTAGGAAGAAGTTCTTCACTCTCAGGGTGCTGAGACACTGGCCAAGGTTGCCCAGAGAGGTGGTGGAGCCCCCATCCCTGGAGATATTCAGGGTCAGGCTTGATGGGGCTCTGAGTGACCTGATCTAGTGAAGAAGTCCCTGCTTACTGCAGCGGGGTGGGACTAGGTGGACTTCAAAGCTCCCTTGCAACCTAACACATTCCATAATTCTGTGAGTCTATGAAGAAAGAGTGGCCCCAGTGATAAGCAATTTGGGGTGACCAAAAATCATTGACACCCAAAGATCTGGGTTTAAGCTCTCAAGTTGAGAAGCAGAAAGGTAGGAGGGTGGCACAAGGGGATGTCCCAAAGCATGTCCTTGGCCATGTAGCCCCACTGGAGCCCCATCTTCACATTGCTCCTGCAGCTGGTCTCCAGCACCTAAGAGACCCCACACTGAAGAGGATGGTGACCACACACAGGGATCAGTGTGACCTCTGAGGAGAGGATTGGTGGTTGGGTTCCCCTGAACAGGTTGCCCAGGGACACTGCAGCAGAGACAATGGTAGTCTGGATACCTCTCTACATTGGTCACTGTGGCACCCTGCAGTGAAAAGAGGATGGTGGCTGGGGGATCACATGGGGACACCAGAGCAAGGTGAGATCGTGGCCTGGTGGAATGGAGAATATTCCCGTAAGTGGAATGGAGACTGTGCAGAAAGTTGGGCAGATGTGTGTAAGGGGGTTGCTTTGCTGATCAGAGAAGAGAAGGATGTAGGAGAAGTGTGTAAGGAACAGAAGAAGTAGGGGGCCAGATGGGATCCACCCCAAGGGTACTGAAGGGGTTGGTGTCAGTGGTCACCAAAGCACCTTCCATCAGGTCTCAGCAGTCTTGCCTATACTGGGGAAGTCCTGGTTGACTGGAAGCGAGCAAAAGTGATACCCACCTACAAGAAAGGCTGGAAGGTCTGGGAATTACAGGCCTCTCAGTCTGACCTCAGTCCCAGTCCAGTTCATGTTGCAGATCACCTTGAGTTCCACCACATAGAGGACAACCAGGTGATCAGTCATCATGGGTTATAAAAGGCAGGTTCTGCTTGAGCCACCTGGTCTGCTGCCATGACAAGGTGACCTGCTTAATGGATGAGGGAATGGCTGTGGATGTTGTCTAACTGGTCTTTAGTAAAGCCTGTGACACTCTTCCCCACAGCATTCTCCTTGAGAAACTGGCTTCTCTTGGCTTGGGTGGGTGCACTCTCTGCTAGGTCAGAACAACAACAGTCAACGCTACAGGCTTGGGGAAGAGTAGCTGAAAAGCTGCCTGGCTGAAAAGGACCTGGGGGTCAACAGCCATCTGAACATGAGCCAGCTGTGTGGCAAGGCGGCCAAGAAGGCGAAGAGCATGGTGGCTTGTATCAGAAATGGTGTGGCCAGCAGGACCAGGGCAGTGATCATCCCCCTGCCCTCAGCTCAGCTGAGTCTGTCCTGGAATGCTCTGATGGGTTTTTGCCTCTCACTACCACAAAGACATTGAGGTTTTGGAGCCTGTCCAAAGAATGGCAATGAAACACCTAAGGCTGGGATGCAGAAGAACTTTATTGAGGGAAGGACAGAAAGCAGTAAAAAGCATAAGGACCTGCTCACCATGGAGGAAGGAGACCAGAGGTCCATGGTAGGCTTTGGCTTGAGAGAAGTTGGTGTCAGTAGGGAGTACTAGACACAAGAGAATAAGCGATGCAACGAAGGAAGAAGAGGAGGAGGAGGTTGCAGGGCCATGTTTGCCTCAGCCCAGGCTGCTCCCCTTCTCTGCTTCCTGTGTTTGATGCCATGAGGGGAGGAGCTGTGGATAGCAGGTCCATGTGCCAGGAAAGGCCTGGAGATGTGTCCTCAATCCATGGCATGGCTTCCAGTGTTGGGAAGTTTATGCAAGGGACAGTGGTGAGCACAGTTAGCAAAGGTACCCATAGCCTCCTCTGCCTCCATAGCAGCCCAGGCCTCCTAAGCCGTAGCCATAGCCAAGGCCATAGCCAAAGCCTCCAGAGGACACAGGCACTCCCTGGGCGCTGAGTTCGCTGCCCACAGCAGCGGATGCGGTTGATCCCACAACGGTGCTCTGGGGGAAGGAGGTGAGGATGGGTCCTGGCAGGGTGACCGCCACGGTGGAAGGCTGGATGACGACACGGGAGGCCTCACACTGCCTGACACAGGGCTCGTTGCAGCTGTTAGCCAGCGGGGTGGGTCCACAGGGGCTGCAGAGGTTGTTGCAGGCCATGTGTGTGTTGTGGAGGGGCCCTGGAAGAGAGGAGGGTGAGAAAGCGCAGGGGTGGAAAGGTGCGAGGGGCTGGAAGAGCTGGGCCAAGTAGGGCAGGAGCTGGAGGGGAAGGGGTTTGAGGCTCACCTTGCTGAGCGTGGAGCAGAAGGCGTCAGGAGAAGTGTGTGAGGGAGAGAGGCTCTGGGTCGGATTTTATGCTGGTCCCAGAGGGGTGTGACAGCCTTTGAGCGTGACCGTGTTTTTCACCAAACTCTTCTCTCATGCCACAGCCTCGTGAGCAATGAGGTGGGGCGCGTTTTCCTGGCCACACTTTTCTGCCATTCCATGTCCTTCTCGTGACACCATGTCCACTTGTCCCTGGCGGCAGCTTTGAAATGCCAAATTCTTGGTGTTGAGTGTGTGTGTCAGGACGGGCAGAAGACACATCCAAAGCATAGGAGAGGTGGGGTGTCATCAATCACTGAGGTCATTCCATGGCAGTTTTGTGGTGTGCCTCCATGACTGGCTGGTCTGTGCATTGTCTATGTGCCAATTGAAGGCATTTGGGCCTTCTCTGCCTTGATGTCATGAGGCTCAGCATGTCTTTAGGTCTGCTGTTTCTAGGACTTTGTACTCTGTGGTTCTGTCTTGCTGACCCTGTGTCTGCAGAGTTTGTGTCTGGGAGAAAGGGGGCAGCATCTTTAGGCTTGTTCCACTGTTGGACCGTCCCTGGTGTGTGAGTCCCAAGCAGGCAGAGGAGGGCTGCTTGTGAGAGCAGGCCATTGTCCTGGCAGCTTTAGTCCAGAGCTCCTGAGTGCTTGGCAAGTGCCCGTACACACCTGCGTGGGGCCTTATGGGGTATGTCAGCATAACAGGTGAGGGTGGGTGCTGGCTGACTTCTTTGGGAGGCCCTTCTTGATTGTCCTCTAGAGGTGATTTTGCTTGGGAGCAGTTGCTCTAGGCCTGCAGAGACTTCCTAAGGCTCCTCTGAGTAAGAGGTATGGGAAGGAAGGTGTGGGAAGGTAGAGACTGGTGACCCTGTTTCTTGTTCCTTTGGAAGGGGATGTTGAAAATCCTTAGGAGAATCTCCATCCTTGATTTGATGTGAGGGAAACATAGTGACAAAGGAGGAGGAAAAGGCTGAGTTTCTTTGTGCCTCAGGACAGAATACTAAGATGATTTTTTTTCTGGGTGCCAATCTCTCCTGAAATGGGCCCCAATCCTGGCGCCAGTTCTGTGTAATATCTTTATCAGTGATGTGGACAAGGGGATTGAGGGCACCCTGAGTACGTTTGGAAATGACAACAAGGGTGGCAGGAGTGTTGATCAGCTTGAGGGGAGGAAATCTCCAAAGAGGGTTCTGGACAGGCTGGAACGAAGGGCCAAGGCCAACTGTATGAGGTTGAAGAAGGGTCAGTGCCAGGTCCTGAACTTGGATAATTACAACCCCTGGCAGTGCTTCAGGCTTGGGGAAGAGTAGCTGAAAAGCTGCCTGTCACTAAAGGACCTGGGGGTCGACAGCCATCTGAAAATGAGGCAGCTTTGTGAAAAGGTGGCCAAGAAGGGCAACAGCATGGTGGCTTGTATCAGAAATGGTGTGGCCAGCAGGAGCAGGGCAGCGATCATCCCCCTGTCCTCAGCATTGCTGATTCTATCCTGGAATGCTCTGATGGATTTTATCCTTCGCCTGTGCTGTGCCCTGGTCAGGCCCCACTTGGAGTATTGTTTCCAGTTCTGGGCTCCCTTCGATAGAAGAGCCAGGGATCTCCTGGAGAGAGTCCAGAGGAGGCTACGGAGATGATTAAGGGCCTGGAACATCTTCCATATGAGGAAAGGCTGAGTGAGCTGGAGCTGTTCAGTCTAGGGAAAAGAAGAGTAAGGGGGGACCTAATTAATGTTTATAAATATCTTAAGTATGGGATGAAGGGGGAATTGCCCAGCCCCTTTTCAGTGTCTGTGGAGATAGGACAAGGGGCAATGGCTGCAAATTGGACCACAGGAGGTTCCGCACAAACATGCGGACGAACTTTTACACAGTGAGGGTGACAGAGCACAGACACAGGCTGCCCAGGGAGGTGGTGGAGTCTCCTTCTCTGGAGATATTCAAGACTCGTCTGGATGCCTATTTGTGCAATATGAGCTAGGGAGCCTGCTTTGGCAGGGGGGTTGGACCCGATGATCTCTCGAGGTCCCTTCCAACCCCTATGATTCCGTGATTTTGTGATTCTGTGATTATGGGGTATGTCAGCATAACAGATGAGGGTGGGAGCTGGCTGACTTCTTTGGGAGGCCCTTCTTGATTGTCCTGTAGAGGTGGTGTTGCCTGGCAGCGGTTGCTAAAGGCCTGCAGAGAATTCCTAATGCTCCTCTGAGTAAGAGGTATGGGAAGGAAGGTGTGGGAAGGTAGAGACTGGTGACCCTGTATATTGTACCTTTGGAAGGGGATGTAGCAAATCCTTAGGAGAATCTCCATCCTTGATTTGATGTGGGGGAAACAGAGTGACAGAGCAGGAGGAAAAGGCTGAGTTTGTTTGTGCCTCAGCACTGAATATGAAGACTATTTTTTTTCTGAGTTCTCATGCTTCCTGAGATGGAAGACAAGGAAGGGGAACAGAACAAATTCCCTATAAAAGAGGCAGAAATGTTTATTACCTGTTACTCCACTTAGCCATACCCAAGTTGAGGTGGTCAGAAGGAATTCCCTTGAGGGTAGTATTGATGCTGGTGTCAGTTCTCTCCAAACCACCTTCCATCATGTCTCAGAAGTCCTGCCTGTACTGGGGAAGTCCTGGTTGACTGGAAGTGAGCAAACATGATACCCACCTACAAGAATGGCCATGAAGGAAGATCTGTGTATTTTAGGCCCCTCAGTCTGGCGTTGGTACCAGAGCAGTTAATGTTGCAGATCACCTTAGAGAGCCACCACACACAGGACAGCCAGGTGATCAGTGCCAGTCATCATGGGTTATGAAAGGCAGGTTCTGCTTGACTCTCCTGGTCTGCTGCCATGACAAGATGACCTGCTTAATGGATGAGGGAATGGCTGTGGAAGTTGTCTACCTGGTCTTTAGGAAAGCATTTGACACTGTTCCCCACAGCATTCTCCTTGAGAAACTGGCTTCTCTGGGCTTGGGTGGGAGCACTCTCTCCTGGGTCACAACACCAGAAGGAAACACTACAGGCTTGGGGAAGAGCAGCTGAAAATCTGCCTGCCTGAAAAGGACCTGGGGGTTGACATCCATCTGAACATGAGCCAGCTGTGTGAGAAGGGGGCCAAGAAGGCCAAGAGCATGGTGGCTTGTATCAGAAATGGTGTGGCCAGCAGGCCGCAGTGATCATCCCCCACTACTCAACACTGCTGAGTCTGTCCTGGAATGCTCTGATTGGTTTTTGGCTTCCCACTACAACAAAGACATTGAGGTATTGGAGCCTGTCCAAAGAATGGCAATGAAACACCTAAGGCTGGGATGCAGAAGAACTTTATTTAGGGAAGGAAAAAACCAGTAAAAAGCATAAGGACCTGCTCCCCATGGAGGACGGAGACCAGAGGTCCATGGTAGGCTTTGGCTTGAGAGAAGTTGGTGTCAGTAGGGAGTACTAGGCACAAGAGAAGTGATTTAACAAAGGAAGAAGAAGAGGAGGAGGTTGCAGGGCCATGATTGCCTCAGCCCAGGCTGCTCCCCTTCTCTGCATCCTTGCTTGGTGCCATGATTGGAGGAGCTGTGGATGGCAGGTCCATGTGCCAGGAAAGGCCTGGAGATGTGTCCTCAATCCATGGCATGGGTTCCAGCATTTGGGAAGTTGGTGCCAGGGACGGTGGTGAACACACTTAGCAAAGGTACCCATAGCCCCTTCTGCCTCCATAGCAGCCCAGGCCTCCTAAGCCGTAGCCATAGCCAAGGCCATAGCCAAGGCCATAGCCAAAGCCTCCAGAGGACACAGGCACTCCCTGGGCGCTGAGTTCGCTGCCCACAGCAGCGGATGCGGAGGATCCCACAGCGGTGCTCTGGGGGAAGGAGGTGAGGATGGGTCCTGGCAGGGTGACCTGCACAGTGGAAGGCTGGATGACGACACGGGAGGCCTCACACTGCCTGACACAGGGCTCGTTGCAGCTGTTAGCCAGCGGGGTGGGTCCGCAGGGGCTGCAGAGGTTGTTGCAGGCCATGTGTGTGTTGTGGAGGGGCCCTGGAAGAGAGGAGGGTGAGAAAGCGCAGGGGTGGAAAGGTGCGAGGGGCTGGAAGAGCTGGGCCAAGTAGGGCAGGAGCTGGAGGGGAAGGGGTTTGAGGCTCACCTTGCTGAGCGTGGAGCAGAAGGCGTCAGGAGAAGTGTGTGAGGGAGAGAGGCTCTGGGTCGGCTTTTATGCTGGTCCTGGAGTGCTCGAGGCACAGAGACAGCCTTTGTGCATGACAGGGTTATTCATCAAGCAGGTCTTCCATGCCACAGCCTGGAGAGTAATGAGGTGGGGCGTGTTTCCCTGGCCACAACGCTCCCTTTTCCTGTCCTCTTCTTGAGGTCGTGTCCCCTTTGCTGTGTCGGCAGCTTTTAAGGCAGAGTCAGTACTCAGATGGGATTGTAGGCAAGGGGTGTGTAAATGCATTTTGAATGTAGGATAAAGGCTTAGGATAGGTGGGGTGTCATTGGTGATGCCCTCCATTCATGTGGTGTGGTGTGCGGGTGCGTTGTCCAGTGGGGGCCCATTTCCTTCCAGCCCTGTAAGGCTGCTCTTGCCTTTGGGGGTTTGCTAGGCACCTTCCATCATAATTCCACTCTCCCAAACTTGCTCTGAGCTCACTAAACCTGTTTTAATCCTGGTCATTTTCTTTGGGTTTGCTCTGGAGTGTCTTTGTGCCCCTCCTGCTTGTAAGGATGTAGCTAGAAGAAGAGAGGCTGCCTGTTTTGGCTTGTGCCACCTGAGTGCAGGTAGGTAGTGGCGGGATATATTGCAGGAGCCTGTTATGGTGCTGGCAGCCCTGGCTGTTAACTGGTGAGACCTGTCACATCAGGATGGCCAGTCAGGCTCCCCAATGGCTTGTTTTGGCCCCTTTGCACAGTTGTCCTTCTGTGTGGCTGCAATGTGTGTGTGTTGGGCTCTGGTGGGATATATCCAGAGAGCAAGGAATCTGGTGAAGGGTGAAGAGAACAAACCTGATGTGGAGTAGCTAAGGCAGTGTAGGTGCTTAGCCTGCAGAAAAGGCAGCTGAGAGGAGCCCCTATCGCTGTTGTCCAGTCCCTAAGTGGTGTTTTTAGCAAGGTAGCTGTTAGGCAATTTTTGCTTACAGAAGAGGAAATGGCCTCAGTTGCTTCCAGGGGAGTTTTTGTTGGTTATTGGGAAGGATGTCTTGAGTCAAAGGGTTATGAAGCACTGGAAGAGACATCCCAGGGCAATGCTTGAGTCATTGTCCCTGGAGGTATGGAAAAGATGGGTGGATGTGGTGCTTAAGGATGTGGATTTGTGGTGGACTTGGTATTGTGAGCTTAAGAGATGGACTTGATTTTGGAAATGTTCCTTTCCAAGGGAAATGGTTTGGTGATTCTCAGCGAGGGGTTTCCTGTTGGTGAAGGCCATGGACTAAGTGGAAAGCCAATAACGTGCTGGGCTGCATCAAGAGAAGCGTGTCCAGCAGGTGGAGGGAAGTAATTCTCTCCTGTGCTCTCCTGAGACTGGAGTCCTGTGTTTAGCTCTGGGCCCCCAGTAATAAGAATGATAGGGACATTCTGCATAAAGGGGGCAGAAGAGACCATGAAGATGGTTGTGTCAAAGCTTCTCCTGCATGAGAACAGGCTGGGAGATGTGGTGTTCTTTATCCTGCAGAAGTTTCCAAGGAGACCTTAGAGCAGCCTTCCAGCACTGATAGGAGGAAAGATGGATATGGACTATTTATTCAGGATGTGTAGTTATATGATGAGGAGTAATGAGCAAGCCTGAACGAGGGTAGATTTAGGTGAGCTATTGGAAGGCTTTCTTCCCTGTAAGGGTGATTGGACTTTTGAAGAAGATCCCATAGGGAGCTCTGTGTCTCTGGTTTCCTTGCAGTGTTCCAGGCCAGTTTGGATGGTAATTTGAGCAGCCTGGTCTAGTGAAGGGTGTCCCTGCTCATGGCAGGAGAGATGCAACTGAGATGACTTTGAAGGTCCCTTCAAACACAAACCATTCTCTGATTCTGTGCTGTCTCTGTCCTCATGTCGATGCACAAAGCTCTTGTCATATTTTCTTCCCCTTCCCAGTTGTGGTGGGGCAGTGATAGAGGGGCTCTGTGCTAACCAGGCTATGTTACCCTAAAAAAGAAGCATCAGAGACATGTGTAGAGGTGAATAAAGGTATCAAAGCTTTTCTTTGGGTAGTGAAGTTCTTGTGTGACGGGCTGGAAGTGCCCCAAGTGGAAGTGGGATGGTCTTTTCAGAATTCCCGTCTTAAGGGGAGTTCTGGCATCCCTTGGTGAACCCACCCCAAAGGCTACTTGTAGTCTGCCTTTCTTGTGTTTGAGGTTGGATGATCCTTGGGAGAAGAAAGAATAAACAAGGAGATGTGGAAGGCTGTGATGCAGGAGAAGTTTATTGATGGAGAAAAATACCATGAAAGGCAAAGAGTGGCAAGTATGAGGGTGCCCGTCTGAGATACAGGTCAGGGGACCATGAGGCAACATCCTTTGTACCCTGGAGCTCTTAACGAGGACACAAGGCATTCACACCCCACTGTAGGAAAGGCACATTGGAGGACCATAGTGGCCTTTGTTTCTTGAGCAGGTGGTTTCAGAGGAGAGTAGTAGACACAAGAGAAGAGGCGATGCAACGAAGGAAGAGGAAGAAGGGGGAGAGGTAGAGGGGCTGTGTTTGCCTTCAGACCAGGCTGGCCCTCTTCCCTGCTTCCTTGCATAGTGCCATGAGAGGAGGAGTTGTAGATATCAAGAGCCAGTGCCAGAAGAGGCCTGATAGTGCATCCTTAATAAATGATGTGGACCGTGGGGTTTTGGTGGTTGGTTTCAGGAGTGGTGGCAAGAACCCTTAGCAGGGGTAGCAGCCCCAACTGTGTCCATGGCAGCCCAGGCCTCCTAAGCCGTAGG
Organism: Porphyrio hochstetteri; assembly: GCA_020800305.1. Taxonomy (NCBI): domain Eukaryota; kingdom Metazoa; phylum Chordata; class Aves; order Gruiformes; family Rallidae; genus Porphyrio; species Porphyrio hochstetteri. Next base: position 1,293,261 of record CM036906.1, on the reverse strand, counting down.
CATAGCCAAGGCCATAGGCAAAGCCTCCAGAGGAGACAGGATCTCCCTGGATGCTGAGTTCACCTTAGCTGAGGCTAAGTGTGTCTTTGGGCCTGGTGTTTCTAGGTCCTTGTGCTCTGTGGTTCTGTCCTGCTGCCCCTGTGTCTGCAGAGTTTGTGTCTGGGAGAAAGGGGGAAGCATCTTTAGGCTTGTTCCCCCGTTGGACCGTCCCTGGTGTGTGAGTGCCAAGCAGGCAGAGGAGGGCTGCTTGTGAGAGCAGGCCATTGTCCTGGCAGCTTTAGTCCAGAGCTCCTGAGTGCTTGGCAAGTGCCCGTACACACCTGCGTGGGGCCTTATGGGGTATGTCAGCATAACAGGTGAGGGTGGGAGCTGGCTGTCTTCTTTGGGAGGCCCTTCTTGATTGTCCTGTAGAGCTGTTGTTGCTTGGGAGCTGATGCTAAAGGCCTGCAGAGACTTCCTAAGGCTCCTCTGAGTAAGAGGTACGGGAAGGAAGGTGTGGGAAGGTAGAGACTGGTGACCCTGTTTATTGTTCCTTTGCAAGGGGATGTAAAAAATCGTTGGGACAATCTCCATCCTTGATTTGATGTTGGGGAAACCTAGCGACAGAGGAGGAGGAGGAAAAGGCTGAGATTCTTTGTGCCTCAGCACTGAATATTAAGACCAGTGGTTTTCTGGTGCCCAGACCCACTGAGATGGCAGATAAGGAAGGGGAACATAACAAAGCCCCCGTAACAGAAGCTGAAATGGTTGTTGACCTACTACACCGCTGAGACGTACAGAAGTGTAGGGTCCAGATGGAATCCTCCCAAGGGTATTATTGATGCTGGTGTCAGTGCTCACCTAAGCACCTTTCAGCATGTCTCAGCAGTCTTGCCTATACTGGGGAAATCCAAGTTGTCTGGAAGTGAGCAAAGGTGATACCCACCTACAAGAATGGCCAGAAGGAAGATCTGTGAATTATAGGCCTCTCAGTCTGACCTTGGTCCCAGGGCAGTTTAGTTTGCAGATCTCCTTGAGTGCCACCACACACAGTATAGCCAGGTGATCAGTCCCAGTCATCATGGGTTATGAAAGGTAGGTTCTTCTTGACCCTTCTGGTTTGCTGCCATGACAAGGTGTCCTGCTTAATGCATGAGGGAATGGCTGTGGATATTGTCTACCTAGTCTTTACTAAAGCCATTGACACAGTTTCCCACAGCATTCTTCTTGAGAAACTGGCTTCTCTTGGCTTGGGTGGGTTCACTCTCTGCTGGATAAAAGCTGGCTGGATGGCTGGGCCAAAGACTTGTGATCAATGGAGTTTAGTCCCGTTGGTGACCTGTCACAAGTGATGTTCCCCAAGACCAAGTCCTGGGGCCAGTTCTGTGTAATAACTTTATCAGTGATGAGGATAAGGGGATTGAGGGCACCCTGAGTAGCTTTGGCCAAGACACCAAGGTTGGCCGGAGTGTCGATGAGCTTGAGGGCAGGAAGCCTCCAAAGACTGGTCTGGACAGGCTGGAACGATGGGCCAAGGCCAAGTGTATGAGGTTCCAGGAGGCTGATTTCCATTTTCTGCACTTCGGTCACAATAACACCAGGCAACGCTACAGGCTTGGGGAAGAGCAGCAGAAAAGCTGTCTGAAAAGGACCTGGGGGTCAACAGCCATCTGAACATGAGGCAGCTGTGTGTCAAGGTGGCAAAGAAGGTCAAGAGCATGGTGGCTTGTATCAGAAGTGGTGTGGCCTGCAGGACCAGGGCAGTGATCATCCCCCAGTCCTCAGCACTGCTGAGTCTGTCCTGTAATGCTCTGATGGGTTTTGGCCTCTCACTACCACAAAGACATTGAGGTTTTGGAGCCTGTCCAAAGAATGGCAATGAAACACCTAAGGCTGGGATGCAGAAGAACTTTATGAAGGGAAAGAAAAAAAGCAGTAAAAAGCATAAGGACCTCCTCACCATGGGATAAGGAGACAAGAGGTCCATGGTAGGCTTTGGCTTGAGAGAAGTTGGTGTCAGTAGGGAGTACTAGACAGAAAAGAAGAAGCGATGCAACGAAGGAAGAAGAGGAGGAGGAGGTTGCAGGGCCGTGTTTGCCTCAGCCCAGGCTGCTCCCCTTCCCTGCTTCCTTTGTTGGTGCCATGAGAGGAGGAGCTGTGGATGGCAGGTCTATGTGCCAGGAAAGGCCTGGAGATGTGTCCTCAATCCATGGCATGGCTTCCAGTGTTGGGAAGTTTATGCAAGGGACAGTGGTGAGCACAGTTAGCAAAGGTACCCATAGCCTCCTCTGCCTCCATAGCAGCCCAGGCCTCCTAAGCCGTAGCCAAAGCCAAGGCCAGAGCCAAGGCCATAGCCAAAGCCTCCAGAGGACACAGGCACTCCCTGGGTGCTGAGTTCGCTGCCCACAGCAGCGGATGCGGTTGATCCCACAACAGTGCTCTGGGGGAAGGAGGTGAGGATGGGTCCTGGCAGGGTGACCTGAACAGCGGGAGGCTGGATGATGACACGGGAGGCCTCACACTGCCTGACACAGGGCTCGTTGCAGCTGTTAGCCAGCGGGGTGGGTCCGCAGGGGCTGCAGAGGTTGTTGCAGGCCATGTGTGTGGTGTGGAGGGGCCCTGGAAGAGAGGAGGGTGAGAAAGCGCAGGGGTGGAAAGGTGCGAGGGGCTGGAAGAGCTGGGCCAAGTAGGGCAGGAGCTGGAGGGGAAGGGGTTTGAGGCTCACCTTGCTGAGCGTGGAGCAGAAGGCGTCAGGAGAAGTGTGTGAGGGAGAGAGGCTCTGGGTTGGCTTTTATGCTGGTCCTGGAGTGCCCGAGGCACAGAGACAGCCTTTGTGCATGACAGGGTTATTCATTATGCAGGTCTTCCATGCCACAGCCTGGAGAGTAATGAGGTGGGGCATGTTTTGCTGGCCACAACGCTCCCTTTTCCTGTCCTCTTCTTGAGTTCGTGTCCCCTTTGCTGTGTCAGCAGATTTTAAGGCAGAGTTCGTAGTCGGACGGGATTGTAGGCAAGAAGATTTAAAAGCATTTTGGAGGCAAAATAAAGGCATAGGAGAGGTGGGGTATCATTGGTGAGGCCCTCCATTCATGTTGTGTGGTGTGTGGGCGCGTTGTAGTTGGGGGCCCATTTCCTTCCAGACCTGGAAGGCTGCTCTTGCCTTTGGGGGTTTGCTAGGCACCTTCCATCATATTTGCTCCCCCCTAAAATTGCTCTGAGCTCACTAAGCCTGTTTTTATTCCTGCTTATTTGCTTTGGGTGTGCTCTGGGGTGTCTTTGTGCCCCTCTTGCTTGTAACGTCGTAGCTGGAATAAGAGAGGCTGCCTGTTTTGGCTTGTGCCACCTGAGTGCAGGCAGGCAGTGGAGGGCTGTTTGCAAGAGCCAGTTGTGATCCTGGCAGCCCTGGATATTTACTGGTGAGACCTGTCACTTCAGGGTGGCCAGTCAGGCTCCCCAATGGCTTCTTTTGGCCCCTTTGCACAGTTGTCCTTCTGTGTGGCTGCCACGTGTGTGTGTTGGTCTCTGGTGGGATATATCCAGAGAGCAATGAATCTGGTGAAGGTTGTAGAGAACAAACCTGATGTGGAGTAGCTGAGGCAGTGTAGGTGCTTAGCCTGCAGAAAAGGCAGCTGAGAGGAGCCCCTATCGTTGTTGTCCACTCCCTAAGTGGTGTTTTTAGCAAGGTGGCTGTTGGGCAACTTTTGCTTACACAAGAGTAAATGGCCTCAATTGCTCTTGAGTCAAAGGGTTATGAAGCACTGGAAGAGACTGCCCAGGGCAATGCTTGAGTCAGTCCCTGGAGGTATGGAAAAAATGGGTGGATGTGGTTCCTAGGGATGTGGATTTGATGTAGACTTGGTATTGTGAGCTTAACAGTTGGACTTGATGTTGGAAATGGTCATTTCCAAGGGAAATGATTGGGTGATTCTCAGCGAAGGGTTTCCTGTTGGGGAAGGACATGGACTAAGTGGAAAGCCAATAACGTGCTGGGCTGCATCAAGAGAAGCGTGTCCAGCAGGTGGAGGGAAGTAATTCTCTCCTGTGCTCTCCTGAGACTGGAGTCCTGTGTTCAGCTCTGGGCCCCCAGTATAAGAATGATACGGACCTTCTGCATAAAGGCGGAAGAAGAGGCCCTGTAGATAGTTGTGTCAAAGCTTCTCCTGCTTGAGGACAGGCTGGGAGATGTGGTGTTCTTTATCCTGCAGAAGTTTCCAGGGAGCCTTCCAGTACTGATAGGAGGAACGATGGAGATGGACTCATTATTCAGGACATGTAGTGATTCAGAGGGGTAATGATCAAAGCTGAACGAGGGTAGATTTGGGTGAGCTATTAGGAAGGCTTTCTTTCTTGTAAGGGTGATTGGACATTTGAAGAAGATCCCATAGGGAGCTCTGTGTCTCTGGTTTCCTGGCAGTGTTCAAGGACAGGTTGGATGGGTCTTTGAGCAGCCTGGTCTCGTGGAGGGTGTCCCTGCTCATGACAGGACAGATGCAAGTGTGATGATTTTGAAGATTCTTTCCAACCCAAACCATTCTCTGATTCTGAGCTATCTCTGTCCTATATGTCAATCCACAAAGCTCTTGTCATATTTTCCCTCCCCTTCCCAATTGTAGAGGGGCAGTGATAGAGGGTCTTCTTGCTCACCTGGATACCAGGCCAAGTAACCCTATCAGAGAACAAACAGAGAGACACATGTAGAAGTGAATAAAGGTACTAAAGCTTTTCTTTGGTTAGTGAAGCTCTTGTGTGACAGGCTGGAAGTGCCCCAAGTGGAAGTGGGTTGGTCTTCTCAGAATACCCGTCTTAAGGAGAGCTCTGGCATCCCTTGGTGAACCCACCCCAATGGCTACTTGTAGTCTGTCTTTCTTGTGACTGTGGTTGGATGATCCTTTGGAGAAGAAAGAATAAACAAAGAGATGTGGAAGGCTGTGATGCAGGAGAAGTTTATTGATGGAGAAAAATACCATGAAAGGCAAGAGTGCCAAGTGTGAGGGTGCCCGTCTGAGATACAGGTCAGGGGACCATGAGCCAACATCCTTTGTATGCTGGAGCTCTTAACAAGGACACAAGGTCTTCCCACCCCACTGTAGGAAAGGCACATTGGAGGACCATAGTGGCCTTTGTTTCTTGAGCAGGATGTTTCAGAGGAGAGTAGTAGACACAAGAGAAGAGGCGATGCAAGGAAGGAAGAGGAAGAAGGGGGAGAGGTAGAGGGTCTGTGTTTGCCTCAGCCCAGGCTGGCCCTCTTCCCCGCTTCCTTGCATAGTGCCATGAGAGGAGGAGTTGTAGATATCAAGACCCAGTGCCAGAAGAGGCCTGATAGTGCATCCTCAATACATGATGTGGACTGTGGGGTTTTGGTGGTTGGTTTCAGGAGTGGTGGCAAGAACCCTTAGCAGGGGTAGCAGCCCCAACTGTGTCCATGGCAGCCCAAGCCTCCTAAGCCATAGCCATAGCCAAGGCCACAGCAAAAACCTCCAGAGGAGACAGGATCTCCCTGGATGCTGAGTTAAGCTTAGCTGAGGCTAAGCGTGTCTTTGGGCCTGGTGTTTCTAGGTCCTTGTGCTCTGTGGTTCTGTCTTGCTTCCCCTGTGTCTGCAGAGCTTGTGTCTGGGAGAAAGGGGGAAGCATCTTTAGGCTTGTTCCCCCATTGGGCCGACCCTGGTGTGTGTCCCAAGCAGGCAGAGGAGGGCTGCTTGTGAGAGCAGGCCATTGTCCTGGCAGCTTTAGTCCAGAGCTCCTGAGTGCTTGGCAAGTGCCCGTACACACCTGCGTGGGGTCTTATGGGGTATGTCAGCATAACAGGTGAGGGTTGGAGCTGGCTGACTTCTTTGGGAGGCCATTCTTGCTTCACCCCCCTGTCCTCAGCAGTGCTGAGTCTGTCCTGGAATGCTCTGATGGGTTTTTGCCTCTCACTACCACAAAGACATTGAGGTTTTGCAGCCTGTCCAAAGTGACGTACGGAAATAGACTCTATAACTCGAAAGTTATACAGTAGGTATGTTTATTGCGCGCAGATGCACGGGGGATCGCTCCACCACGAACGTGCATACCCGAAGTAGCAAAACCGTCCCATATTTATACAATGAAACAATGAATATTCAATTGATGCATATACATGTTCATTACCTAAACCCGCCTACTCTCGCTTCTTATGCTAATCAGCTTATCAGTCCTTTTCGATTGCGCAGTTTCTTCCAAAAATTGTGTGCAATGGGTCTTCGGTGGTCCTTGGGAGGAAGGCCCCGAGGCCTCCTCAGGATGTACTTATCACCTTTCGCCTGGAATGTGCTGGTTTTGCAAGCTTGCAGTGTTCTTATCATTCTGAGCTAATTCATGGCCTTGTTAACTATCTGTTTTCCTCTAATCATGTCCTTTGTCAGCCTCCTGTTTTCTTTAACAAAGAGACAACTGATGTATTTAGGATGGATATCATTCCATCCTCCAGTTCTTGCTCTTTCTCTTCTCCTCGAGATAGTACAAGGCTTTCACGAGTAATCCCTTTGCTATGGAAAGAAAAACTCCCCTGCTCCTTCACAAGCCGTTCTTACATGATTACCTAGCTAACTTGCAAGAGCTGCTCTTGTATAACTACACTACATATACAATCGTGACTCTATACCCTCAGATCACAAAAAATGGCAACGAAACACGTAAGGCTGGGATGCAGAAGAACTTTATTGAGGGAAGGAGAAAAAGCAGTAAAAAGCATAAGGATCTGCTCCCCATGGAGGAAGGAGACCAGAGGTCCATGGTAGGCTTTGGCTTCAGAGAAGTTGGTGTCAGTAGGAAGTAGTAGACACAAGAGAAGAAGCGATGCAACAAAGGAAGAAGAAGAGGAGGAGGTTGCAGGGCCATGATTGCCTCAGCCCAGGCTGCTCCCCTTCCCTGCCTCCTTTGTTGGTGCCATGAGTGGAGGAGCTGTGGATGGCAGGTCCATGTGCCAGGAAAGGCCTAGAGATGTGTCCTCGATCCATGGCATGGCTTCCAGTGTTTGGGAAGTTGGTGCCAGAGACAGTGGTGAACAAACTTAGCAAAGGTACCCATAGCCTCCTCTGCCTCCATAGCAGCCCAGGCCTCCTAAGCCGTAGCCATAGCCAAGGCCATCACCAAGGCCATAGCCAAAGCCTCCAGAGGACACAGGCACTCCCTGGGCGCTGAGTTCGCTGCCCACAGCAGCGGATACAGAGGATCCCACAACGGTGCTCTGGGGGGAGGAGGTGAGGATGGGTCCTGGCAGGGTGACCTGCACAGTGGAAGGCTGGATGACGACACGGGAGGCCTCACACTGCCTGACACAGGGCTCGTTGCAGCTGTTAGCCAGCGGGGTGGGTCCGCAGGGGCTGCAGAGGTTGTTGCAGGCCATGTGTGTGGTGTGGAGGGGCCCTGGAAGAGAGGAGGGTGAGAAAGCGCAGGGGTGGAAAGGTGCGAGGGGCTGGAAGAGCTGGGCCAAGTAGGGCAGGAGCTGGAGGGGAAGGGGTTTGAGGCTCACCTTGCTGAGCGTGGAGCAGAAGGCGTCAGGAGAAGTGTGTGAGGGAGAGAGGCTCTGGGTCGGCTTTTATGCTGGTCCTGGAGTGCCTGAGGCACAGAGACAGCCTTTGCGCATGACAGGGTTATTCATCAAGGAGATTTTGCATGCCACAGCCTGGAGAGTAATGAGGTGGGGCGTGTTTTCCTGGCCACAAAGCTCTGTTTTCCTGTCCTCTTTTTGAAGGTCGTGTCCCCTTGCCCTGGCGGCAGCTTTTAAGTGAGAGTCGGTACTCACACACACAGAGAATTACAGAAAATCACAAGGTTGGAAAAGACCTTTAAGATCATCAAGTCCAACTGTTCTGCGGTATCCTAAACCAGATCCCTGAGCACCTCATCTCCCCGTCTGTTAAACACACCCACGAGTTGGTATTCAGCCCACTCCCTGGGCAGCCTGTTCCACAGCTCCACAACTCTGCCAGGGAAGAACATTTCCCTCCCAGCTGAGCTGACCCTGCCCTGGGGCAGCTTGAGCCCATTGCCCCTTGTCCCATCTCCTGTCCCCTGGCTGAAGAGACCATCACCCACCTCTCTGCACCCTCCTGGCAGGGCAGGGGAGGTGGGGAGAAGGTCTCCCCTCAGCCTCCTCTTCTCCAGGCTCAACACCCCCAGCTCCCTCAGCTGCTCCTCAGAGGATTTACCCTCCAGCCACTTCCCCAGCCTGGTTGCCCTTCTCTGCACTCGCTCCAGGACCTCAATGTCCTTCTGATGCTGAGGAGCCCAGAACTGGACCCAGCACTCGAGTTGCAGCATCACCAATGCCCAGTCCAGGGGCACAATCCCCTCCCCACACCTACTGGCCACACTGGGGCTGACACAAGCCAGGATGCCATTGGCCTTCCTGGCCCCTGGGCACACTGCTGGCTTATGGTCAGCATGCAGTCCCCCAACACCCCCAGGTCCTTCTCTGCCTGACAGCTCTCCAGCCAGTCTCCCCCAGCCTGGAGCGCTGCAGGGGGTTGTTCTGTCTCATGTGCAGCACTCTACACTTGGCCTTTTTACACCTCATCCCATTGGTCTCAACTCATAAATCCAGTCTTTTCAGTCTATTTTTGAAGAGCCTCCCTATCCTCAAGCATATCAATTTGGATGTATTTTTAGGCAAGGTGTGTGTACAAGCTTTTTTGGAGGCATTGGCAAAACATAGGAGAGGTGAGGTGTCATCAAATCATTTATGATTTGAGGTTATGATTTTTGGAGGAAGAGGCAGACAACTCAGGAGGCCTCCAAGGATGTTGTGAGGTTATCCAAGGAGAAATTCAGAAGGGCCAAAGCTGAACTCAAACTTCATCCAGCTGTGATATAAAGGAAAAAAAATCTGTTTCTATAAATAATTTAACAGCCAAAGGGGGCAAAGGAGAATCCCCATCCTTTATTTGTGTTGGGGGAAACATGGTGACAAAAGAAGAGGAAAAGCCTGAATTACTTTGTGCCTCATTTTCTTCAGGCCTTACTGGTAAGACCAGTTGTTCTTTGGGTATCCAGCCCCCTGGGATAGAATAAAGGGGATCATAAGATATGGGAATAAGTCCGGTGTATATCGTGGCAGTCCTAATTGACTAGAAGTTGGCAAACATGATACCCACCTAGAAGAATTGGTGGAAGGAGGTTAGGCAATCATAGCTGGACTGCATCAAAAGAAGCATGTCTATCAGGTTCAGAGAGGAGATTTTGCATCTTTACTGTGCTCTCCAGAAAGTGGAGCCCTGTGTTTAGGTCTGTGTCCCCAGCAGAAGGAGGAAAGGGACATTCTACATAAAGGGGGCAGAAGCAGCCATGAAGATGGTCAGACCAAAGCTTCTCCTGCTTGAGGACAGGCTGAGAGTGTTGGGGTTGTTTATCCTGGAGAAGGTTCCAGGGAGACCTTAGAGCAGCCTTCCAGTCCTGACAGCATGCGTGGAGGAAGGATGTGCAGGGACTCTTTACAGGACTTGGCGTGATACAATAAGTAGTTAAACACAAAGCTGAGAAGGTCGGTTTGGGTGAGCTCTTAGGAAGGCTTGAATTCCTCTATGGCTGCTTGGACACTTGAAGAGGATCCCTTATGCATCTCTGTGTGTTTCCCGGGGTTCCTGGCAGTGTTCAAGGGTAGATTGGGTGGGTCTTTGAGCAGCCTGGTCTAGTGGAGGGTGTCCCTGCTCATGATAGGAGAGTTGCAATTAGATGACTTCTAAGGTCACTTCCAACCCAAACCATTCTCTGATTCTCTGACTCTCAGCTTCTGTTCTGTATGGCTTCATGGGGCTCTGATTGATCTGATCTAGTGAAGATGTCGTTGCTTGCTGCAGGTGGGGTGGATTAGATGACTTCTGTAGGTCTAATGAGTCTGCCTTTCTTGTGATTGCAGTTGGATGATCCCTGGTAGAAGCAAGAACAACTAAGGACATGTTGAACACTTTGATGCAGGAGAACTTTATTGATGGAAAAAAAATACCAAGAAAAGCAGAGTGCCAAGTATGAGGGTGCCCATCTGAGATAGAGGTCAGGGGACTGAGAGCCAACATCCTTTGTATGCTGGAGCTCTTACCAGAGTCACAAGGTCTTCCTGCCCCACTGTAGGAAAGTCAGACTGGAGGACCATAATAGTCTTTGCTTTTTGAGAAGGTGGTTTCAGGGGAGAGTAGTAGACACAAGAGAAGAGGCGATGCAACGAAGGATGAGGAAGAGGTGGGAAGAGGTAGAGGGGCCGTGTTTGCCTGAGCTCAGGCTGGCCCTCTACCCTGATTCCTTACATAGTGCCATGAGAGGAGGTGATATAGATGGCAAGACCAAGTGCCAGAAGAAGCCTGATGGTGCATCCTCAATCCACGATGTGGTCTGCAGGTTTTAATGGTGGTTGGTGTCAGGGGTGTTGGCAAGAACTCTTAGCAGGGGTAGGGGCCCCATCTGCGTCCATAGCAGCCCAGGCCTGGGGAAGAGCAGCTGAAAAGCTGATTGGCAGTAAAGGACCTTGGGGTCAACAGCCATCTGAGCATGAGCCAGCTGTGTGGTAAGGTGGCCAAGAAGGCCAGCAGCATGGTGCCTTGGATCAGAGATGGTGTGGCCAGCAGGACAAGGGCAGTGATCATAACCCTCTCCTCAGCACTGCTGAATCTGTCCTGGAATGCTCTGATGGGTTTTTGCCTCTCACTACCACAAAGACATTGAGGTTTTGGAGCCTGTCCAAAGAATGGCAATGAAACACCTAAGGCTGGGATGCAGAAGAACTTTATTGAGGGAAGGACAAAAAGCAGTAAAAAGCATAAGGACCTGCTCCCCATGGAGGAAGGAGACCAGAGGTCCATGGTAGGCTTTGGCTTGAGAGAAGTTGGTGTCAGTACGGAGTACTAGGCACAAGAGAAGAAGTGATTTAACAAAGGAAGAAGAAGAGGAGGAGGTTGCAGGGCCATGTTTGCCTCAGCCCAGGCTGCTCCCCTATTCTGCGTCCTTGCTTGGTGCCATGAGTGGAGGAGCTGTGGATGGCAGGTCCATGTGCCAGGAAAGGCCTGGAGATGTGTCCTCAATCCATGGCATGGCTTCCAGCATTTGGGTAGTTGATGCCAGGGATGGTGGGGAACACACTTAGCAAATGTACCCATAGCCCCTTCTGCCTCCATAGCAGCCCAGGCCTCCTAAGCCGTAGCCATAGCCAAGGCCATAGCCAAGGCCATAGCCAAAGCCTCCAGAGGACACAGGCACTCCCTGGGCGCTGAGTTCGCTGCCCACAGCAGCGGATGCGGAGGATCCCACAACGGTGTTCTGGGGGAAGGAGGTGAGGATGGGTCCTGGCAGGGTGACCACCACGGTGGAAGGCTGGATGACGACACGGGAGGCCTCACACTGCCTGACACAGGGCTCGTTGCAGCTGTTAGCCAGCGGGGTGGGTCCGCAGGGGCTGCAGAGGTTGTTGCAGGCCATGTGTGTGTTGTGGAGGGGCCCTGGAAGAGAGGAGGGTGAGAAAGCGCAGGGGTGGAAAGGTGCGAGGGGCTGGAAGAGCTGGGCCAAGTAGGGCAGGAGCTGGAGGGGAAGGGGTTTGAGGCTCACCTTGCTGAGCGTGGAGCAGAAGGCGTCAGGAGAAGTGTGTGAGGGAGAGAGGCTCTGGGTCGGCTTTTATGCTGATCCCAGAGGGGTGTGACAGCCTTGGAGCGTGACTGTGTTCTTCACCAAACTCTTCTCTCATGCCACAGCCTCGTGAGCAATGAGGTGGGGCGTGTTTCCCTGGCCACACTTTTCTGCCATTCCATGTCCTTCTCGTGACACCATGTCCACTTGTCCCTGGCGGCAGCTTTGAAATGCCAAATTCTTGGTTTTGAGTGTGTGTGTCAGGACGGGCAGAAGACACATCCAAATCATAGGAGAGCTGGTGTGTCATCACTGAGGTCATGCCACGGCTGTTTTGTGGTGTGCCTCCATGACAGGCTGGTCTGTGCATTGTCTATGTGCCAATTGAAGGCATTTGGGCCTTCTCTGCCTTGCTGCCATGAGGTACAGCGTGACTTTGGGCCTGGTCTGTCCCACTGGTTGTGCTCTGTTTCTGTCTTGTTGTCCCTGTGTCTGCAGAGTTTGTGTCTGGGAGAAAGGGGGCAGCATCTTTAGGCTTGTTCCACTGTTGGGCCGTCCCTGGTGTGTGAGTGCCAAGCAGGCAGAGGAGGGCTGCTTGTGAGAGCAGGCCATTGTCCTGGCAGCTTTAGTGCAGAGCTCCTGAGTGCTTGGCAACTGCCCGTACACACCTGCGTGGGGCCTTATGGGGTATGTCAGCATAACAGGTGAGGGTGGGAGCTGGCTGTCTTCTTTGGGAGGCCCTTCTTGATTGTCCTGTAGAGCTGTTGTTGCTTGGCAGCGGTTGCTAAAGGCCTGCAGAGATTTCCTAAGGCTCCTCTGTGTAAGAGGTACGGGAAGGAAGGTGTGGGAAGGTAGAGACTGGTGACCCTGTTTCTTGTTCCTTTGGAAGGGGATGTAGCAAATCCTTAGGAGAATCTCCATCCTTGATTTGATGTGAGGGAAACATAGTGACAAAGGAGGAGTAAAAGGCTGAGTTTCTTTGTGCCTCAGGACAGAATTCTAAGACGATTTTTTTCTGGGTGCCAATCTCTCCTGAGATGGGCCCCAATCCTGGGGCCAGTTCTGTGTAACATCTTTATCAGTGATGTGGACAAGGGGATTGAGGGCAGTCTGAGTACGTTTGGCCAAGACACCAAGGTTGGCAGGAGTGTTGATCAGCTTGAGGGGAGGAAATCTCCAAAGAGGGTTCTGGACAGGCTGGAACGAAGTGCCAAGGCCAACTGTATGAGGTTGAAGAAGGGTCAGTGCCAGGTCCTGAGCTTGGATAATAATAACCCCTGCCAGTGCTACAGGCTTGGAGAAGAGTAGCTGAAAAGCTGCCTGTCAGTAAAGGACCTGGGGGTGGACAGCCGTCTGAAAACGAGCCAGCTGTGTGAGAAGGTGGCCAAGAAGGCCAAGAGCATGGTGGCTTGTATCAGAAATGGTGTGGCCAGCAGGAGCAGGTCAGCGATCATCCCCCTGTCCTCAGCATTGCTGATTCTATCCTGGAATGCTCTGATGGAGTTGATCCTTCCCCTGTGCTCTGCCCTGGTCAGGCCCCACCTGGAGTATTGTGTCCAGTTCTGGGCTCCCTGGGATAGAAGAGCCAGGGATCTCCTGGAGAGAGTCCAGAGGAGGCTACGAAGATAATTAAGGGCCTGGAACATCTTCCATATGAGGAAAGGCTGAGTGAGCTGGGGCAGTTCAGTCTAGGGAAAAGAAGACTATAGGAGGGACCTAATTAATGTTTATAAATATCTTAGGTATGTTATGCAGGGGGAATTGGTCAGCCCCTTTTCAGTGTCTGTGGAGATAGGACAAGGGGCAATGGGTGCAAATTGGAGCACAGGAGATTCTGCAACAACATGCGGAAGAACTTTTACACAGTGAGGGTGATAGAGCCCTGGGACAGGCTGCCCAGGGAGGTGGTGGAGTGTCCTTCTCTGGAGATATTCAAGACTCGTCTGGACGCCTATCTGTGCAATATGAGCTAGGGAGCTGCTTTGGCAGGGGGGTCGGACCTGATCATCGCTGGAGGTCCCTTCCAACCCCTGTGATACCCTGATGAGTTTTTGCCCCACAATACCACAAAGACATTGAGGTTTTGGAGCCTGTGCAAAGAATGGCAATGAAACACCTAAAGCTGGGATGCAGAAGAACTTTATTGAGGGAAGGATAAAAAGAGGTAAAAAGCATAAGGACCTCCTCCCAATGGAGGAAGGAGACCAGAGGTCCATGGTAGCCTTTGGCTTCAGAGTTTGTGTCAGTAGGGAGTACTAGACAGTAGAGAAGAAGAGATGCAACAAAGGAAGAAAAGGTGGAGGAGGTTGCAGCGCCATGATTGCCTGAGCCCAGGCTCCTGCCCTTCTCTGCATCCTTCCTTGTTGCCATGAGTGGAGGAGCTGTGGATGACAGGTCCATGTGCCAGGAAAGGCCTGGAGATGTGTCCTCAATCCATGGCATGGCTTCCAGTGTTTGGGAAGTTGGTGCCACGGATGGTGGTAAGCACACTTAGCAAATGTACCCATAGCCCCTTCTGCCTCCATAGCAGCCCAGACCTCCTAAGCCATAGCCAAAGCCAAGGCCATAGCCAAGGCCATAGCCAAAGCCTCCAGAGGACACAGGCACTCCCTGGGTGCTGAGTTCGCTGCCCACAGCAGCGGATGCGGAGGATCCCACAACGGTGTTCTGGGGGAAGGAGGTGAGGATGGGTCCTGGCAGGGTGACCGCCACGGTGGAAGGCTGGATGACGACATGGGAGGCCTCACACTGCCTGACACAGGGCTCGTTGCAGCTGTTAGCCAGCGGGGTGGGTCCGCAGGGGCTGCAGAGGTTGTTGCAGGCCATGTGTGTGGTGTGGAGGGGCCCTGGAAGAGAGGAGGGTGAGAAAGCGCAGGGGTGGAAAGGTGCGAGGGGCTGGAAGATGTGGGCCAAGTAGGGCAGGAGCTGGAGGGGAAGGGGTTTGAGGCTCACCTTGCTGAGCGTGGAGCAGAAGGCTTCAGGAGACGTGTGTGAGGGAGAGAGGCTCTGGGTCGGCTTTTATGCTGGTCCCAGAGGGGTGTGACAGCCTTGGAGCGTGACTGTGTTTTTCACCAAACTCTTCTCTCATGCCACAGCCTCGTGAGCAATGAGGTGGGGCGTGTTTCCCTGGCCACACTTTTCTGCCATTCCATGTCCTTCTCGTGACACCATGTCCACTTGTCCCTGGCGGCAGCTTTGAAATGCCAAATTCTTGGTGATGAGTGTGTGTTTCAGGACGGGCATGAGACACATCCAAAGCATAGGAGATGTGGGCTGTCATCACTGAGGTCATGCCACGGCAGTTTTGTGGTGTGCCTCCATGACAGGCTGGTCTGTGCATTGTCTATGTGCCAATTGAAGGCATTTGGGCCTTCTCTGCCTTGATGTCATGAGGCTCAGCTTGTGTTTATGCCTGCTGATTCTAGAACTTTGTACTCTGTGGTTCTGTCCTGCTGCCCCTGTGTCTACAGTTTGTGTCTGGGAGAAAGGGGGCAGCATCTTTAGGCTTGTTCCCCCATTGGACCGTCCCTGGTGTGTGAGTGCCAAGCAGGCAGAGGAGGGCTGCTTGTGAGAGCAGGCCATTGTCCTGGCAGCTTTAGTGCAGAGCTCCTGAGTGCTTGGCAAGTGCCCGTACACACCTGCGTGGGGCCTTATGGGGTATGTCAGCATAACAGGTGAGGGTGGGAGCTGGCTGACTTCTTTGGGAGGCCTTTCTTGATTGTCCTGTAGAGGTGGTGTTGCTTGGCAGCGGTTGCTAAAGGCCTGCAGAGACTTCCTAAGGCTCCTCTGTGTAAGAGGTACGGGAAGGAATGTGTGGGAAGGGAGAGACTGGTGACCCTGTTTCTTGTTCCTTTGGAAGGGGATGTAGCAAATCCTTAGGAGAATCTCCATCCTTGATTTGATGTGGGGGAAATATAGTGACAAAGGAGGAGGAAAAGGCTGAGTTTCTTTGTGCTTCAGTACAGAATACTAAGATGATTTTTTTTCTGGGTGCCAATCTCTCCTGAGATGGGCCCCAATCCTGGGGCCAGTTCTGTGTAATATCTTTATCAGGGATGTGACAAGGGGATTGAGGGCAGTCTGAGTACATTTGGAAATGACACCAAGGTTGGCAGGAGTGTTGATCAGCTTGAGGGGAGGAAATCTCCAAAGAGGGTTCTGGACAGGCTGGAACGAAGTGCCAAGGCCAACTGTATGAGGTTGAAGAAGGGTCAGTGCCAGGTCCTGAACTTGGATAATAACAACCCCTGCCAGTGCTACAGGCTTGGAGAAGAGTAGCTGAAAAGCTGCCTGTCACTAAAGGACCTGGGGGTCGACAGCCATCTGAAAATGAGGCAGCTTTGTGAAAAGGTGGCCAAGAAGGGCAACAGCATGTTGGCTTGTATCAGAAATGTTGTGGCCAGCAGGAGCAGGGCAGCGATCATCCCCCTGTCCTCAGCATTGCTGATTCTATCCTGGAATGCTCTGATGGAGTTGATCCTTCCCCTGTGCTCTGCCCTGGTCAGGCCCCACCTGGAGTATTGTGTCCAGTTCTGGGCTCCCTGGGATAGAAGAGCCAGGGATCTCCTGGAGAGAGTCCAGAGGAGGCTACGGAGATGATTAAGGGCCTGGAACATCTTCCATATGAGGAAAGGCTGAGTGAGCTGGACCTGTTCAGTCTTGGGAAAGGAAGACTAAGGGGGGACCTAATTAATGTTTATAAATATCTTAAGTATGGGATACAGGGGGAATTGCCCAGCCCCTTTTCAGTGTCTGTCTGTGGAGATAGGACAAGGGGCAATGGCTGCAAATTGGACCACAGGAGGTTCTGCACCAAGATGCGGACGAACTTTTACACAGTGAGGGTGACAGAGCACAGACACAGGCTGCCCAGGGAGGTGGTGGAGTGTCCTTCTCTGGAGATATTCAGGACTCGTCTGGACGCCTATCTGTGCAGTATGAGCTAGGGAGCTGCTTTGGCAGGGGGGTTGGACCCGATGATCTCTCGAGGTCCCTTCCAACCCCTATGATTCCGTGATTCTCTGATTCTGTGATTATGGGGTATGTCAGCATAACAGATGAGGGTGGGAGCTGGCTGACTTCTTTGGGAGGCCCTTCTTGATTGTCCTGTAGAGGTGGTGTTGCTTGGCAGCGGTTACTAAAGCCTGCAGAGAGTTCCTAAGGCTCCTCTGAGTAAGAGGTATGGGAAGGAAGGTGTGGGAAGGTAGAGACTGGTGACCCTGTTTCTTGTTCCTTTGTAAGGGGATGTAGCAAATCCTTAGGACAATCTCCATCCTTGATTTGATGTGGGGGAAACAGCGACAGCGCAGGAGTAAATGTCTGTGTTTGTTTTGCCTCAGCACTGAATACGAAGACCATCTTTTTCATGCTTCCTGAGATGGAAGACAAGGAAGGGGAACAGAACAAATTCCCTCTAAAAGAGGCAGAAATGTTTTTTTACCTGTTACTCCACTTAGCCATACCCAATTTGAGGTGGTCAGAAGGAATACCCCTGAGGGTACTATTGATGCTGGTGTCAGTTCTCACCAAACCACCTTCCATCATGTCTCAGAAGTCCTGCCTGTACTGGGGAAGTCCTGGTTGACTGGAAGTGACCAAACATGACACCCACCTACAACAATGGCCATGAAGGAAGATCTGTGTATTACAGGCCCCTCAGTCTGGCCTTGGTAGCAGAGCAGTTTATGTTGCAGATCACCTAGAGTGCCACCACACACAGTATAGCCAGGTGATCAGACCCAGTCATCATGGGTTATGAAAGGTAGGTTCTTCTTAACTCTCCTGGTCTGCTGCCACGACAACATGACCTCCTTAATGGATGAGGGAATGGCTGTGGATGTTGTCTACCTAGTCTTTAGTAAAGCCTTTGACACTGTTCCCAACAGCGTTCTCCTTGAGAAACTGGCTTCTCTGGGCTTGGGTGGGTGCACTCTCTGCTGGGTCACAACAAAGCCCGAGAAGACTACAGGCTTGGGGAAGAGCAGCTGAAAAGCTGCCTGGTTGAAAAGGACCTGGGGATCAACAGCCATCGGAACACAAGCCAGCTGTTTGGCAAGGTGGCCAAGACGGCCAACAACATAGTGGCTTGTATCAAAAACGGTGAGGCCAGCAGGACCAGGGCAGTGATCATCCCTCTGTCCTCAGCACTGCTGAGTCTGTCCTGGAATGCTCTGATGGGTTTTGGCCTCTCACTACCACAAAGACATTGAGGTTTTGGAGCGTGTGCAAAGAATGGCAACGAAACAGCTAAGGCTGGGATGCAGAAGAACTTTATTGACGGACGGAAAAAACCAGTAAAAAGCATAAGAACTATGGAGGAAGGAGACCAGAGGTCCATGGTAGTCTTTGTCTTGAGAGAAATTGGTGTCAGTAGGGAGTACTAGACACAAGAGAAGAAGTGATGCAATGAAGGAAGAAGAGGAGGAGGAGGTTGCAGGGCCATGATTGCCTCAGCCCAAGCTGCTCCCCTTCCCTACTTCCTTGCTTGATGCCATGAGTGGAGGAGCTGTGGATGGCAGGTCCATGTGCCAGGAAAGGCCTGGAGGTGTGTCCTCAATCCATGGCATGGCTTCCAGTGTTTGGGAAGTTGGTGCCAGAGACAGTGGTGAGCACACTTAGCAAAGGTACCCATAGCCCCTTCTGCCTCCATAGCAGCCCAGGCCTCCTAAGCCGTAGCCATAGCCAAGGCCATAGCCAAGGCCATAGCCAAAGCCTCCAGAGGACACAGGCACTCCTTGGGCGCTGAGTTCGCTGCCCACAGCAGCAGAAGAGGAGGAACCCACAGCGGTGTTCTGGGGGAAGGAGGTGAGGATGGGTCCTGGCAGGGTGACCGCCACGGTGGAAGGCTGGATGACGACACGGGAGGCCTCACACTGCCTGACACAGGGCTCGTTGCAGCTGTTAGCCAGCGGGGTGGGTCCGCAGGGGCTGCAGAGGTTGTTGCAGGCCATGTGTGTGGTGTGGAGGGGCCCTGGAAGAGAGGAGGGTGAGAAAGCGCAGGGGTGGAAAGGTGCGAGGGGCTGGAAGAGCTGGACCAAGTAGGGCAGGAGCTGGAGGGGAAGGGGTTTGAGGCTCACCTTGCTGAGTGTGGAGCAGAAGGCGTCAGGAGAAGTGTGTGAGGGAGAGAGGCTCTGGGTCGGCTTTTATGCTGGTCCTGGAGTGCCCGAGGCACAGAGACAGTCTTTATTCATGCCACAGGAATTTTCAGACAGGTAGATCTTGCATGCCACAGCCTGGAGAGTAATGAGGTGGGGCTGGTTTTCCTGGCCACAACGCTCCCTTTTCCTGTCCTCTTCTTGAGGTCGTGTCCCTTGGCCGTGGCGGCAGCTTTTAAGGCAGTGTCGGTACTCGGATGGGTTTGTAGGCAAGGGGTGTGTAAAAGCATTTTGGATGCACGGACAAAGCACAGGAGAGGTGTGATGTCATGGGTGAGGTCCTCCCGTGGCATTCATGTGGTGTGGTTTGTGGGTGCATTGTCCAGTTAGGGCCCATTTCCTTGCAGCTCTGTAAGACTGGCCTGGGCTTTGGAGGTGTGCCAGGCGTGAGGCATGCCCCTTCCATCATATTTGCTCTCTCCCCATCTTGCTGCCATGTCAGTAGCCTGTTTTTGGGCGTGTCTTTCTCATTGCTCTGTGGTGTCTTGGTTCCCCCTGGCCTGGCAGCTTATATCTTTCTGTATTGGCTTTATGTTGCATGGTTTTGTTAGTGAGGGAGCTAAAATTGTGTCTTCAGTTGGGATGTTCCTGATGATTCTGCTGTGTGAGGTCCTCAGTGGGTTTGGCTTCTGAGAACGTGATTGCAGTGGGGTGTAGACATGAGACAAGAAATGATGCAAAGAAGGAAGATGGAGAAGAGGATCAGGGATATTGTTTACAATTAGGGATATGGTTTAGCATGGACTAAGTGATCTTAAAGGTCTTTTCCAACCTTGTGATTCTGTGAAGGTCCAGGGCCATGTTTGTGTCAGCCTGAGCTGGGCCCTTCCTTGCTTTGTTCCTTGGTGCTACGAGTGCAGAAGCAGTGGATGGCAGGTCCATGTTCCATGACATGCCCAGCTGCATGTCCTCAATGCACAGGGTGCTGCCCAGGCTTTGGGTGGTTGGTGTTAGGAGTGGTATCGAGGGCCCTTAGCAGGGGTAGCAGCCCCCACTGACAGCAAATCAGCCCAGGCCTCCTAAGGTGAAACCACAGCCATAGCCAAAGCCTCCAGAGGAGATGGGAACTCCATGAGAGGTTAGAATTTTGGCGGAAGGAGCAGGACCTCAGGAGAACTACAAGGATGGTGTGAGATCATACAAAGAGAAATTCATAAGGGCCAATGCTCAACTAAAATATTAATTGGATTTGGCCATAAAGGACAAGAAAATCTGTTTCTCTATATACTTTGGGAAACAAAGGAGGGCATAGGAGAATCTCCATCCTTGATTTGATGAGAGTGAATCATAGCAATGAAGGAGGAGGAACAGGCTGAGTTTCTTTGTGAATCAGTAGACAATACTAAGACCAGTTGTTTTCTGGGTGCCCATCCTGCCTGAGATGGAAGACAAGGCAGGGGACCATAACAAAGACATCAGAAAAGAAGCAGAAATGTTTGTTTACCTGCAACACCACTTAGCCATACACAAGGGTAGGGAGCCAGATGGGTCCCCCCAGGGGTGTTACTGGGGCTGGTGTCAATGTTCACCAAACCATCTCTACCATGACAGAGAAGACTTGCCTATACTAGGGCAGTCCTGATTGTTGGGAAGTTAGCAGAAGTGATACCCACCTACAAGAATGGCCAGAAGGAGATCTGGGGATTATATGTCTTAAAGTCTGACCTTGGTCCAAGGGCAGTTTATGTTGCAGATCACCCAGAGTGCCACCAGAATGTACACATAGGACAGCCAGGTGAGCAGTCATCATGGCATTATGAAAGGCAAGTTCTCCTTGACGCTCCTGGTCTGCTTAATGGATGAGGGAATGGCTGTGGATGTTGTCTACCTGGTCTTTAGTAAAGCCTTTGACACTATTTCCCAAAGCATCCTCATTGAGAAACTGGCTCCTCTTGGCTTGGGTGGGTGCACTCTCTGCTGGGTCACAACTAAGCCTGAAAACGCTACAGGTTTGGGGAAGAGCAGCTGAAAAGCTGCCTCGCTGAAAAGGACTTGGGGGTCGACAGCCATCTGAACATGAGGCAGCTGTGTGAGAAGGGAGCCAAAAAGGCCAACAGCATGGTGGCTTGTATCAGAAATGGTGTGGCCAGCAGGACCAGGGCAGTGATCATCCCCCTGTCCTCAGCACTGCTGAGTCTGTCCTGGAATGCTCTGATGGGTTTTGTCCTCTCACTACCACAAAGACATTGAGGTTTTGGAGCCTGTCCAAAGAATGGCAATGAAACACCTAAGGCTGGGATGCAGAAGAACTTTATTGAGGGAAGGAAAAAGAGCAGTAAAAAGCGTAAGGACCTGCTCCCCATGGAGGAAGGGGACCAGAGGTCAATGGTAGGCTTTGGCTTCAGAGACATTGGTGTCAGTACGGAGTACTAGACACAAGAGAACAAGTGATGCAACAAAGGGAGAAGCAGAGGAGGAGGTAGCAGGGCCATGTTTGCTTCAGCCCAGGCTGCTCCCCTTCCCTGCTTCTTTGCTTGGTGCCATGATTGGAGGAGCTGTGTATGGCAGGTCCATGTGCCAGGAAAGGCCTGGAGATGTGTCCTCAATCCATGGCATGGCTTCCAGTGTTTGGGAAGTTGCTGCCAGGGATGGTGGTGAACAAACTTAGCAAAGGTACCCATAGCCTCCTCTGCCTCCATAGCAGCCCAGGCCTCCTAAGCCGTAGCCATAGCCAAGGCCATAGCCAAAGCCTCCAGAGGACACAGGCACTCCCTGGGCGCTGAGTTCGCTGCCCACAGCAGCGGATGCGGTTGATCCCACAGCGGTGTTCTGGGGGAAGGAGGTGAGGATGGGTCCTGGCAGGGTGACCTGCACAGCGGGAGGCTGGATGACGACACGGGAGGCCTCACACTGCCTGACACAGGGCTCGTTGCAGCTGTTAGCCAGCGGGGTGGGTCCGCAGGGGCTGCAGAGGTTGTTGCAGGCCATGTGTGTGGTGTGGAGGGGCCCTGGAAGAGAGGAGGGTGAGAAAGCGCGGGGGTGGAAAGGTGCGAGGGGCTGGAAGAGCTGGGCCAAGCAGGGCAGGAGCTGGAGGGGAAGGGGTTTGAGGCTCACCTTGCTGAGCGTGAAGCAGAAGGCGTCAGGAGACGTGTGTGAGGGAGAGAGGCTCTGGGTCGGCTTTTATGCTGGTCCTGGAGTGCCCGAGGCACAGACACAGCCTTTGCTCATGTCAGAGCTTTTTTAAGACCGGCAGATCTTGCATGCCACAGCATGGAGAGTAATGAGGTGGGGCGTGTTTTCCTGGCCACACTTTTCTCCCTTTTCCTGTCCTCTTGTTGAAGGTCGTGTCCCTTGGCCCTTGCGGCAGCTTTTTTGGCAGAGTCTGTACTTGGATGGGTTTGTAGGCAAGGGGTGTGTCAAAGCATTTTGGAGACAGGGGCAAAGCATAGGAGAGATGGGGTGTGATCTGTCAGGTCCTCCTTTGGCATTCATGTGGTGTGGAGTGTGGGTTTGTTGTCCAGCGAGGACCCATGTCCTCACAGGTTTAGACACTGTCCCACCCAACAGACTGTCTGTGAATGGGACAGCTGTGGATTTGGATCTCCACTGATTGGTGGATCAGGAAATTGCCAGATGGTGATGCTCAAAACAGTTGAGGCCAATGGCTCTGTGAGTGTGTGGATAGTGGTGACAAGTGGTGTCTCTCTGGGATCTGTTGAGGGACTGGTCTTACATCACATCTTGGTCAGGGAAATGGAGAGTGGGATTGAGTGCAGCGTCAGCAGGTTTGTGGATGACCCCAAGCCATGTGGTACGGTGACATGCTGGAGGGAAGGGCCACCATCCAGAGGTTCTTTGACAGGCTGTGGAGGTGGAGCCTCATGTGTGAACCTCATGGAGTTCAACAAGGCCGAGTGCTCGGTCCCATGTCTGGGTTGGGGCAATGCCAAACATGGATACAGGCTGGGCGATGCCAAGCAGCTCCATGGAGATGGACTTGGGTGTACTGGTGGATAAAAACATGACTCTGGTCCATCAATGTGTGATTTCAGGCCAGACAGCCAATCATAGGCTGAGTCTCATCATGAGAAGCATGTTCATTAGGTCAAGGGAAGATATTTTGCCTTTTTACTGTTCTCTCTAGAAGCTGGAGCCCTGTGTTTAACACTGGGCCCCCAGGATAAGAATGATAGGAACCTTCTGGAAGGGAAGCTGAAGAGGCCATGAAGATGGTTGTATCAAAGTTTCTCCTGCTTGAGGACAGGCTGAGAGAGTTTGGGTTATTTATTCTGGAGAAGGTTCCAGGGAGTCTTTAGATCAGCCGTCCAGTACTCACAGGTGTGGAGGAAGGATGGGCAGGGACTCTTTCCAGGACGTGTAGTGATACAATAAGGGGTTAACGCCAAGACGAGGAGGTAGCTTTGGGTGAGCTATTAAGAAGGCTTTCTTTCCCCTATGGGTGTTTGAGTTCCTACTTACAGGAGGTCTTTATAGGAGGCCCCATTCCCCTGTGGGAAGTTGAGGTCCTACTTATAGGAGGCGTGGAGGACAGATGGAGATGGACTCCTTATTCAGGACATGTAGTGATACGATGAGGGGTAATGAGCAAACCTGAATGAGGGTAGATTTAGGTGAGCTATTAGGAAGGCTTTCTTTACCATAGATGTGGTTGGAGACTTGAAGAGGATCCCATGTGGAGTTCTGTATCCCTGGGTCCCTGGCAGTGGTCAAGGGCAGGTGTGATGGGACTTTGAGCAGCCTGGTCTTGTGGAGGGTGTCCCTGCTCATGGCAGGAGAGATGCAACTGAGATGACTTTGAGGCTCCCTTCTAATTCAAACCATTCTCTGATTCTGAGCTGTCTCTGTCCTCATGTAGATGCACAAAGCTCTTGTCATATTTTCCCTCCTCTTCCCAGTTGTGTATGTGCAGTGATAGAGGGGCTGTGTGCTCACCTGGTCCCCAGGCCATGTTACCCTATCGGACAGGCATCAGAGACATGTGTAGAAGTGAATAAAGGTATTGAAGCTTCTCTTTGGTTATGTGAAGGTCTTGTGTGAGAGGCTGGAAGTACACCTGGTGCCAGGAGGATGGTTTTCTCAGGATGCACATCCCAAGGAGAGGACAGGAATCCATTCGTGAACCACCCTAATGGGTACTTGAAGCCTGCCTTTCTTGAGATTGAGGTTGGATGATTCTTGGGAGAAGAAAGAACAACTGAGGAGACATCAAAGTCTTTGATGCAGGAGAACTTTATTGATGCAGAAAAATAACATGAAATGGAAAGAGAGCTAAGGATTAGGGTGCCCGTCTGAGATACAGGTCAGGGCACCATGAGGCAACATCCTTTGTATGCTGGAGCTCATACCAGAGCCACAAGGTCATCCCACCCCACTGTAGGAGAGGCAGACTGCAGGTCCCCAGTGGTCTTAATGTATTGAGCAGGTGGTTTTGGAGGAGAGTAGTAGACACAATAGAGGAGGGGATGCAGAGAAGGAAGAGGAAGAAGGCGAAGAGGTACAGAGGCCATGTTTGCCTCAGAACCAGCTGCGCCAGTTCCCTATTTCCTTGCTTGAAGCCACGAGAGGAGGAGCTGTGGATGGCAGGACCATGTGCCAGGAAAGGCCTGGAGATGTGTCCTCAATCCATGGCATGGCTTCCAGTGTTGGTAAGTGGGTGCCAGGGACAGTGGTGAGCACACTTAGCAAAGGTACCCATACCCTCCTCTGCCTCCATAGCAGCCCAGGCCTCCTAAGCCGTAGCCAAAGCCAAGGCCATAGCCAAGGCCATAGCCAAAGCCTCCAGAGGACACAGGCACTCCCTGGGCACTGAGTTCGCTGCCCACAGCAGCGGATGCGGAGGATCCCACAAAGGTGCTCTGTGGGAAGGAGGTGAGGATGGGTCCTGGCAGGGTGACCTGCACAGTGGGAGGCTGGATGACAACACGGGAGGCCTCACACTGCCTGACACAGGGCTCGTTGCAGCTGTTAGCCAGCGGGGTGGGTCCGCAGGGGCTGCAGAGGTTGTTGCAGGCCATGTGTGTGGTGTGGAGGGGCCCTGGAAGAGAGGAGGGTGAGAAAGCGCAGGGGTGGAAAGGTGCGAGGGGCTGGAAGAGCTGGGCCAAGTAGGGCAGGAGCTGGAGGGGAAGGGGTTTGAGGCTCACCTTGCTGAGCGTGGAGCAGAAGGCGTCAGGAGAAGTGTGTGAGGGAGAGAGGCTCTGGGTCGGCTTTTATGCTGGACCTGGATTGCCCGAGGCACAGAGACAGCCTTTGTGCATGACAGGGTTATTCATTATGCAGGTCTTCCATGCCACAGCCTGGAGAGTAATGAGGTGGTGTGTGTTTTGCTGGCCACAACGCTCCCTTTTCCTGTCCTCTTCTTGAGGTCGTGTCCCCTTTGCTGTGTCGGCAGCTTTTAAGGCAGAGTCGGTACTCGGATGGGATTGTAGGCAAGGAGTATTTAAAAGCATTTTGGAGGCATAATAAAGGCATAGGAGAGGTGGGGTGTCATTGGTGAGGCCCTCCATTCATATGGTGTGGTGTGCGGGTGCGTTTTCCAGTAGGGGCCCATTTCCTTCCAGACCTGGAAGGCTGCTCTTGCCTTTGGGGGTTTGCTAGGCACCTTCCATCATATTTGCTCCCTCCCAAACTTGCTCTTAGCTCACTAAACCTGTTTTAATCCTGGTCATTTGCTTTGGGTGTGCTCTGGGGTGTCTTTGTGCCCCTCTTGCTTGTAAGGTTATAGCTGGAAGAAGAGAGGCTGCCTGTTTTGGCTTGTGCCACCTGAGTGCAGGCAGGCAGTGGAGGGCTGTTTGTGATAGCCTGTTGTGGTCTTGGCAGCCCTGGTTCTTAACTGGTGAGCCCTGTCATATCAGGAGGCCAGCCACGCTTCCCAATTGCTTCTTTTGGCCCCTTTGCAGTATTACCCTTCTGTGTGGCTGCCACGTATTTGGGCTGGGCTCTGGTGGGATACCTCCAGAGAGCAATGAATCTGGTGAAGTGTGAAGAGAACAAACCTGATGTGGAGTAGCTAAGGCAGTGTAGGTGCTTAGCCTGCAGAAAAGGCAGCTGACAGGAGCCCCCATCACTGTTCTCCACTCTCTAAGTGGTGTTTTTAGCAAGGTGGCTGTTGGGCAATTTTTGCTTACACAAGAGGAAATGGCCTCAATTGCTTCCAGGGGAGTTTTTGTTGGCTATTGGGAAGGATGCCTTGAGTCAAAGGGTTATGAAGCACTGGAAGAGACTGCCCAGGGCAATGCTTGAATCTGCATCCCTGGAGGTATGGAAAAGATGGATGGACGTAGATACAGACTGGGAGAAGAGCTTCTTGAGAGTAGCCCTTCTGAGAAGGACTTGGGGATTCTGGTGAATGAGAAACTTAACATGAGCCAGCAGTGTGCTCTGGCAGCTGGGAAGGGTGATGGGATCCTGGGCTCCATTAGAAGAGGGCTGTCAGCAGGGACAGGGAGGTGATTGTCCCTCTCTACTCTGCCCTGGTGAGGCCCCATCTGGAGTCCTGTGTCCAGAGCTGGGGCCCCAATACAAGAAGGATGTGGAACTGTTGGAGAGGGTTCAGAGAAGGCACGAAGATGATTAGAGGGCTGGAGCACCTGCCCTACGAAGAGAGGCTGAGGGAGCTGGGCTTGTTCAGTCTGGAGAAGAGAAGGCTGTGGGGGGACCTCACTGCAGCCTTCCAGTCCCTGAAGGGAGCTTATAAGCAGGAGGGGATTCAACTTTTTAAAAGGATAGACAATGACAGGACAAGGGGGAATAGATTAAAACTAAAGGAAGGAAGGTTTAGATTAGATATTAGGGGGAAGTTTTTTAAAGAAAGAGTGGTGAGGTGCTGGAAAAGGCTGCCCAGGGAGGTAGTGGATGCCCCGTCCCTGGAAGTGTTTAAGGCCAGGTTGGATGGGGCCCTGAGCAACCTAGTGTAGATCCAGGCCTTAGATTGGTGTCCCTGCCTGTGGCAGGGGGGTTGGAGCTCTGTGATCCTTGGGGTCCCTTCCAACTCAGACCATTGTATGATTCTATGATGTGGTGCTTAGGGATGTGGATTTGAGGTGGACTTGGTATTGTGAGCTTAGCAGTTGGACTAGATGATGGAAATGGTCATTTCTAAAGGAAATGATTTGGTGATTCTCAGCGAGGGGTTTCCTGTTGGGGAAGGACATGGACTAAGTGGAAATCCAATTACTTGCTGGGCTGCATCAAGAGAAGCGTGTCCAGCAGGTGGAGGGAAGTAATTCTCTCCTGTGCTCTCCTGAGACTGGAGTCCTGTGTTCAGCTCTGGGCCCCCAGTATAAGAATGATAGGGACATTCTGCATAAAGGGGGCAGAAGAGACCATGAAGATGGTTGTGTCAAAGCTTCTCCTGCTTGAGGACAGGCTGGGAGATGTGGTGTTCTTTATCCTGCAGAAGTTTCCAAGGAGACCTTAGAGCAGCCTTCCAGCACTGATAGGAGGAAAGATGGATATGGACTATTTATTCAGGATGTGCAGTTATACGATGAGGAGTAATGATCAAGCCTGAACGAGTGTAGATTTAGGTGAGCTATTAGGAAGGCTTTCTTCCCTGTAAGGGTGATTGACAATTTGTAGAAGATTCCATAGGGAGCTCTGTGTCTCTGGTTTCCTTGCAGTGTTCAAGGCCAGTTTGGATGGTACTTTGAGCAGCCTGGTCTAGTGGAGGGTGTCCCAGCTCACGGCAGGAGAGATGCAAGTGAGATGACTTTGAAGGTCCCTTCAAACCCAAACCATTCTCTGATTCTGTGCTGTCTCTGTCCTCATGTCGATGGAGAATGCTCTTGTCATATTTTCCCTCCCCTTCCACGTTGTGGAGGGGCAGTGATAGAGGGGCTCTGTGCTAACCAGACTATGTTACCCTAACAAAGAAGCATCAGAGACATGTGTAGAGGTGAATAAAGGTATCAAAGCTTTTCTTTGGGTAGTGAAGTTCTAGTGTGACAGGCTGGAAGGGCCCCAGGTGGAAGTGGGATGGTCTTCTCAGAATACCCATCTTAAGGGGAGCTCTGGCATCCCTTGGTGAACCCACCCCAATAGCTACTTGTAGTCTGCCTTTCCTGTGTTTGAGTTTGGATGATCCTTGGGAGGAGAAAGAATAAACAAGGAGATGTGGAAGGCTGTGATGCAGGAGAAGTTTATTGATGGAGAAAAATACCATGAAAGGCAAAGAGTGGCAAGTGTGAGGGTGCCCGTCTGAGATACAGGTCAGGGGACCATGAGCCAACATCCTTTGTATGCTGGAGCTCTTAACAAGGACACAAGGTCTTCCCACCCCACTGTAGGAAAGGCACATTGGAGGACCATAGTGGCCTTTGTTTCATGAGCAGGAGGTTTCAGAGGAGAGTAGTAGACACAAGAGATGAGGCAATGAATGGAAGGAAGAGGAAGAAGGTGGAGAGGTAGAGAGGCTGTTTTTGCCTCAGCCCAGGCTGGCCCTCTTCCCTGCTTCCTTGCATAGTGCCATGAGAGGAGGAGTTGTAGATATCAAGACCCAGTGCCAGAAGAGGCCTGATAGTGCATCCTCAATACATGATGTGGTCTGTGGGGGTTTGGTGGTTGGTTTCAGGAGTGGTGGCAAGAACCCTTAGCAGGGGTAGCAGCCCCAACTGTGTCCATGGCAGCCCAAGCCTCCTAAGCCGTAGCCATAGCCAAGGCCATAGGCAAAGCCTCCAGAGGAGACAGGATCTCCCTGGATGCTGAGTTAAGCTTAGCTGAGGCTAAGCGTGTCTTTGGGCCTGGTGTTTCTAGGTCCTTGTGCTCTGTGGTTCTGTCCTGCTGCCCCTGTGTCTGCAGAGTTTGTGTCTGGAAGAAAGGGGGAAGCATGTTTAGGCTTGTTCCCCCGTTGGACCATCCCTGTTGTGTGAGTGCCAAGCAGGCAGAGGAGGGCTGCTTGTGAGAGCAGGCCATTGTCCTGGCAGCTTTAGTGCAGAGCTCCTGAGTGCTTGGCAAGTGCCCGTACACACCTGCGTGGGGCCTTATGGGGTATGTCAGCATAACAGGTGAGGGTGGGTGCTGGCTGACTTCTTTGGGAGGCCCTTCTTGATTGTCCTGTAGAGCTGTTGTTACTTGGGAGCTGATGCTAAAGGGCTGCAGAGACTTCCTAAGGCTCCTCTGTGTAAGAGGTACGGGAAGGAAGGTGTGGGAAGGTAGAGGTTGGTGACCCTGTTTATTGTTCCTTTGGAAGGGGATGTAAAAAATATTTGGGAGAATCTCCATCCTTGATTTGATGTTGGGGAAACCTAGCGACAGAGGAGGAGGAGGCAAAGGCTGAGTTTCTTTTTGCCTCAGTGCTGAATATTAAGACCAGTGGTTTTCTGGTGCCCAGCCCCACTGAGATGGCAGATAAGGAGGGGGAACATAACAAAGCCCCCGTAACAGAAGCTGAAATGGTTGTTGACCTACTACACCGCTGAGACATAGAGAAGTGTAGGGTCCAGATGGAATCCTCCCAAGGGTATTATTGATGCTGGTGTCAGTGCTCACCTAAGCACCTTGCAGCATGTCTCAGCAGTCTTGCCTATACTGGGGAAATCCAAGTTGTCTGGAAGTGAGCAAAGGTGATACCCACCTACAAGAATGGCCAGAAGGAAGATGTGTGAATTATAGGCCTCTCAGTCTGACCTTGGTTCCAGAGCAGTTTAGTTTGCAGATCTCCTGGAGTGCCACCACACACAGTATAGCCAGGTGATCAGTCCCAGTCATCATGGGTTATGAAAGGTAGGTTCTTCTTGACCCTTCTGGTTTGCTGCCATGACAAGGTGTCCTGCTTAATGCATGAGGGAATGGCTGTGGATATTGTCTACCTAGTCTTTACTAAAGCCATTGACACAGTTTCCCACAGCATTCTCCTTGAGAAACTGGCTTCTCTTGGCTTGGGTGGGTTCACTCTCTGCTGGATAAAAGCTGGCTGGATGGCTGGGCCAAAGACTTGTGATCAATGGAGTTTAGTCCCGTTGGTGACCTGTCACAAGTGATGTTCCCCAAGACCAAGTCCTGGGGCCAGTTCTGTGTAATAACTTTATCAGAGATTAGGACAAGGGGATTGAGGGCACCCTGAGTAGCTTTGGCCAAGACACCAAGGTTGGCCGGAGTGTCGATGAGCTTTAGGATAGGAAGCATCCAAAGACTGGTCTGGGCAGGCTGGAACGATGGGCCAAGGCCAACTGTATGAGGTTCCAGGAGGCTGAGTTCCATTTTCTTCACTTGGGTCACAATAACACCAGGCAACGCTACAGTCTTGGGGAAGAGCAGCTGAAAAGCTGTCTGGTGGAAAAGGACCTGGAGGTCGACAGCCATCCTAACATTATTCAGCTGTGTGTCAAGGGGGCCAAAAAGGCCAAGAGCATCGTGACTTGTATCAGAAATGGTGTGGCCAGCAGGCCCATGGCAGTGATCATCCCCCTGTCCTCAGCACTGCTGAGTCTGTCCTGGAATGCTCTGATGTGTTTTGGCCTCTCACTACCACAAAGACATTGAGGTTTTGGAGCCTGTGCAAAGAATGGCAATGAAACACCTAAGGCTGGGATGCAGAAAAACTTTATTGAGGGAAGGAAAAAAAGCAGTAAAAAGAATAAGGACCTGCTCCCCATGGAGGAAGGAGACCAGAGGTCCATGGTAGGCTTTGGCTTCAGAGACATTGGTGTCAGTAGGGAGTACTAGACACAAGAGAAGAAGAGATGCAATGAATGAAGAAGAGGAGGAGGAGGTTGCAGGGCCATGTTTGCCTCGGCCCAGGCTGTTCCCCTTCCTTCCATCCTTGCTTGATGCCATGATTGGAGGAGCTGTGTATGGCAGGTCCATGTGCCAGGAAAGGCCTGGAGATGTGTCCTCAATCCATGGCATGGCTTCCAGTGTTTGGGAAGTTGGTGCGAGGGACGGTGGTGAACACACTTAGCAAATGTACCCATAGCCCCTTCTGCCTCCATAGCAGCCCAGGCCTCCTAAGCCGTAGCCATAGCCAAGGCCATAGCCAAAGCCTCCAGAGGACACAGGCACTCCCTGGGCGCTGAGTTCGCTGCCCACAGCAGCAGATGCGGAGGATCCCACAAAGGTGCTCTGGGGGAAGGAGGTGAGGATGGGTCCTGGCAGGGTGACCTGCACAGTGGAAGGCTGGATGACGACATGGGAGGCCTCACACTGCCTGACACAGGGCTCGTTGCAGCTGTTAGCCAGCGGGGTGGGTCCGCAGGGGCTGCAGAGGTTGTTGCAGGCCATGTGTGTGGTGTGGAGGGGCCCTGGAAGAGAG
Organism: Porphyrio hochstetteri; assembly: GCA_020800305.1. NCBI lineage: Eukaryota > Metazoa > Chordata > Aves > Gruiformes > Rallidae > Porphyrio > Porphyrio hochstetteri. Next base: position 1,262,349 of record CM036906.1, on the reverse strand, counting down.
GAGGGTGAGAAAGCGCAGGGGTGGAAAGGTGCGAGGGGCTGGAAGAGCTGGGCCAAGTAGGGCAGGAGCTGGAGGGGAAGGGGTTTGAGGCTCACCTTGCTGAGCGTGGAGCAGAAGGCGTCAGGAGAAGTGTGTGAGGGAGAGAGGCTCTGGGTCGGCTTTTATGCTGGTCCTGGAATGCCTGAGGCAGAGAGACAACCTTTAGTCATGACAGCGTTATTCATCAAGCTGATCTTGCATGCCACATCTAGAAGTGTAATGACGTGGTGCGTGTTTTGCTGGCCACAACGCTCTCTTTTCCTGTCCTCTTGTTGAAGATCGTGTCCCCTTGCCCTGTCGGCAGCTTTTAAGTGAGAGTCGGTACTCACACACACAGAGAATTACACAAAATCACAGGGTTGGAAAAGACCTTGAAGATCATTAAGTCCAACCATTCCTGTGTTATGCTAAACCAGATCCCTGAGCACCCCATCTCCCCATCTGTTAAAAACATGCAGGGATGGGGACTCAGCCCCCACATTGGGGAGCCTGTTCCAGGCCCTGACCCTGCTCCAGGCCCCTGTTCCACAGCCCCACAACTCTGCCAGGGAAGAACTTTTCCCTCCCAGCTGAGCTGACCCTGCCCTGGGGAAGCTTGAGCCCATTGCCCCTTGTCCCATCTCCTGTCCACTGACTGAAGAGACCATCGCCCACCTCTCTGCACACTCCTGGCAGGGCTGGGGAGGTGGGGAGAAGGTCTCCCCTCAGCCTCCTCTTCTCCAGGCTCAACACCCCCAGCTCCCTCAGCTTCTCCTCAGAGGATTTGCCCTCCAGCCCCTTCCCCAGCCTGGTTGCCCTTCTCTGCACTCGCTCCAGGACCTCAATGTCCTTCTGATGCTGAGGAGCCCAGAACTGGACCCAGCACTCCAGGTGCAGGCTCCCCAGTGCCCAGTCCAGGGGCACAATCCCCTCCCCAGCCCTACTGGCCACACTGGGGCTGACACAAGCCAGGATGCCCTTGGCCTTCCTGGCCACCTGGGCACACTGCTGGCTCATGGTCAGCCTGCAGTCACCCAACACCCTCAGGTCCTTCTCTGCCTGACAGCTCTCCAGCCAGTCTCCCCCAGCCTGGAGCGCTGCAGGGGGTTGTTCTGTCCCATGTGCAGCACTCTACACTTGGTCTTGTTAAACCTCATCCTGTTGGTCTCAGCCCATACCTCCAGTCTGTCCAGGTGTCTTTGAAGAGCCTCCCTACCCTCAAGCAGATCATTTTGGATGGATTTGTAGGCAAGGTGTGTGTAAAAGTTTTTTGGAGGCATTTAAGAGGTGGGGTGTCATCAAGTTGGTTATGATTTTTTGAGGAAGAGGCAGACACCTCAAGAGGCCTCCAAGGATTCTGTGAGGTTATCCAAGGAGAAATTCAGAAAGGCCAAAGCTCAACTCACACTTCATCCAGCAATGGACATAAAGGACAAGAAATACTGTTTCTATAAATACTTTGGCAGAGAATGTTGGGTGAAGGAGAATCTGCATCCTTCATTTGATGTGGGGGAAATATGGTGACAAAGGAGGAGGAAAAGGCTGAGTTACTTTGTGCATTATTTGCTTCAGAACACCCTGCTAAGACCTGTTGTTCTCTGGGTAGCCACCCCCCTGAAATAGAATAGAAGAAAGGGGATCATAAGTTATGGGAATAAGTCCTGCCTTTATCGTGCCAGTCCTAGTTGACTAGAAGTTGGCAAACGTGATACATGTCTACCAGAAATTTTGGATGGAGGATAGCCAATCATAGCTGGACTGCATCAAAAGAAGCATGTCTATCAGGTTCAGAGAGGAGATTTTTCATCTCTCCTTTGCTCTCCAGAAAGTGGAGTCCGGTGTTTACATCTGGGCCCCCAGCAGGAGGAGGAAAGGGACATTCTATATGAAGGGGGCAGAAGCGGCCATGAAGATGCTCAGGCCAAAGCTTCTCCTGCTTGAGGACAAGCTGAGAGAGTTGGTGTTCTTTATCCTGGAGAAGTTTCAAGGAAGATCTTAGAGCAGCCTTCCAGTACTGATAGGAGGAAAGATGGATATGGACTCCTTATTCAGGATGTGTAGTGATACAGAGGGGTAATGAGCAAAGCTGAACGAGGGTAGATTTAGGTGAGCTATTAGGAAGGCTTTCTTTCCTGTAAGGGTGATTGGACATTAGAAGAAGATCCCATAGGGAGCTCTGTGTCTCTGGTTTCCTGGCAGTGTTCAAGGCCAGTTTGGATGGGTCTTTGAGCAGCCTGGTCTAGTGGAGAGTGTCCCTGCTCATGGCAGGAGAGATGCAACTGAGATGACTTTGAGGCTCCCTTCTAATTCAAACCATTCTCTGATTCTGTGCTGTCTCTGTCCTCATGTCGATGCACAAAGCTCTTGTCATATTATCCCTCCCCTTCCCTTTTCTGGAGGGGCAGTGATAGAGGGGCTCTGTGCTCACCTGGTCCCCAGGCCAGGTTACCCTATCAGAGAACAAACAGAGAGACATGTGTAGAAGTGAATAAAGTTATCAAAGCTTCTCTTTGGATAGTGAAGATTTTGTTTGACAGGCCGGAAGTGCCCCAGGTGGAAGTGGAATGGTCTTCTCAGAATATCCATCTTAAGGAGAGCTCTGGCATCCCTTGGTGAATCATCCCCAAAGGCTACTTGTAATCTGCATTTCATGTTTTTGAGGTTGGATAATCCTCTGGAGAAGAAAGAATAAACAAGGAGATGTGGAATGCTGTGATGCAGGAGAAGTTTATTGATGGAGAAAAATACCATTAAAAGGAAAGAGTGCCAAGTGTGAGGGTGCCCGTCTGAGATACAGGTCAGGGGACCATGAGCCAACATCCTTTGTACGCTGGAGCTCTTACATAAGACACAAGGTATTCACGCCCCACCGTAGGAAAGGCAGACTGGAGGACCATAGTGGCCTTTGTTTCTGGAGGAGGTTTTTCAAAGGAGAGTAGTAGACACAACAGAAGAAGGGATGCAATGAAGGAAGACTGAGAAAGGGAAGAGGTAGAGGAGCCGTCTTTGCCTCAGCTCAGGCTGGCCCTCTTCCCTGCTTCCTTGCATAGTGTCATGAGAGGAGGAGATGTAGATATCAAGACCCAGTGCCAGAAGAGGCCTGGAGGTGCATCCTCAATCCATGATGAGGACTACAGGGTTTTGCTGGTTGGTGTCAGTGGTGGTGACGAGAAACCTTAGCAGGGGTAGTCATAGCCCCATCTGCGTCCATAGCAGCCCAGCCCTCCTAAGCCGTAGCCATAGCCAAGGCCATAGCCAAAGCCTCCAGAGGACACAGGCACTCCTTGGGCGCTGAGTTCGCTTCCCACAGCAGCGGATGAGGAGGATCCCACAAAGGTGCTCTGGGGGAAGGAGCTGAGGATGGGTCCTGGCAGGGTGACCTGCACAGCAGGAGGCTGGATGACGACACGGGAGGCCTCACACTGCCTGACACAGGGCTCGTTGCAGCTGTTAGCCAGCGGGGTGGGTCCGCAGGGGCTGCAGAGGTTGTTGCAGGCCATGTGTGTGGTGTGGAGGGGCCCTGGAAGAGAGGAGGGTGAGAAAGCGCAGGGGTGGAAAGGTGCGAGGGGCTGGAAGAGGTGGGCCAAGTAGGGCAGGAGCTGGAGGGGAAGGGGTTTGAGGCTCACCTTGCTGAGCGTGGAGCAGAAGGCATCAGGAGAAGTGTGTGAGGGAGAGAGGCTCTGGGTCGGCTTTTATGCTGGTCCCAGAGGGGTGTGACAGCCTTTGAGCGTGACCGTGTTTTTCACCAAACTCTTCTCTCATGCCACAGCCTCGTGAGCAATGAGGTGGGGCGTGTTTTCCTGGCCACACTTTTCTGCCATTCCATGTCCTTCTCGTGACACCATGTCCACTTGTCCCTGGCGGCAGCTTTGAAATGCCAAATTCTTGGTGTTGAGTGTGTGTGTCAGGACAGGCAGAAGACACATCCAAATCATAGGAGAGCTGGGGTGTCATCACTGATGTCATGCCACGGCAGTTTTGTGGTGTGCCTCCATGAAAGGCTGTTGTGTCCATTGTCTATGTGCCAATTGAAGGCATTTGGGCCTTCTCTGCCTTGCTGCCATGAGGCTCAGAGTGTTTTTGGGCCTGGTGTTTCTAGGTGGTTCTACTCTGTGGTTCTGTCTTACTGTCCATGTGCCTCCAACAATTGTTTCTTGGAGGAAGGGTGGCAGCATCTTTAGGCTTGTGCCTTCTTTGGGCCATCCCTGGTGTATGAGTCCCAAGCAGGCAGAGGAGGGCTGCTTGTGAGAGCAGGCCATTGTCCTGGCAGCTTTATTCCAGAGCTCCTGAGTGCTTGGCAAGTGCCCGTACACACCTGCGTGGGGCCTTATGGGGTATGTCAGCATAACAGGTGAGGGTGGGAGCTGGCTGACTTCTTTGGGAGGCCCTTCTTGATTGTCCTGTAGAGCTGTTGTTGCTTGTGAGCGGTTGCTAAAGGCCTGCAGAGACTTCCTAAGGCTCCTCTGAGGAAGAGGTATGGGAAGGAAGGTGTGGGAAAGTAGAGACTGGTGACCCTGTTTATTGTTCCGAAGTGGATGTAGAAAATCCTTAGGAGAATCTCCATACCTTGTTTGATGTGAAGGAAAAATAGGGATAAAGGTTGAGGGAAAGGCTGAGCTCCTTACTGCCTCAGCAGTGACTACTAAGACCAGTTTTTTTCAGGGTGCTCATCCTTCCTGAGATGGAAGACAAGGAAGGGGAACATAAGAAAGACCCCAGTAGAGAAGCAGAATTGGTTGGTGACCTGCTACACCACTTAGTCATACAGAAGAGTAGGGGATCAAAAGGAATCTCCCCAAGGCTACTAGAGATGCTGGTGTCAGAGCTCACCACACCAAGTTCCATCATGTCTCAGCAGTCTTGCCTATTCTGGGGAAGTCCTGATTAACTAAGAGTGAGCAAAGGTGATACCCACCTACAAGAATGGACAGAAGGAAGTTCTGGGAATTACAGGGCTCTCAGTCTGACCTCAGTACCAGGGAAATTTATGTTGGAGATCAAATTGAGTGCCACCATAGAGCACACATAGGAGAAGCAAGTGATCAGTTATCATGGGTTATGAAAGGCCGGTTCTGCTTGACCCTCCGGATCCACTTCCATGACAAGGTGACCCACTTAATGGATGAGGGAATGGCTGTGGATGTTGTCTGCCTGGTCTTTACTAAAGCCTTTGACACTGTTTCCCACAGCATTCTCCTTGAGAAACTGGCTTCTCTTGGCTTGGGTGGCTGTATCATCTGCTAGGTAAAACCTGGCTGGATGGCAGGGCCAATGACTTGTGATCAATGGAGTTTAATCCAATTGGAGGCCGGTCAAAAGTGGTGTTCCCCAAGACCCAGTCCTGGGGCCAGTTCTGTGGAATATCTTTATCAGTGATATGGACAAGGGGATTGAGGGCACCCTGACTAGTTTTGGACATGACACCAAGGTTGGCCGGAGTGTTGATGAGCTTGAGGTTAGGAACCCTCCAAAGAGGGGACTGGACAGGCTGGAATGATGGGCCAAGGCCAAGTGTATGAGGTTCAAAATGTCTAAGTCCCAGTTCCTTCACTCGGGTCACAACACCAGCAGACAATGAAGCAGGCCTGGGGAAGAGTAGCTGAAAAGCTGTCTAGCAGAAAAGGATGTGGTGGTCGACAGGCATCTGAACATGAGGCAACTGTGTGGCAATGTGGCAAAGAAGGCCAACAGCATGGTGGCTTGTATCAGACATGGTGTGGCCAGCAGGACCAGGGCAGTGATCATCCTCCACTTCTCAGCTCAGCTGAGTCTGTCCTGGAATGCTCTGATGGGTTTTGGCCTCTCACTACCTCAAAGACATTGAGGTTTTGGAGCCGGTCCAAAGAATGGCAATGAAACAGCTAAGGCTGGGATGCAGAAGAACTTTATTGAGGGAAGGACAAAAAGCAGTAAAAAGCATAAGGACCTGCTCACCATGGAGGAAGTAGACCAGAGGTCCATGGTAGGCTTTGGCTTAGAGAAGTTGGTGTCAGTAGGGAGTACTAGACACAAGAGAAGAAGCGATGCAACAAAGGAAGAAGAAGAGGAGGAGGTTGCAGGGCCATTTTTGCCTCAGCCCAGGCTGCTCCCCTTCCCTGCCTCCTTTGTTGGTGTCATGAGTGGAGGAGCTGTGGATGGCAGGTCCATGTGCCAGGAAAGGCCTGGAGATGTGTCCTCAATCCATGGCATGGCTTCCAGTGTTTGGGAAGTGGGTGCCAGGGACGGTGGTGAGCACACTTAGCAAAGGTACCCATAGCCTCCTCTGCCTCCATAGCAGCCCAGGCCTCCTAAGCCGTAGCCAAAGCCAAGGCCATTGCCAAGGCCATAGCCAAAGCCTCCAGAGGACACAGGCACTCCCTGGGCGCTGAGTTTGCTGCCCACAGCAGCAGAAGCAGAGGATCCCACAAAGGTGCTCTGGGGGAAGGAGCTGAGGATGGGTCCTGGCAGGGTGACCTGCACAGCGGGAGGCTGGATGACGACACGGGAGGCCTCACACTGCCTGACACAGGGCTCGTTGCAGCTGTTAGCCAGCGGGGTGGGTCCGCAGGGGCTGCAGAGGTTGTTGCAGGCCATGTGTGTGTTGTGGAGGGGCCCTGGAAGAGAGGAGGGTGAGAAAGCGCAGGGGTGGAAAGGTGCGAGGGGCTGGAAGAGCTGGGCCAAGCAGGGCAGGAGCTGGAGGGGAAGGGGTTTGAGGCTCACCTTGCTGAGCGTGGAGCAGAAGGCGTCAGGAGAAGTGTGTGAGGGAGAGAGGCTCTGGGTCGGCTTTTGTGCTGGTCCTGGATTGCCCGAGGCACAGAGACAGCCTTTGTGCATGACAGGGTTATTCATTATGCAGGTCTTCCATGCCACAGCCTGGAGAGTAATGAGGTGGGGTGTGTTTTGCTGGCCACAACACTCCTTTTTCCTGTCCTCTTCTTGAGGTCGTGTCCCCTTTGCTGTGTCGGCAGCTTTTAAGGCAGAGTCAGTACTCAGATGGGATTGTAGGCAAGGAGTATTTAAAAGCTTTTTGTAGGCATAATAAAGGCATAGGAGAGGTGGGGTGTCATTGGTGAGGCCTCCATTCATATGGTGTGGTGTGCGGGTGCGTTGTCCAGTGGGGGCCCATTTCCTTCCAGACCTGGAAGGCTGCTCTTGCCTTTGGGGGTTTGCTAGGCACCTTCCATCATATTTGCTCCCTCCCAAACTTGCTCTTAGCTCACTAAACCTGTTTTAATCCTGGTCATTTGCTTTGGGTGTGCTCTGGGGTGTCTTTGTGCCCCTCTTGCTTGTAAGGTCATAGCTGGAAGAAGAGAGGCTGCCTGTTTTGGCTTGTGCCACCTGAGTGCAGGCAGGCAGTGGAGGGCTGTTTGTGATAGCCTGTTGTGGTCTTGGCAGCCCTGCTTCTCAACTGGTGAGCCCTGGCATATCAGAAGGCCAGCCACGCTTCCCAATGGCTTGTTTTGGCCCCTTTGCAGTATTACCCTTCTGTGTGGCTGCCATGTATTTGGGCTGGGCTCTGGTGAGATAAATCCAGAGAGCAATGAATCTGGTGAAGGGTGAAGAGAACAAACCTGATGTGGAGTAGCTAAGGCAGTGTAGGTGCTTAGCCTTCAGAAAAGGCAGCTGAGAGGAGCCCCTATCGCTGTTGTCCACTCCCTAAGTGGTGTTTTTAGCAAGGTGGCTGTTGGGCAATTTTTGCTTACACAAGAGGAAATGGCCTCAATTGCTTCCAGGGGAGTTTTTGTTGGCTATTGGGAAGGATGTCTTGAGTCAAAGCGTTATGAAGCACTGGAAGAGACATCCCAGGGCAATGCTTGAGTCAGCATCCCTGGAGGTATTGAAAAGATGTGTAGATGTGGTGCTTAGGTATGTGGATTTGTGGTGGACTTGGTATTGTGAGCTTAACAGTTGGACTTGATGATGGAAATGGTCCTTTGGAAGGGAAATGATTTGGTGATTCTCAGCGAAGGGTTTCCTGTTGAGGAAGGCCATGGACTAAGTGGAAAGCCAATAACGTGCTGGGCTGCATCAAGAGAAGCGTGTCCAGCAGGTGGAGGGAAGTAATTCTCTCCTGTGCTCTCCTGAGACTGGAGTCCTGTGTTCAGCTCTGGGCCCCCAGTATAAGAATGATAGGGACCTTCTGCATAAAGGGGGCAGAAGAGGCCGTGTAGATGGTTGTGTCAAAGCTTTTCATTCTTGAGGACAGGGTGAGAGAGTTTGGGTTGTTTATCCTTGAGATGTTTCGAGGGAGTCATTTAGATCATCCTTCCAGTACTAACAGGAGGTGCGGAGGAAGGAAAGGCAGGGACTTCTAAAGGATGTGTTATACAGGACAATAAGGGGTTAACGACAAGACAGAGAAGGGAGGTTTGGGTGAGCTATTAAGAAGGCTTTCTTTCCCCTATGGGTCGTTGTGATCCTACTTAAAGGAGGTTCTTATAGGAGGTCCCATTCCCCTATGGGTGGTTGAGGTCCTACATATAGGAGGCGTGGAGAAAGATGGAGATGGACTCATTATTCAGGACATGTAGTGATACAATGATGGGTAATGAGCAAACCTGAATGAGGGTAGATTTAGGTGAGCTATTAGGAAGGCTTTCTTTACCACACATGTGGTTGGAGACTTGAAGAGGATCCCATGTGGAGTTCTGTGTCCCTGGGTCCCTGGCAGTAGTCAAGAGCAGGTGTGATGGGTCTTTGAGCAGTCTGGTCTAGTGGAGGGTGTCCCTGGTCATGGCAGGACAGATGGAACTGAGATGAATTTTAAGGTGCCCTACAAACCCAAACCATTCTCTGAGTCTCTGATTCTGAGCTGTCTCTGTCCTCATGTTCCTTCCCTTTTCCAGTTGTGTAGAAGCAGTAATAGAGGGGCTCTGTGCTTACCTTGTCCCCACGCCATGTTACCCTATCAGGGAGCCTTCAGAGATGTGTAGAAGTGAATAAAGGTATCGAAGATTTTCTTTGGGCAAGAGAAGGTCTTGTGTGTCAGGCCAGAAGAGCCCCAGGAGGACGAGGGATTGTCTTCTCATAATACCCATCCTAAAGAGAGGTCTGGCATCCATTGGTCAACCCAGCCTGCTGGCAGCTTGAGCCCTGAGATTCCTGATGTTTGAGCTTGAATGAGCTTTGGAAGAATGAAAAAACAACTGAGATGTCAAAGGTTGTGATGCAGGAGAACTTTATTGATGACGTGTATTCCCAGTCCACATTATGGACTGCAGGGTTTTGGTGGTTGGTGTCAGAGGTGGTGATGAATACATTAGCAAATGTACCCATAGCCTCCTCTGCCTCCATAGCAGCCCAGGCCTCCTAATGCGTAGCCATAGCCAAGGCCATAGCCAAGGCCATAGCCAAAGCCTCCAGAGGACACAGGCACTCCCTGGGCGCTGAGTTCGCTGCCCACAGCAGCAGAAGCAGAGGATCCCACAACGGTGCTCTGGGGGAAGGAGGTGAGGATGGGTCCTGGCAGGGTGACCGCCACGGTGGAAGGCTGGATGACAACACGGGAGGCCTCACACTGCCTGACACAGGGCTCGTTGCAGCTGTTAGCCAGCGGGGTGGGTCCGCAGGAGCTGCAGAGGTTGTTGCAGGCCATGTGTGTGGTGTGGAGGGGCCCTGGAAGAGAGGAGGGTGAGAAAGCGCAGGGGTGGAAAGGTGCGAGGGTCTGGAAAAGCTGGGCCAAGTAGGGCAGGAGCTGGAGGGGAAGGGGTTTGAGGCTCACCTTGCTGAGCGTGGAGTAGAAGGCGTCAGGAGAAGCGTGTGAGGGAGAGAGGCTCTGGGTCGGCTTTTATGCTGGTCCCAGAGGGGTGTGACAGCCTTGGAGCATGACTGTGTTTTTCACCAAACTCTTCTCTCATGCCACAGCCTCGTGAGCAATGAGGTGGGGTGTGTTTTCCTGGCCACACTTTCCTGCCATTCCATGTCCTTCTCGTGACACCATGTCCACTTGTCCCTGGCGGCAGCTTTGAAATGCCAAATTCTTGGTGTTGAGTGTGTGTGTCAGGATGGGCAGAAGACACATCCAAAGCATAGGAGAGCTGGGGTGTCGTCACTGAGGTCATGGCATGGCAGTTTTGTGGTGTGCCTCCATGAAAGGCTGGTCTGTGCATTGTCTATGTGCCAATTGAAGGCATTTGGCCCTTCTCTGCCTTGATGTAATGAGGCTGAGCTTGTCTTTAGGCCTGCTGTTTCTAGGACTTTGTACTCTCTGGTTCTGTCTTGCTGCCCCTGTGTCTGCAGAGTTTGCGGCTGGGAGAAAGGGGGCAGCATCTTTAGGCTTGTTCCCCCATTGGACCGTCCCTGGTGTGAGTCCCAAGCAGGCAGAGGAGGGCTGCTTGTGAGAGCAGGCCATTGTCCTGGCAGCTTTAGTCCAGAGCTCCTGAGTGCTTGGAACTGCCTGTACACACCTGCATGGGGCGTTATGGGGTATGTCAGCATAATAGGTGAGGGTTTGGAGCTGGCTGACTTTTTGGGAGGCCCCTCTTGATGGTCCTGTAGAGGTGTTGTTGCTTGGGAGCGGTTGCTAAAGGCCTGCAGAGACTTCCTAAGGCTCCTCTGTGTTAGAGGTACGGGAAGGAAGGTGTGGGAAGGTAGAGACTGGTGACCCTGTTTCTTGTTCCTTTGGAAGGGGATGTAGCAAATCCTTAGGAGAATCTCCATCCTTGATTTGATGTGGGGGAAATATAGTGACAGAGGAGGAGGAAAAGATTAAATTCCTTTGTGCCTCAGCACTGACTACTAAGACCAGTTGTTTTCTGGGTGCTCATCCTTCCTGAGATGGAAGACAAGGAAGGGGAACATAATAAAGCCCCCATAAAAGAGGTAGAATTGTTTTTTGACCTGCTAGTCCACTGAGCCATATCCAAGTTTAGGGGGTCAAAAGGAATCTCCACAGGGGTACTAGAGATGCTGGTGTCAGAGCTCAGCACATCAACTTCCATCATGTCTCAGCAGTCTTGCCTATACTGGGGAAGTCCTAGTTGACTGGAAGTAGGCAAAGGTGATACCCACCTAACAGAATGGCCAGAAAGAAGATCTGGGAATTACAGGTCTCGCAGTCTGAACTTGGTCCCATTGCACTTTATGTTGCAGATCAGTTTGAGTGCCACCACACACAGGACAGCCAGGTGATCAACCCCAGTCCTCACGGATTATGAAAGGCAGGTTCTCCTTGACTCTCCTGGTCTGCTGCCATGACGAGTTGCACTGCTTATGGATGAGGGAATGGCTGTGAATGTTGTCTACCTGGTCTTTAGTAAAGCCTTTGACACTGTTTCCCACAGCATTCTCCTTGAGAAACTGGCTTCTCTTGGCTTGGGTGGGTGCACTCTCTGCTGGGTCACAACAACGCCAGGCTACGCTACAGACTTGTGGAAGAGGAGGTGAAAAGCTGCCTGTTGGAAGAGGACCTGGGGGTCGAAAGCCATCTGAACATGAGCAAGCTGTGTGACAAGGTGGCCAAGAAGGCCAAGAGCATGGTGGCTTGTATCAGAAATGGTATGGCCAGCAGGACCAGGGCAGTGATCATCCCCCTGTCCTCAGCACTGCTGAGTCTGTCCTGGAATGCTCTGATGGGTTTTGTCCTCTCACTACCACAAAGACATTGAGGTTTTGGAGCCGGTCCAAAGAATGGCAATGAAACAGCTAAGGCTGGGATGCAGAAGAACTTTATTGAGGGAAGGACATAAAAAGCAGTAAAAAGCATAAGGACCTGCTCACCATGGAGGAAGGAGACCAGAGGTCCATGGTAGGCTTTGGCTTAGAGAAGTTGGTGTCAGTAGGGAATACTAGACACAAGAGAAGAAGCGATGCAACAAAGGAAGAAGAGGAGGAGGAGGTTGCAGGGCCATGTTTGCCTCAGCCCAGGCTGCTCCCCTTCCCTGCTTCCTTGTTTGATGCCATGAGAGGAGGAGCTGTGGATGGCAGGTCCATGTGCCAGGAAAGGCCTGGACATGTGTCCTCAATCCATGGCATGGCTTCCAGTGTTTGGGAAGTTGGTGCGAGCGACGGTGGTGAGCACACTTAGCAAAGGTACCCATAGCCCCTTCTGCCTCCATAGCAGCCCAGGCCTCCTAAGCTGTAGCCATAGCCAAGGCCATTGCCAAGGCCATAGCCAAAGCCTCCAGAGGACACAGGCACTCCCTGGGCGCTGAGTTCGCTGCCCACAGCAGCGGATGAGGAGGATCCCACAAAGGTGTTCTGGGGGAAGGAGGTGAGGATGGGTCCTGGCAGGGTGACCTGCACAGCAGGAGGCTGGATGACGACACGGGAGGCCTCACACTGCCTGACACAGGGCTCGTTGCAGCTGTTAGCCAGCGGGGTGGGTCCGCAGGGGCTGCAGAGGTTGTTGCAGGCCATGTGTGTGGTGTGGAGGGGCCCTGGAAGAGAGGAGGGTGAGAAAGCGCAGGGGTGGAAAGGTGCGAGGGGCTGGAAGAGCTGGGCCAAGTAGGGCAGGAGCTGGAGGGGAAGGGGTTTGAGGCTCACCTTGCTGAGCGTGGAGCAGAAGGCGTCAGGAGAAGTGTGTGAGGGAGAGAGGCTCTGGGTTGGCTTTTATGCTGGTCCTAGAGGGGTGTGACAACCTCTGTGTTCAACCACATTTTTTAATCAAGCAGGTCTTGCATGTCACAGCATCATTAATAATGAGGTGGGGCTTGTTTTCCTTGCTGCTTTTCTGCCATTCCATGTCCTTCTCGTGACACCATGTCCACTTATCCCTGGCATCATCTTTGAAATGCCAAATTCTTGGTGTTGAGTGTGTGTGTCAGGACGGGCAGAAGATGCAACCAAAGCCTAGGGGAGATTGGTTGTCATCACTGAGGTCATGCCACAGCAGTCATGTCTTGTGGTTTGCAGATGCGTTGTGAAACAAGTGCCCTGTTTCCTGGCAGTTTTGGAAGGCTGGTCTCTGTGTTAGAGTTGTTTCCAGTGAGGTGCTGCCCCTTCCATGGCATTCAGTCCTTCCCCACCTTGCTGCCATGAGGCTAAGCATCTCTTCTGGCCTGGCCTTTCTCGGTGTTTGTGCTCTGTGGTTCTGTCTTGCTGCCCCTGTGTCTCCTAAGCTTGTGTCTGGGAGAAAGGGGGCTGTCCCTTGTTTTGTGTCCCCATGGGTCAGTCCCTGGGGTTTTACTGCTAGCAGACTGAGGATGGGCACTTGGAGAGCAGGCCATTGTAGTGGCAGCCTCTGACCACAGCTCAGAAGTCCCCCATGTTGTTGGAAGGCCTGCCAGGCTCCCCATGGGCTGGTGTTTGCCCTTCAGCAGTGCTGCCCATTTTTCAGGCTGACAGGTTTGTAGGCCGGGCTCTGGTGTGACGCTGCCACACACCATGGCTACTTTGCAGGGGCAAGTTAGACTGTGGAGAGCCCGTGAGTGTGATGAGAGGCAGAGGGAGAGTGGGAACCTCCGGGAGAGGGTGGGTTGAGCCAGTAACATTGAGGTCTTTTACTTAGGGTGTGTGCTGATGATTGAGTCCTGCTCTTGACACCATGTCCACTTCCATTGGCAGCAGCTTTTAAGTAGAAGCATTAGAGAACAAAGTCTTGGTGTTGAGTGTGCATGTCAGGACAGGCACTTGGGTCACAACACCATCAAGGCCACGCTACACGCTTGGGAAATAGTGGCTGGAAAGCTCCCAGGTGGAAAAGGACCTGGGGGTGTTGGTCAACTGGTGTCTGAGTATTAGCCAGCAGTGTGCCCAGGTGGATGAAATGGGTACCAGCACCCTGGCTTGTATCAGTGCTGTGAGGAAGACCAGGGCAGTGACCTATACTGGGCACTGGAGAGGCTGCACCTTAAGTTTTGTGTTCAGTTTTGGGTGCCTCAATAGAAGACACTGAGATGCTGGAGCATGTCCAGAGATGGGCCATGAAACATCTCAGGCTGGGATGCAAGAGATTGTTATTGATGGGGGGAAAAAAGGGAAAGGGAAGAAGTGCTAAGGAGGCAGAGTAAGGGGCAGGTAGGGTGACCAACAGATGAGGTTGGGGGGAGAGTGGAAGTGTGAAGGCATCAGGACTGCTGTGGCTGGTAGATGAGGGTGACACAAAGGTGACACTGATGGACCTGTACTTAACTCTGGCCTTGTTTTCACCTTTTTATAAATAAAGAGGGTTGTCATCTGCCAGCTTGCTGGGGGTGTGACATGCCTTCACATCACCATGTTATTAATGAACAACTTGAACAGTGCCAAGCCCCACATCTGAGCTTTCTTCAAGCCATTAGAAACCAATCTCATGCAAAACAGATCGTGCAACACAATTAGGATCAGCCAAAGAAGTTGGCCCTCAGGATTCTTGGTGACAACCCCTTGCCAAGCTCTCAAACCCACTCTGAATGGTACCCCAACTCCCCAGAGTTATCAACCACACCAGACAGCTCGGTATCAGCCACTGCACTCAATCACACCCTCCATTTCCCTGACAAAAGCTAAAAGAAAGGTGACTCTACTGACCCCAAGACAGACACCACTCATCACCACACAAAATTTGAGTCATTGAATGACACACTGACAGTGTCTAAGGCCTCTACAAGAGAAATGAGAGGGGTCTCCAAAAGAAGTGGGCAGCTCTCTACCTTAACCATTCCTGGTGACAAACTGTCAGGCCCCACAGAGGTGTGCACATACAGTTGCCAAGCACTTGAGAGCTTGGGAACAGTGGTGCCTCACACAAGCAGCCCTCCTCCACCTGCCTGTGTTCACACTCCAGGAATGGCCCCATGGAGGCACAAGCCATAAGATGGAGCCCCCTTTCTCCCAGATAAAAATTTAGGAGAGAAAGACTCAGCAAGACAGAACCACAGAGCATGACCATGGAAAAGACCAAGCCCAAAGACAAGCTTAGCCTCATGGCACCAAGGTGGGGAAGGACCAAGGGCAATGGAAGGGGCAGCACCTCACATGGCACACCTTCAACACAGAGACCAGCCTTCCAGAGAGGCAAGGAACTGGGACACTTGCTTCACAATTTAAACCACACCACAAAACTGCTGTGGCATGAACTCAGTGGTAACACACCACCTTTCCTGTGCTTTGGTTGTGTCTTCTGCCCATCCTGACACACACACTCAACACCAAGAATTTGGCACTTCAAAGCTGCCACCAGGGCCAAGTGGACATGGCGTCACGAGAAGGACATGGAATGGCTGAAGTGCAGCAAAGAAAACACACCCCACCTCATCAGCTGAGAGGCTCTGGCATGCAAGACCTGCTTGAGGAAAAACACAGTCACGCCCCTTAGGACCAGCATAAAAGCCAACCCAGAGCCTCTCTCCCTCACACACTTCTCCTGACGCCTTCTGCTCCACACTCAGCAAGGTGAGCCTCAAACCCCTTCCCCTCCAGCTCCTGCCCTACTTGGCCCAGCTCTTCCAGCCCCTCGCACCTTTCCACCCCTGCGCTTTCTCACCCTCCTCTCTTCCAGGGCCCCTCCACAACACACACATGGCCTGCAACAACCTCTGCAGCCCCTGCGGACCCACCCCGCTGGCTAACAGCTGCAACGAGCCCTGTGTCAGGCAGTGTGAGGCCTCCCGTGTCGTCATCCAGCCTCCCGCTGTGCAGGTCACCCTGCCAGGACCCATCCTCAGCTCCTTCCCCCAGAACACCGCTGTGGGATCCTCCTCATCCGCTGCTGTGGGCAGCGAACTCAGCGCCCAGGGAGTGCCTGTGTCCTCTGGAGGCTATGGCTATGGCCTTGGCTATGGCCTTGGCTATGGCTACGGCTTAGGAGGCCTGGGCTGCTATGGAGGCAGAGGAGGCTATGGCTACCCGTGCTAAGAGCCCTCGACATCACCACTGACACCAACATCCCAATGTCTGGATGCCACACCGTGGATTCAAGTCACTCCTCCAAGCCTTTCCTGGTACATGGACCTGCCATCCATGGCACCCAGAACGGAAGTAGGGAAGGGGCCAGACCAAGCTCAGGCAAAGATGGCCGCTGCACCTCCTCCTCTTCTCCTGCTTCCTTCTTTGTATCACCTCTTCTCTTGTGTCTACTACTTTCCACTGCAGCTGCCAGCACACAAACCAAAGACCACCAGGGACCTCGAGTGTGCCACTCCCACAGTGGGGCAGGAACACCTCGTGGCTCTGGGAAGAACTCCTACATACAATGGATGTTGGCTGATGGTCACCCGACCTGTTCCTCACACGGGTGCCCCTCTTCTGGGCACTCCTTCCTTTGCACTGTATCTTTGTCTTTCAATAAACTTCTGCATCACAGCATTTGACATGTCCTCATTCAGTCTTTCTTCTCCCAAGGCTCATCCAACCTCACCCAGGGCTCCAAAGGCCATGGTGGTGGCTTGACAAATGGCTGCCAGACCTCTCTTAGAAAGTACATCCCCTGAAACGACTCCCATTGGCACCCAGTGGCTTTTAAGCCTGTCACATAAGACCTTCACACTCCCAAGAAAAACCCAGACACACTTACGCATTTCTGAGCCCCAGTCATTTGGGGGCTTCCCCAGGGATCCATTCAAGGTCCAGTTCTTTTCAACATTTTCATAAATAACCTGGACTCAGGACTAGAGGTTGTCTTAATTAAATTTGGACATGACACCAAGTTGAGATGAGCTATTGACTGTCCAGGTTGGAGAAGCCTTACACAGAGAGCTGGGCAGTCACCAACAACATGAAGGATAAAAAGGGTAAGTACCGGATCCTCCACCTGGGAAGGGCCAACCATGGCTGTGCATCCAGCCTGGATGGCCAGGAGCTGGTGCTGAGAGAGATTTGGGTTCATGGTTGGCAGCATGTTAACCATGAGCCAGCAGTGTGCCCACACTTTCAGGAGGACCAACCGTATCCTGGGGGGCTTCAAGTATGGCATGGCCAGCCAGTCCAAGGAGGCGATTGTCCCATTCTGCACTGCCCTGGTGCAGCCTCACCTTGAGTCCTGGATGCAGCTTTGGAGGCAACAGTAGAAGAGGGACACCAAACTGTTAAAGTGTGTTTGGAGGAGGGTAAAGAGGATGGGGAAGGCTATGGATGCATAGTCTTAGGAGGAGAGCCTCAAGTCCCTTGGTTTGTACAGCCTGAAGAAGAGGCGGCTGAGGGGAGACCTCATGGACCTCTGTGGCTTCTTGATGAGGGGGAGCGAAGAGGCAGGCACCAATCTCCTCTCTTTGGAGACCAGGGGTAAAACCCAAGGGAACAGAAGGAAGCTGTGCAAGGGGAGGTTTAAGTTGGATGTCAGGCAGAGGTTCTGTCCTGAGAGGGGGGTCGGGCACTGGCACAGGCTCCCTGGGGAAGTGGTCACAGCCCTGAGCTGGGCTGAGATCAAGAAGCATCTGCACAATGCCCTCAATCCAATACCCTGACAAAACTGGCCCTGTGTGGAGCCAGGAGTTGGACTCAATGATCCCTAGGGTCCCTTCCAACACAGGAATATATGATTATCCCTACACCTCTAACACAAGAGCCTCCTGACTGTTGACATCTATTGGCCTGGATGCCAGGTGCCCACACAGCTCCTCTGTCACTGCCCCTCCTTACCTGGGAATGGGATGGACAATGTGACAAACACTTTGTGCATCGACATAAGGACACCAACATCACAGAACCATACAATCAGAGCATGACAGAAGCACAGAATCATACAGTATCCTGAGTTGGAGGGGACCCATAAGGATCATCCAGTGCAGAATGGCCTAGTTTGGAAGGGATCTTAAGGATCATCTAGTTGCAATTCTCCTGCCATGAGCTGGGACACCCTCCACTAGACCAGGCTGCTCAAAGCCACATCCAACCTACACTTGAACAATGCCAGGGTCCCAGAGACAAACACAGCTTTCCTGGCAACCTCTTCACATGTCCAACCACCCTCACAGGAAAGAAAGCCTTCCTAAGAGCTCAGCTAAGTCCATCATCTTTCAGTTTAATATGTAACCCCTCATCATATCACTACACATCCTGTAAAGGAGGCTCTGCACATCTTCCCTCCAAGCCTCATGTAAGTACCTGAAGGCTGCTCTAAGGTCTCCCTGGAATCTTCTCCAGGATAAACAACCTCAACTCTCACAGCCTGTCTTCAAGCACGAGAAGCTCCAACCACTCCCAAGTAATACGACCTCAATAAGATACTCAAGAGGGCCCCCAACGTGTGCAGCCAGCTCCCTTCCTCACCATTCCTGGGGACATCCCACCAGGCCTCAGAGACCTGTACCTGCCATTGTTGAGCACTCCTTCCAACTGCTCTGATTCTTCCTCAACAGCCAGTTCAGCTCACCTGACAATGAGCCTGCAGAACAGTCCCCTTGGCTGAACTGGAGCTGCCTTGCCATTCCTAAGGCCTTCAGCATTCCTCAGCCACCACCAGGGCCTCAGCTCTGCAGCCACATGCTGCACGCTTGGCTCCAGCTCGCCCTGGCAACCTGCAGACCCTCCTTCTGCCATCAAACACTGTGCAGAGAAGAGGCCTCACGCCCCAGTAAGAAACCTAAGTAAAGATCTCAGAGTTCCTGCAGAACCACATCCTCTCCCTGTGATTTCAGCTCTCCTCTGCTTGAGGAAAGGGCAGCACTGCTGAGGGGCTAACACCAGCCCATGGGGAACCTGGCAGGCCTCCCAACAGCAGAGGGGACTTGCGAGCTCTGGACAGAAGCTGCCAGGATGATGGCCTATTCACACAAGCAGCCTCCCTCTGCCTGCTTGCACTCATACCCCAGGGATAGACCCACGGGGGCACAAGCCTAAAGATGCTGCCCCCATTCTGCCAGACACAAGCTTATGAAAAGCAGGGGCTGCAAGAGAGAACCACAGAGAACAACCACCTGGAAAGGCCAGGCCCAAAAACACACTTAGCCTCATGGCAGCAAGTCGGGGAAGGCCTGAATGCCATGGAAAGGTCAGCACATCACCAGGCAGACATTCAACACACAGACCAGCCCTCCAGAAATATCAGGAAACAGGGCCCTTGCTTCAAAAGGCATCCGAAAACTACACCACACAAAAGCCACAGCATGACCGCAGTGACCTCACCCCAGCTCTCCTAGGCCTTGGATGTGTCTTCTGCCCATCCTGACACACACACTCAACACCAAGAATTCGGCATTTCAAAGCTGCCGCCAGGGACAAATGGACATGGTGTCACGAGAAGGACATGGAATGGAAGAAAAATGTGGCCAGGAAAATACGCCCCACCTCATTGCTCACGAGGCTGTGGCATGACAGAAGAGTTTGGTGAAAAACACAGTCATGATCCAAGACTGTCACACCCCTCTGGGACCAGCATAAAAGCCAACCCAGAGCCTCTCTCCCTCACACACTTCTCCTGACGCCTTCTGCTCCACGCTCAGCAAGGTGAGCCTCAAACCCCTTCCCCTCCAGCTCCTGCCCTGCTTGGCCCAGCTCTTCCAGCCCCTCGCACCTTTCCACCCCTGCGCTTTCTCACCCTCCTCTCTTCCAGGGCCCCTCCACACCACACACATGGCCTGCAACAACCTCTGCAGCCCCTGCGGACCCACCCCGCTGGCTAACAGCTGCAACGAGCCCTGTGTCAGGCAGTGTGAGGCCTCCCGTGTCATCATCCAGCCTTCCACCGTGGCGGTCACCCTGCCAGGACCCATCCTCAGCTCCTTCCCCCAGAACACCGCTGTGGGATCCTCTGCATCTGCTGCTGTGGGCAGCGAACTCAGCACCCAGGGAGTGCCTGTGTCCTCTGGAGGCTTTGGCTATGGCCTTGGCTATGGCCTTGGCTATGGCTACG
Organism: Porphyrio hochstetteri; assembly: GCA_020800305.1. NCBI lineage: Eukaryota > Metazoa > Chordata > Aves > Gruiformes > Rallidae > Porphyrio > Porphyrio hochstetteri. Next base: position 1,242,644 of record CM036906.1, on the reverse strand, counting down.
GCTTAGGAGGCCTGGGCTGCTATGGAGGCAGAAGGGGCTATGGGTACCTTTGCTAAGTGTGCTCACCACCGTCCCTCGCACCAACTTCCCAAACACTGGAAGCCATGCCATGGATTGAGGACACATCTCCAGGCCTTTCCTGGCACATGGACCTGCCATCCACAGCTCCTCCTCTCATGGCATCAAGCAAGGATGGAAGGAAGGGGAGCAGCCTGGGCTGACGCAAACATGGCCCTGCAACCTCCTCCTCCTCTTCTTCCTTCGTTGCATCGCTTCTTCTCTTCTGTCTAGTACTCCCTACAGACACCAGCTTCTCTCAAGCCAAAGCCTACCATGGACCTCTGGTCTCCTTATCCCATGGTGAGCAGGTCCTTATGCTTTTTACTGCTTTTTGTCCTTCCCTCAATAAAGTTCTTCTGCATCCCAGCCTTAGGTGTTTCATTGCCATTCTTTGCACAGGCTCCAAAACCTGAATGTCTTTGTGGTAGTGAGAGGCCAAAACACATCAGAGCATTCCAGGACAGACTCAGCAGTGCTGAGGACAGGGGGATGATCACTGCCCTGGTCCTTCTGGCCACACCATTTCTGAATCAAGGAACCATGCTGTTGGTCTTCTTGGCCATGTTATCACACAGCTGCCTCATGTTCAGTTGGCTGTCGACCTCCAGGTCCTTTTCCGCCAGACAGCTTTTCAGCTGCTCTTCCCCAAGCCTGTAGCCTTGCCTGGTGTTATTGTGACCCAAGTGCAGAAAATGGAACTCAGCCTCCTGGAACCTCATACACTTGGCCTTGGCCCATTGTTCCAGCCTGTCCAGACCAGTCTTTGGAGTCTTCCTATCCTCAAGCTCATCGACACTCCGGCCAACCTTGGTGTCTTGGCCAAAGCTACTCAGGGTGCCCTCAATCCCCTTGGCCTCATCACTGATAAAGTTATTACACAGAACTGGCCCCAGGACTGGGTCTTGGGGAACATCACTTGTGACAGGTCGCCACCGGGACTAAACTCCATTGATCACAAGTCTTTGGCCCAGCCATCCAGCCAGCTTTTATCCAGCAGAGAGTGAACCCACCCAAGCCAAGAGAAGCCAGTTTCTCAAGGAGAATGCTGTGGGAAACTGTGTCAATGGCTTTAGTAAAGACTAGGTAGACAATATCCACAGCCATTCCCTCACCCATTAAGCAGTGCACCTTGTCATGGCAGCAAACCAGAAGGGTCAAGAAGAACCTACCTTTCATAACCCATGATCAATGGGACTGATCACCTGGCTATACTGTGTGTGGTGGCAGTCAAGGAGATCTGCAAACTAAACTGCCCTGGGACCAAGGTCAGACTGAGAGGCCTATAATTCACAGATCTTCCTTCTGGCCATTCTTGTGGTTGGGTATCACCTTTGCTCACTTCCAGACAACTTGGATTTCCCCAGTATAGGCAAGACTGCTGAGACATGCTGCAAGGTGCTTAGGTGAGCACTGACACCAGCATCAATAATACCCTTGGGAGGATTCCATCTGGACCCTACACTTCTGTATGTCTCAGTGTAGTAGGTCAACAACCATTTCGGCTTCTTTTACGGGGGCTTTGTTATGTTCTCCCTCCTTATCTGCCATCTCAGTGGGGCTGGGCACCAGAAAACCACTGGTCTTAATATTCAGTACTGAGACAAAAAGAAACTCAGCCTTTTCCTCCTCTTCCTCTGTCGCTATGTTTTCCCAACATCAAATCAAGGATGGAGATTCTCCCAAAGATTTTTTACATCCCCTTCCAAAGGAACAATAAACAGGGTCACCAGTCTCTACCTTCCCACACCTTCCTTCCCGTACCTCTTACACAGAGGAGCCTTAGGAAGTCTCTGCAGGCCTTTAGCAACCGCTCCCAAGCAACAACACCTCTACAGGACAATCAAGAAGGGCCTCCCAAAGAAGTCAGCCAGCTCCCACCCTCACCTGTTATGCTGACATACCCCATAAGGCCCCACGCAGGTGTGTACGGGCACTTGCCAAGCACTCAGGAGCTCTGGAATAAAGCTGCCAGGACAATGGCCTGCTCTCACAAGCAGCCCTCCTCTGCCTGCTTGGGACTCACACAACAGGGATGGTCCAACGGGGGAACAAGCCTAAAGATGCTGCCCCCTTTCTTCCAGACACAAACTCTGCAGACACAGGGGCAGCAGGACAGAACCACAGAGCACAAGGACCTAGAAACACCAGGCCCAAAGACACGCTTATCCTCAGCTAAGCTTAACTCAGCATCCAGGGAGATCCTGTCTCCTCTGGAGGCTTTGGCCATGGCCTTGGCTGTGGCTACGGCTTAGGAGGCTTGGGCTGCCACGGACACAGTTGGGGCTGCTACCCCTGCTAAGGGTTCTTGCCACCACTCCTGAAACCAACCACCAAACCCCCACAGACCACATCATGTATTGAGGATGCACTATCAGGCCTCTTCTGGCACTGCGTCTTGATATCTACAACTCCTCCTCTCATGGCACTATGCAAGGAAGCGGGGAAGAGGGCCAGCCTGGGCTGAGGCAAACACAGCCCCTCTACCTCTCCCCCTTCTTCCTCTTCCTTCCTTGCATCGCCTCTTCTCTTGTGTCTCCTACTCTCCTCTGAAACCACCTGCTCAGGAAACAAAGGCCACTATGGTCCTCCAATGTGCCTTTCCTACAGTGGGGTGGGAAGACGTTGTGTCCTTGTTAAGAGCTCCAGGGTACAAAGGATGTTGGCTCATGGTCCCCTGACCTGTATCTCAGACGGGCACCCTCACACTTGCCACTCTTTGCCTTTCATGGTATTTTTCTCCATCAATAAACTTCTCCTGCATCACAGCCTTCCACATCTCCTTGTTTATTCTTTCTTCTGCAGAGAATAATCCAACATCAAACACAGGAAAGACAGACTACAAGTAGCCATAGGGGTGGGTTCACCAAGTGATGCCAGAGCTCTCTTTAAGACGGGTATTCTGAAAAGACCATCCCACTTCCACTTGGGGCACTTCCAGCCTGTCACACAAGAACTTCACTACCCAAAGAAAAGCTTTGATACCTTTATTCACCTCTACACATGTCTCTGATGCTTCTTTGTTAGGGTAACATAGCCTGGTTAGCACAGAGCCCCTCTATCACTGCCCCTCCACAACTGGGAAGGGGAAGAAAATATGACAAGAGCTTTCTGCATCTACATGAGGACAGAGACAGCACAGAATCAGAGAATGGTTTGTGTTTGAAGGGACCTTCAAAGTCATCTCACTTGCATCTCTCCTGCCGTGAGCTGGGACACCCTTCACTAGACCAGGCTGCTCAAAGTACCATCGAAACTGGCCTTGAACACTGCAAGGAAACCAGAGACACAGAGCTCGCTATGGGATCTTCTTCAAAAGTCCAATCACCCTTACAGGGAAGAAAGCCTTCCAATAGCTCACCTAAATCTACCCTCGTTCAGGCTTGCTCATTACTCCTCATCGTATAACTACACATCCTGAATAAATAGTCCATATCCATCTTTCCTCCTATCAGTGCTGGAAGGCTGCTCTAAGGTCTCCTTGGAAACTTCTGCAGGATAAAGAACACCACATCTCCCAGTCTGTCCTCAAGCAGGAGAAGCTTTGACACAACCATCTTCATGGTCTCTTCTGCCCCCTTTATGCAGAAGGTCCCTATCATTCTTATACTGGGGGCCCAGAGCTGAACACAGGACTCCAGTCTCAGGAGAGCACAGGAGAGAATTACTTCCCTCCACCTGCTGGACACGCTTCTCTTGATGCAGCCCAGCACGTTATTGGCTTTCCACTTAGTCCATGGCCTTCCCCAACAAGAAACCCCTCACTGAGAATCACCAAATCATTTCCCTTCCAAAGGACCATTTCCATCATCAAGTCCAACGCTAAGCTCACAATACCAAGTCTACCTCAAATGCACATCCCTAAGCACCACATCCACCCATCTTTTCCATACCTCCAGGGACAATGACTCAAGCATTGCCCTGGGATGTCTCTTCCAGTGCTTCATAACGCTTTGACTCAAGACATCCTTCCCAGTAGCCAACAAAAACTCCCCTGGAAGCAATTGAGGCCATTTCCTCTTGTGTAAGCAAAAATTGCCCAACAGCCACCTTGCTAAAAACACCACTTAGGGAGTGGGTAACAGCAATAGGGGCTCCTCTCAGCTGCCTTTTCTGCAGGCTAAGCACCTACACTGCCTTAGCTACTCCACATCAGGTTTTTTCTCTACAACTTTCACCAGATTCCTTGCTCTCTGCATACATCCCAGCAGAGCCCAACACACACATGTGGCAGCCACACAGAAGGACAACTGTGCAAAGGGGCCAAAAGAAGTCATTGGGGAGCCTGACTGGCCATCCTTATGTGACAGGTCTCACCAGTGAACATCCAGGGCTGCCAGGATCACAACTGGCTCTTGCAAACAGCCCTCCACTGCCTGCCTGCACTCAGGTGGCACAAGCCAAAACAGGCAGCCTCTCTTCTTCCAGCTACGACCTTACAAGCAAGAGGGGCACAAAGACACCCGAGAGCACACCCAAAGCAAATGACCAGGAACAGTGGTGCCTCACACAAGCAGCCCTCCTCCACCTGCCTGTGTTCGCACTCCAGGAATGGCCCCATGGAGGCACAAGCCATAAGATGGAGCCCCCTTTCTCCCAGATAAAAATTTAGGAGAGAAAGACTCAGCAAGACAGAACCACAGAGCATGACCATGGAAAAGACCAAGCCCAAAGACAAGCTTAGCCTCATGGCACCAAGGTGGGGAAGGACCAAGGGCAATGGAAGGGGCAGCACCTCACATGGCACACCTTCAACACAGAGACCAGCATTCCAGAGAGGCAAGGAACTGGGACACTTGCTTCACAATTTAAACCACACCACAAAACTGCCGTGGCATGACCTCAGTGATGACACCCCACCTCTCCAATGCTTTGCATGTGTCTTCTGCCTGTCCTGACACACACACTCAACACCAAGAATTTGGCATTTCAAAGCTGCCGCCAGGGACAAGTGGACATGGTGTCACGAGAAGGACATGGAATGGCAGAAAAGTGTGGCCAGGAGAACACACCCCACCTCATTGCTCACGAGGCTGTGGCATGAGAGAAGAGTCTGGTGAAAATCACAGTCACGCTCCAAGGCTGTCACACCCCTCTGGGACCAGCATAAAAGCCGACCCAGAGCCTCTCTCCCTCACACACTTCTCCTGACGCCTTCTGCTCCACGCTCAGCAAGGTGAGCCTCAAACCCCTTCCCCTCTACCAGCTCCTGCCCTGCTTGGCCCAACTCTTCCAGCCCCTCGCACCTTTGCACCCCTGCGCTTTCTCACCCTCCTCTCTTCCAGGGCCCCTCCACACCACACACATGGCCTGCAACAACCTGTGCAGCCCCTGCGGACCCACCCCGCTGGCTAACAGCTGCAACGAGCCCTGTGTCAGGCAGTGTGAGGCCTCCCGTGTTGTCATCCAGCCTTCCACTGTGGCGGTCACCCTGCCAGGACCCATCCTCAGCTCCTTCCCCCAGAACACCTTTGTGGGATCCTCCGCATCCGCTGCTGTGGGCAGCGAACTCAGCGCCCAGGGAGTGCCTGTGTCCTCTGGAGGCTTTGGCTATGGCCTTGGCTATGGCCTTGGCTATGGCTACAGCTTAGGAGGCCTGGGCTGCTATGGAGGCAGAGGAGGCTATGGGTACCTTTGCTAAGTGTGCTCACCACCGTCCCTGGCACCAAATTCCCAAACACTGGAAGACATGCCATGGATTGAGGACACATGTCCAGGCCTTTCCTGGCACATGGACCTGCCATCCACAGCTCCTCATCTCATGGTACCAAACATGAAAGCAGAGAAATGGAGCAGCCTGAGCTGAGGCAAAGATGGCTCTGCAACCTCCTCCTCTTCTTCTTCCTTTGTTGCTTCGCTTCTTCTCTACTGTCTAGTACTCCCTACTGACACAAACTACTATGAAACCAAAGCCTACCATGGACCTCTTGTCTCCTTCCTCCATGGTGAGCAGGTCCTTATGCTTTTTACCGCTCTTTGTCCTTCCCTCAATAAAGTTCTTCTGCATCCCAGCCTTAGCTGTTTCATTGCCATTGTTTGGACAGGCTCCAAAACCTCAATGTCTTTGTGGTAGTGAGAGGCCAAAACCCATCAGAGCATTCCAGGACAGATGCAGCAGCGCTGAGGACAGGGGGATGATCACTGCCCTGGTCCTGCTGGCCACACCATTTCTGATACAAGCCACTATTTTGTTGGCCTTCTTGGCCACCTTGCCAAACAGCTGGCTCATGTTCAGATGGCTGTTGACCCTCAGGTCCTTTTCTGCCAGGCAGCTTTTCAGCTACTCTTCCCCAGCCTGTAGCGTTACCTGGCGTTGTTGTGACCCAGCAGAGAGTGCATCCACCCAAGCCCAGAGAAGCCATTTTCTCAAGGAGAATGCTGTGGGGAACAGTGTCAAAGGCTTTACTAAAGACCAGGTAGACAACATCCACAGCCATGCCCTCATCCATTAAGCAGGTCATCTTGTCATGGCAGCAGACCAGGAGAGTCAAGCAGAACCTGCCTTTCATAACCCATGATGACTGGGACTGATCACCTGGTTGTCCTGTGTGTGGTGGCACTCAACGTATACTGCAACATAAACTGCTCTGGTACCAAGGCCAGACTGAGGGGCCTGTAATACACAGATCTTCCTTCATGGCCATTCTTGTAGGTGGGTATCATGTTTGGTCACTTCCAGTCAACCAGGACTTCCCCAGTAGAGGCAGGACTTCTGAGACATGATGGAAGGTGGTTTGGTGAGAACTGACACCAGCATCAATAGTATCCTCAAGGGAATTCCTTCTGACTACCTCAAGTAGGGTATGGCTAAGTGGAGTAACAGGTTAAAAAACATTTCTGCCTCTTTTATGGGGAATTTGTTCTGTTCCCCTTCCTTGTCTTCCATCTCAGGAAGGATGAGAACTCAGAAAAAAAAATTGTCTTCGTATTCAGTGCTGAGGCACAAAGAAAAAGCCTTTTCCTCCTGCTCTGTCACTCTGTTTCCCCCACATCAAATCAAGGATGGAGATTCTCCTAAGGATTTTCTACATCCCCTTCCAAAGTAACAATAAACAGGGTCACCAGTCTCTACCTTCCCACTTCTTCATTCCCGTACCTCTTACACAGAGGAGCCTTAGGAAGTCTCTGCAGGCCTTTAGCAACCGCTGCCAAGCAAGACCACCTCTACAGGACAATCAAGAAGGGCCTCCCAAAGAAGTCAGCCAGCTCCCACCCTCACCTGTTATGCTGACATACCCCATAAGGCCCCACGCAGGTGTGTACGGGCAGTTGCCAAGCACTCAGGAGCTCTGGAATAAAGCTGCCAGGACAATGGCCTGCTCTCACAAGCAGCCCTCCTCTGCCTGCTTGGCACTCACACACCAGGGACGGCCCAACAGTGGAACAAGCCTAAAGATGCTACCCCCTTTCTCCCAGACACAAACTCTGCAGACACAGGGACAACAAGACAGAAACACAGAGCACAACCAGTGGGACAGACCAGGCACAAAGTCACGCTTTACCTCATGGCAGTGTCCTGGTTTCAGCTATGATGGAGTAAAACTTTTTTTTTAGCAGTGAATGGAATGCCATGTTTGGGTGTTAGCATGAGAATAGTGCTGATAGCACCCTGATGTCTCCGATTTGTTGCCGGGCAATCAAGTACCTTTCTCAGCTCTGCATACTTCCTTATTAGTGAGAAAGGAGGGGACGAAGCCAGGACAGGTGACTCGAATTGGCCAAAGAGCATATTCCATGCCAGTTACGTCATGCTCAGTTTAAGGGGGGAACTGGGGGGAAGAGGGGGAGACAACGCCAGGACGTGCAGTTTCTGGGGACGGTTGGGTTGTCCGGGACGGGCTCTAAGCTGTGCGGCCTGAGTTGTGTGGTTTGGTGAGAAACTGCATTGTGTATCACCAGTTTCATCTATTTTGTGCTTTAAACTTCTGTTATTGTTATATCTAGTTTTCTGTTATTGTTTAGTAAACTATCCTTATCCCAACCTGCGTGGTTCTGGTTTCTAGGTTGTGGTTTCTTTTCCTCCTTTCTTCCTTCCCTTTTAAAAGTACAAGCGACTGTGTGGGGTGCGGCCCCCGGCTGGGGCAAAACCACGACAGTTATTTTGGCGCCCAACGTGGGGCACGAACGGTTGGGATAACGGTAGATCTGACCCTAACTATCGCAATTAAGAAAGCACTCTTGTTTAAGCAATCTCTGGTCACGATGTTGTGGTATTTATTTACAAGGCTGTGGCAGCAAAACCACCGCATGCTGTATACAATCCTGGCAGGATTCTTTACTCTCTCAGGTCTGTGGCTCCCGTATTTGTTCCCATACTTCATTATAGTGTATTTTATGATATCGGTCTATGATACAATAATATCGATGATCATGAGCTTAAGCTGGTACTTGTATGAGGTTTTGCTGTCCTGTCCATTCTTTGGACAGGGAGGGGTTAATAACAGCAGCCGGTATGGTGGGGGCACTGCTTTCTTTTCCTTTGGGCTAAATACAACAGCTCTTAGGGCAGTTTTTGAAAATCTTCAATATCTCTGGGATATTCAAACTAGCATTTTGCTATTGGTAGGTTTGGTGCAGATGGTTCAGTTTTTGTTATATATCAAGCATAGGTTTATGAATACCACTGAAGAGCTTTCTCCGAGACAGAATAATCACGAGTGGCAGGGCATGTGGCAAAGTATGGGCGAGTACCTAGGTACTTTCTCACGCCCGATGGTTTGGAATTTCACTCCTGAACAGTTACAAGACCCCGATCAAGTGACTGCATACCTAAGGAAAAATTGCTGTAGGTTTCCCAGAGATGGACACCTTACTGCACTGTGCTGGGCTCTGGCCACTATTTATCAAACACTGCTTGATAGCAGGCAGCACTGTCAGCACTGTCAGGGAGAAGGGAAAGGAAACAGACTGGCAGATACTATAGCTGCTGCAACCCCTGGGGCTGACACTGCAGCTACTGCAACCCCTGTGACCGACACTGCAGCTACTGTAATCTCTACAGCAGACACTGCAGATGATCCGAAAAACCAATCCACACCAGTGTCTGTTGCTCCCGTACAAAAGAGGAAAGGCACAAAGAAATCAGTTCGCATAGTGACGGATGATGATGATGATCAACCGGGATCATCTCGAGGATATCAGGATGAGGCAGAACCAGAGATTGTTACCCGATCCCTGACTCTGAGTGAGCTGTGTGAGGTTCGAAAAGATTTCACTCGCCACCCAAGTGAGCACATTATCACTTGGTTGCTCCGATGTTGGGATCACGGGGCCAGTAGTTTGGAATTAGAAGGCAGAGAGGCCAAGCAGTTGGGATCCCTAGCTAGAGAAGGAGGAATTGACAAAGCAATTGGGAGGAGGCCGGAAATCCTCAGCCTCTGGAGGCGACTACTGTCAAGTGTGAAGGAAAGATATCCCATAAAGGAATATATTACATGCCAGACACCTAAGTGTAACAGCATAGAGACATCTGTCCAGCACCTGAGAGAATTAGCTGTACGGGAGATAATTTATTATGATCTGGACAATTCACGGCTTCCCTCTGATCCCGATGAAGTCCTATGCACTCCAGATATGTGGCATAAGGTTGTACGAAGTGCACCAGCAGGGTATACCAATTCACTGGCAGCAATTGACTGGAATGATACGAATCCGCCAACCGTAAATGAGGTGGCCTGCCGACTCCGGAAATACCAAGACAATGTTTCCCTCTCCGTCATTGCAGCAGTAGAGAAACTGGTTCAACGACTTGACAACAATGTGTCCAACTCCCAACCCGTATGGAGCAATGTTGCAGCTACTGGGAGAAAGCGTCCATCGTTCCAAGAGGGAGAATACACACCACGACGTACATTGTGGTTTTACCTGCTTGATCATGGAGAGGACATGAGGAAATGGGATATGCAGCCCACCTCAGCCCTTCGAGCACGAGTAAATGAGCTGCGGGGTAAAACATTCGCACAACGAGATTCTGCCAGGAAGAAGGCTGCACCAGTTTCTACTGGGCAGTTCCCTAGACCAACTGGAAGGCCTACCTATATGTCTGATGTGCCTGATCCTTTTGAAGGGACCTCTAAGTCCTTTATGCAACCAGTGGAAAACAAATATGATCAGCAGCAATAGAGGGGCCCTGCCTCCAGCCAGGTGGAGGAGAGGGATAATCGGGTTTATTGGACTGTGTGGATCCGATGGCCTGGCACATCAGACCCACAAGAGTACAAAGCTCTGGTGGATACTGGTGCCCAGTGTACTCTAATGCCATCGAATCATGAAGGGGTAGAACCCGTTTGTATTTCTGGAGTGACAGGGGGATCCCAACAACTAACTGTGCTAGAGGCTGAGGTGAGCCTAACTGGGAAGGACTGGGAAAAACACCCCATTGTGACTGGTCCAGAAGCTCCGTGCATTTTAGGTATACATTATCTACGTAGAGGGTATTTTAAAGACCCAAAAGGGTACCGATGGGCTTTTGGAATAGCTGCTTTGGAAACAGAAGAAATTGAACAATTGTGTGCCTTGCCTGGACTCTCGGAGGATTCTGCTGTTGTGGGGTTGTTGAAGGGTGAAGAACAGCAAGTGCCAGTTGCTACGACGACGGTGCACAGACGACAATACCGTACTAACCGAGATTCCCTGATTCCCATCCATAAGCTGATTCGTCAACTGGAGGATCAGGGAGTGATCAGCCGAACCCACTCACCCTTTAATAGTCCCATATGGCCAGTGAGGAAGTCCAATGGAGAGTGGAGGCTGACAGTAGATTATCGTGGCCTAAATGAAGTCACTCCAGGTATGAGTGCTGCTGTGCCAGACATGTTAGAGCTCCAGTATGAATTGGAATCGAAGGCAGCCAAGTGGTACGCCACAATCGACATTGCGAACGCTTTCTTCTCGATCCCACTGGCGCCAGAGTGCAGGCCACAGTTTGCTTTCACTTGGAGAGGCATCCAATACACGTGGAATCGTCTGCCCCAGGGGTGGAAACATAGCCCCACCATCTGCCATGGACTAATCCAGAATACACTGGAAAAGGGTGAAGCACCAGAGCACCTGCAGTATATTGATGACATCATTGTATGGGGCAACACAGCAGAGGAAGTTTTTGAAAAAGGAAACAGGGTAATTAAAATCCTTTTAGAAGCCGGTTTTGCCATAAAACGAAGTAAAGTCAAGGGGCCTACGCGAGAAATCCAGTTTTTAGGAATAAAATGGCAGGATGGGCGTCGTCAGATCCCAATGGACATTATTAATAAAATAGCAGCTATGTCTCCACCAAGCAACAAAAAGGAAACACAAGCTTTCTTAGGTGTTATAGGTTTTTGGCGAATGCATGTCCCAAACTACAGTCTCATTGCGAGCCCACTCTACCATGTAACTCGAAAGAAGAATGATTTCCAATGGGGCCCTGAGCAACAGCAAGCCTTTGAGCAGATCAAACGCGAGATAGTCCATGCAGTGGCCCTTGGGCCTGTCCGGACAGGGACAGATATTAAAAATGTGCTCTACACTGCAGCTGGGGAGAACGGCCCGACCTGGAGTCTCTGGCAGAAAGCACAAGGGGAGACTCGAGGTCGACCGCTGGGGTTTTGGAGTCGGGCCTACAAAGGATCTGAGGCCAATTATACTCCAACAGAAAAGGAAATACTGGCCGCCTATGAAGGGGTTCGAGCCGCCTCAGAAGTGATTGGAACTGAAGCCCAGCTCCTCCTGGCACCCCGACTGCCGGTGCTGGGCTGGATGTTCAAAGGGAAGGTTCCTTCTACACACCATGCCACTGATGCTACGTGGAGCAAGTGGGTTGCACTAATTACACAGCGGGCTCGAATAGGAAACCCCAATCGCCCAGGAATCGTGGAGGTGATCACAGACTGGCCAGAAGGCAAAGATTTTGGGATGTCACCAGAGGATGAGGAGGTAACACGCGCTGAAGAAGCCCCACCCTACAACGAACTGCCAGAGAATGAGAAGCGATATGCCCTGTTCACTGATGGGTCTTGTCGCATTGTGGGTAAGCATCGGAGATGGAAAGCCGCTGTATGGAATCCTATAAGAAGAGTAGCAGAAGCCACTGAAGGAAAAGGTGAATCAAGCCAGTTCGCTGAGGTGAAGGCCATCCAGTTAGCCCTGGACATTGCTGAGAGAGAAAAGTGGCCAAGGCTCTACCTTTATACTGATTCATGGATGGTGGCGAATGCCCTGTGGGGGTGGTTGCAGCAGTGGAAAAAGAACAACTGGCAGCGTAGAGGCAAACCTATATGGGCTGATGACTTATGGCAAGATATCTCTGCTCGGTTAGAGAAACTTGTTGTAAAGGTACGTCATGTCGACGCCCATGTACCTAAGAGTCGGGCCATGGAGGAACATGAAAACAACCATCAGGTAGATAAGGCTGCTAGGATTAAAGTGGCTCAGGTAGATCTAGACTGGCAACGTAAGGGTGAATTATTCATAGCTCGATGGGCTCATGATACCTCGGGTCATCAAGGGAGAGATGCAACATATAGATGGGCTCGGGATCAAGGGGTGGACTTGACCATGGACGCCATCGCACAAGTTGTCCACGAATGTGAGACATGTGCTGCAATCAAGCAAGCTAAGCGGTTAAAGCCCCTTTGGTATGGAGGACAGTGGATGAAATATAAATATGGGGAGGCTTGGCAGATTGATTACATCACCCTCCCACAAACCCGCCATGGCAAACGTTATGTGCTTACAATGGTGGAGGCAACTACCGGCTGGCTAGAAACATATCCCGTACCCCATGCCACTGCTCGAAATACAATTCTGGGCCTTGAGAGGCAAGTCCTCTGGCGACATGGTACTCCAGAAAGAATCGAGTCAGACAATGGGACTCATTTCCGAAACACTCTTATAGACACCTGGGCCAAAGAGCATGGCATTGAGTGGGTGTACCACATTCCTTATCATGCACCGGCCTCTGGGAAAATTGAACGATATAATGGACTTTTTAAAAACTACACTGAAAGCAATGTGTGGTGGGACATTCAAGCATTGGGATACACATTTGGCCAAAGCCACGTGGTTAGTTAACTCTAGGGGATCTACCAATCGGGCTGGCCCTGCCCAGTCAAAATTTCCATGTACTGTAGAGGGAGACAGAGTCCCAGTAGTGCATATGAAGAGTGTATTGGGAAAGAGAGTTTGGGTCATTCCTGCTTCAGGCAAAGGTAAACCCATGTCTGGAATTGTTTTTGCTCAAGGACCTGGCTGTACTTGGTGGGTAATGCAGAGGGATGGAGAAGTTTGATGTGTACCTCAAGGAGACTTGATTTTGGGTGAGAATAGCCAATATAATTAATAAAGTAGAAATTATAAAAATTGCCAAATAACCCATTATTGTATATTCATTATTGTTATGATTGCTGTATGTTGTACCATAGCATTATAGCCGGAGTCATACAAGTTAATGAAGAAGGAGTGCCATGATGATGGAACTAAAGCCTGGCCTCTCAAGAACTTTTTTCTCCCTTTGAAAATAAACTCTGACCCACAGACTATGAGCATGGACCATGCCAGGTGTATCAGTCCAGAGCCTGAGATGCAGCATGCAACGAGCCAATGGAACATACAATTATCCTGAGAAACTGTTATGACAAATGGAGCCTGAAAATCATGGACTAAATGAACTCAACAACTTCAGAGGGATGATTCACAGACTGAGGGAATAAGATCTGTATGCACATATGTGTGCATACATGTGTACATACATATATGGGTGTGTGAAACACGAAACTGGTTGTACCCAAAGAAAATTGTTGGATCTGGTCATGACGTAAATGGTATGGAATAAGGGGTGGATAATGTCCTGGTTTCAGCTATGATGGAGTTAAACTTTTTTTTTAGCAGTGAATGGAATGCCATGTTTGGGTGTTAGCATGAGAATAGTGCTGATAGCACCCTGATGTTTTCCGATTTGTTGCCGGGCAATCAAGTACCTTTCTCAGCTCTGCATACTTCTTTACTAGTGAGAAAGGAGGGGACGAAGCCAGGACGGGTGACTCGAATTGGCCAAAGAGCATATTCCATGCCAGTTACGTCATGTTCAGTATAAGGGGGAACTGGGGGGAAGAGGGGGAGACAACGCCAGGACGTGCAGTTTCTGGGGACGGTTGGGTTGTCCGGGACGGGCTCTAAGCTGTGCGGCCTGAGTTGTGTGGTTTGGTGAGAAATTGCATTGTGTATCACCAGTTTCATCTATTTTGTGCTTTAAACTTATGTTATTGTTATATCTAGTTTTCTGTTATTGTTTAGTAAACTATCCTTATCCCAACCTGCGTGGTTCTGGTTTCTAGGTTGTGGTTTCTTTTCCTCCTTTCTTCCTTCCCTTTTTTCCCCCTCCCCCAACTCTCCTTCCCCCTTCCTTTTAAAAGTACAAGCGACTGTGTGGGGTGCGGCCCTCGGCCGGGGCAAAACCACGACAACCTGCTGGACACGCTTCTCTTGATGCAGCCCAGCACATTATTGACTTTCCACTTAGTCCATGGCGTTCCTCAACAGGAAACCCCTCGCTGAGAATCACCAAATCATTTCCCTTGCAAAGGACCATTTCCATCATCAAGTCCAACTGTTAAGCTCACAATACCAAGTCCACCTCAAAACTACATACCTAAGCACCACATCTACACATCTTTTCCATACCTCCAGGGATGCTGACTCAAGCATTGCCCTGGGCAGTCTCTTCCAGTGCTTCATAACCCTTTGACTCAAGACATCCTTCCCAATAGCCAACAAAAATTCCCCTGGAAGCAATTGATGCTATTTCCTCTTTTGTAAGCAAAAATTGCCCAACAGCCACCTTGCTAAAAAAAAACACTTAGGGAGTGGACAACAGCGATAGGGTCTCCTCTCAGCTGCCTTTTCTGCAGGCTAAGCACCTACACTGCCTTCACTACTCCACATCAGGTTTGTTCTCTTCACCCTTCACCAGATTCATTGCTCTCTGGAGGTATCCCACCAGAGACCAGCCCAAATACGTGGATGCCACACAGAAGGGTAATACTGCAAAGGGGCCAAAACAAGCCATTGGCGAGCCTGGCTGGCCTCCTGATATGACAGGGCTCACCAGTTAAGAACCAGGGCTGCCAGGACCACAACAGGCTATCACAAACAGCCCTCCACTGCCTGCAATCACCCAGGAAGCAAAAGGCAAAACAGGCAGCCTCTCTTCTTGCAGCTATAACCTTACAAGCAAGAGGGGCACAAAGACACCCCAGAGAAACCCAAAGCAAATGACCAGGATTAAAAACAGGTTTAGTGAGCTAAGAGCAAGTTTGGGAGGGAGCAAATATGATGGAAGGTGCCTAGCAAATCCCAAAAGTCAAGAGCAGCCTTACAGGGCTGCAAGGAAATGGGCCCCCACTGGACAATGAACCCAAACACCACACCACATGAATGGAGGGCCTCACCAATGACACCCCACCTCTCCTAAGGCTTTATTATGCCTCCAAAATGCTTTTACACACCCCTTGCCTACAATCCCATCCGAGCACCGACTCTCCCTTAAAAGCTGCCGACACAGCAAAGGGGACATGACCTCAAGAAAAGGACAGGAAAAGGGAGCGTTGTGGCCAGCAAAACACGCCCCACCTCATTACTCTCCAGGCTGTGGCATGGAAGACCTGCATAATGAATAACCCTGTCATGCACAAAGACTGTCTCTGTGCCTCGGGCACTCCAGGACCAGCATAAAAGCCGACCCAGAGCCTCTCTCCCTCACACACTTCTCCTGACGCCTTCTGCTCCACGCTCAGCAAGGTGAGCCTCAAACCCCTTCCCCTCCAGCTCCTGCCCTACTTGGCCCAGCTCTTCCAGCCCCTTGCACCTTTCCACCCCTGCGCTTTCTCACCCTCCTCTCTTCCAGGGCCCCTCCACACCACACACATGGCCTGCAACAACCTCTGCAGCGCCTGCGGACCCACCCCGCTGGCTAACAGCTGCAACGAGCCCTGTGTCAGGCAGTGTGAGGCCTCCCGTGTCGTCATCCAGCCTCCTGCTGTGCAGGTCACCCTGCCAGGACCCATCCTCACCTCCTTCCCCCAGAGCACCTTTGTGGGATCAACTGCATCCGCTGCTGTAGGCAGCGAACTCAGCGCCCAGGGAGTGCCTGTGTCCTCTGGAGGCTTTGGCTATGGCCTTGGCAATGGCCTTGGCTATGGCTACGGCTTAGGAGGCCTGGGCTGCTATGGAGGCAGAGTAGGCTATGGGTACCTTTGCTAAGTGTTCTCACCACTGTCCCTGGCACCAACTACCCAAACACTGGAAGCCATGCCATGGATTGAGGACACATGTCCAGGCCTTTCCTGGCACATGGACCTGCCATCCACAGATACTTCTCTCATGGCACCAATAAAGGAAGCAGAGAAATGAAGAATCCTTGGCTGAGGCAAACATGGCCATGCAACATCCTCCTCTTCTTCCCTTGTTGCATCGCTTCTTCTCTTGTGACTAGTACTCCCGACTGACATCAACTTCTCTCAAGCCAAAGCCTACCATGGACCTCTTGTCTCCTTCCTCCATGGGGAGCAGGTCCTTATGCCTTTTACTGCTTTTTGTCCTTCCCTCAATAAAGTTCTTCTGCATCCCAGCCTTAGGTGTTTCATTGCCATTCTTTGCAAAGGCTCCAAAACCTCAATGTCTTTGTGGTAGTGAGAGGCCAAAACCCATCAGAGCATTCCAGGACAGACTCAGCAGTGCTGAGGACAGGGGGATGATCACTGCCCTGGTCCTTCTGGCCACACCATTTCTGAATCAAGGAACCATGCTGTTGGTCTTCTTGGCCATGTTATCACACAGCTGCCTCATGTTCAGATGGCTGTTGACCCCCAGGTCCTTTTCCACCAGGCAGCTTTTCAGCTACTCTTCCCCAAGCCTGTAGCGTTGCCTGGTGTTGTTGTGACCCTGCAGAGAGTGCATCCACCCAAGCCATGAGAAGCCATTTTCTCAAGGAGAATGCTGTGGGAAACAGTGTCATAGGCTTTACTAAAGACCAGGTATACAACAGCCACAGCCATTCCCTCATCCTTTAGCAATTTGCCTTGTTATGGCATTAGACCAGGAGAGTTAAGCAGATCCTGCCTTTCATAACCCATGATGACCTGGGCTGATCACCTGGCTGTCCTGTGTGTGGTGGCACTCAAGGTGATCCGCAACATAAACTGGCCTGGGACTGAGGTCAGACTGAGAGACCTGTAATTCCCAGCTCTTCCTTCTGGCCAGTCTTGTAGGTAGGTATCATGTTTGCTCACTTCCAGTCAACTAGGAATTCGCCAGTATAGGCAAGACTGCGGAGACATGATGGAAGGTGCTTTGGTGAGCACCGACACTACCCACTCAGTGTCCTTGGGGGGATGCCTTCTGATCCCCTACGTTTGTGTATGGCTCAGTGGTTAGCAGGTCAACAACCATTTCTGCTTCTATTATGGTGGCATCCTAATGATCCCCTTCCTTGTCTTCCATCTCACGGGGGCTGAATGCCCCAAAGAATACAACTGGTCATTGTATTCAGTGCTGAGGCCCAAAGTAACTTTTCCACATCCTTTGTCACTCTGCTTCCCCCACATCTAATGAACCATGGAGATTCTCCTCAGCCCTCCTTTTGCTGCCAATGTGTTTACAGAAACAGTTTTCTTGTCCTTTATGGCTATAGCTGGAAGAAATTTGACTTGAGCTATGGCCTTTCTGAATTTCTCTTGGATAACCTCTTAACACCCTTGTAGATCTCCTGAGGTGTCTGCCCCTCCCTCCAAAAATCATAAACTATCTTCTTTTTTATAAGTCCCAAGCAAAGCTTCCTTCCTCCTCAGACAGACCATTTTTCTGCCCCTCCAGCTTTTCTCCTGGCACATGAAGACTCTCTATCGAACACAGAGCAATCTCCTGGAACCTTCATCAGAAGTCATGCCTCTAGCCCCCTCACAAGAAAAACCAAGCAACATCAAGCCAACACAGAGAGCTACAAGCTGCCAGGCCAGGGGGCACCAAGACAACACAGAGCAATGAGAAAGGCAGGCCCAAAAAAAGCCTTTATGAGGTGGCAGCAAGGTGGGGAGACAGCAAATATGATGGAAGGGGCATGCCTCATGCCCAGCACACCTCCAAAGCCCAGTCCAGCCTTCCAGGGCTACAAGGAAATGGGCACCACTGGACAATGCACCCACACACCACACCACATGAATGCCATGGAAGGAGCTCACCGATGACACCCCACCTCTCCTATGCTTTGCCCGTGCATCCAAAATGCTTTGACACACCCCTTGCCTACAAACCCATCCGAGTACCGACTCTGCCTTAAAAGCTGCCGCCAGGGCCAATGGGACAGGACCTCAAGAAGAGGACAGGAAAAGGGAGCGTTGTGGCCAGGAAAACACGCCCCTTCTCATTACTCTCCAGGATGTGCCATGCAAGATCTGCCTGTCTGAAAACTCCTGTGGCATGAGCAAAGGCTGTCTCTGTGCCTCGTGCTCTCCAGAACCAGCATAAAAGCCGACCCAGAGCCTCTCTCCCTCACACACTTCTCCCGACGCCTTCTGCTCCACGCTCAGCAAGGTGAGCCTCAAACCCCTTCCCCTCCAGCTCCTGCCCTACTTGGCCCAGCTCTTCCAGCCACTCGCACCTTTCCACCCCTGCGCTTTCTCACCCTCCTCTCTTCCAGGGCCCCTCCACACCACACACATGGCCTGCAACAACCTCTGCAGCCCCTGCGGACCCACCCCGCTGGCTAACAGCTGCAACGAGCCCTGTGTCAGGCAGTGTGAGGCCTCCCGTGTCGTCATCCAGCCTCCCACTGTGCAGGTCACCCTGCCAGGACCCATCCTCAGCTCCTTCCCCCAGAGCACCTTTGTGGGATCCTCTGCATCCGCTGCTGTGGGCAGCGAACTCAGCGCCCAGGGAGTGCCTGTGTCCTCTGGAGGCTTTGGCTATGGCCTTGGCTATGGCTACGGCTTAGGAGGCCTGGGCTGCTATGGAGGCAGAAGGGGCTATGGGTACATTTGCTAAGTGTGCTCACCACCGTCCCTCGCACCAACTTCCCAAACACTGGAAGCCATGCCATGGATTTTGGACACATCTCCAGGCATTTCCTGGCACATGGACCTGCCATCCACAGCTCCTCCTCTCATGGTATCAAGCAAGGATGGAAGGAAGGGGAGCAGCCTGGGCTGAGGCAAACACGGCCCTGCAACCTCCTCCTCCTCTTCTTCCTTCATTGCATCGCTTCTTCTCTTGTGTCTAGCACTCCCTACTGACACCGACTTCTCTGAAGCCAAAGCCTACCATGGACCTCTGGTCTCCTTCCTCCATGGTGAGCAGGTCCTTATGCATTTTACTGCTTTTTTTCCTTCTCTCAATAAAGTCCTTCTGCATCCCAGCCTTAGGTGTTTCATTGCCATTCTTTGCACAGGCTCCAAAACCTCAATGTCTTTGTGGTAGTGAGAGGACAAAACCCATCAGAGCATTCCAGGACAGACTCAGCAGTGCTGAGGACAGGGGGATGATCACTGCCCTGGTCCTTCTGGCCACACCATTTCTGATACAAGCCACCATGCTCTTGGCCTTTTTGGCCCCCTTCTCACACAGCTGGAGAATGTTCATTGGCTGTAGACGTCCAGGTCCTTTTCCACCAGACAGCTTTTCTGCTGCTCTTCCCCAAGCCTGTAGCGTTGCCTGATGTTATTGTGACCCAAGTGCAGAAAATGGAACTCAGCCTCCTGGAACCTCATACACTTGGCCTTGGCCCATCGTTCCAGCCTGTCCAGACCAGTCTTTGGAGGCTTCCTATCCTCAAGCTCATCGACACTCCGGCCAACCTTGGTGTCTTTGCCAAAGCTACTCAGGGTGCCCTCAATCCCCTTGGCCTCATCACTGATAAAGTTATTACACAGAACTGGCCCCAGGACTGGTTCTTGGGGAACATCACTTGTGACCGGTCACCAACGGGATTAAACTCCATTGATCACAAGTCTTTGGCCCAGCCATCCAGCCAGCTTTTATCCAGCAGAGAGTGAACCCACCCAAGCCAAGAGAAGCCAGTTTCTCAAGGAGAATGCTGTGGGAAACTGTGTCAATGGCTTTAGTAAAGACTAGGTAGACAATATCCACAGCCATTCCCTCATCCATTAAGCAGGACACCTTGTCATGGCAGCGAACCAGAAGGGTCAAGAAGAACCTACCTTTCATAACCCATGATGACTGGGTCTGATCACCTGGCTATACTGTGTGTGGTGGCACTCAAGGAGATCTGCAAACTAAACTGCTCTGGAACCAAGGTCAGACTGAGAGGCCTATAATTCACAGATCTTCTTTCTGGCCATTCTTGTGGTTGGGTATCACCTTTGCTCACTTCCAGACAACTTGGATTTCCCCAGTATAGGCAAGACTGCTGAGACATGCTGCAAGGTGCTTAGGTGAGCACTGACACCAGCATCAATAATACCCTTGGGAGGATTCCATCTGGACCCTACACTTCTGTATGTCTCAGCGGTGTAGTAGGTCAACAACCATTTCAGCTTCTGTTACGGGGGCTTTGTTATGTTCCCCCTCCTTATCTGCCATCTCAGTGGGGCTGGGCACCAGAAAACCACTGGTCTTAATATTCAGCACTGAGGCACAAAGAAACTCAGCTTTTTCCTCCTCTTCCTCTGTCGCTACGTTTCCCCAACATCAAATCAAGGATGGAGATTCTCCCAAAGATTTTTTACATCCCCTTCTAAGGAACAACAAACAGGGTCACCAGTCACTACCTTCCCAGTCTCTACCTTCCCACACCTTCCTTCACATACCTCTTACTCAGAGGAGCCTTAGGAAGTCTCTGCAGGCCGTTAGCATCAGCTCCCAAGTAACAACAGCTCTACAGGACAATCAAGAAGGGCCTCCCAAAGAAGTCAGCCAGCTCCCACCCTCACCTGTTATGCTGACATACCCCATAAGGCCCCATGCAGGTGTGTACGGGCACTTGCCAAGCACTCAGGAGCTCTGGACTAAAGCTGCCAGGACAATGGCCTGCTCTCACAAGCAGCCCTCCTCTGCCTGCTTGGGACTCACACAACAGGGATGGCCCAATGGGGGAACAAGCCTAAAGATGCTGCCCCCTTTCTCCCAGCAACAAACTCTGCAGACACAGGGGCAGCAGGACAGAACCACAGAGCACAAGGACCTAGAAACACCAGGCCCAAATACGCGCTTAGCCTCAGCTAAGCTTAACTCAGCATCCAGGGAGATCCTGTCTCCTCTGGAGGCTTTGCCTATGGCCTTGGCTATGGCTACGGCTTAGGAGGCTTGGGCTGCCATGGACACAGTTGGGGCTGCTACCCCTGCTAAGGGTTCTTGCCACCACTCCTGAAAACAACCGCCAAAACACCACAGTCCACATCATGTATTGAGGATGCACTATCAGGCCTCTTCTGGCACTGGTTCTTGATATCTACAACTCCTCCTCTCATGGCACTATGCAAGGAAGCAGGGAAGAGAGCCAGCCTGGGCTGAGGCAAACACAGCCTCTCTACCTCTCCCCCTTCTTCCTCTTCCTTCCTTTCATTGCCTCTTCTCTTGTGTCTACTACTCTCCTCTGAAACCTCCTGCTCATGAAACAAAGGCCACTATGGTCCTCCAATGTGCCTTTCCTACAGTGGGGTGGGAAGACGTTGTGTCCTTGTTAAGAGCTCCAGCATACAAAGGATGTTGGCTCATGGTCCCCTGACCTGTATCTCAGACGGGCACCCTCATATTTGCCACTCTTTGCCTTTTATGGTACTTTTTCTCCATCAATAAACTTCTCCTGCATCACAGCCTTCCACATCTCCTTGTTTATTCTTTCTTCTCCCAAGGATCATCCAACCTCAAACACAAGAAAGGCAGACTACAAGTAGCTATTGGGGTGGGTTCACCAAGGGATGCCAGAGCTCCCCTTAAGACGGGTATTCTGAGAACACCATCCCACTTCCACCTGGGGCACTTCCAGACTGTCACACAAGAGCTTCACGAACCAAAGAAAAGCTTTGATACCTTTATTCACCTCTACACATGTCTCTGATGCTTCTTTGTTAGGGTAACATAGCCTGGTTAGCATAGAGCCCCTCTATCACTGCCCCTCCACAACGTGGAAGGGGAGGGAAAATATGACAAGAGCTTTCTCCATCGACATGAGGACAGAGACAGCACAGAATCAGAGAATGGTTTGTGTTTGAAGGGACCTTCAAAGTCACCTCAGTTGCATCTCTCCTGCCGTGAGCTGGGACACCCTTCACTAGACCAGGCTGCTCAAAGTACCATCCAAACTGGCCTTGAACACTGCAAGGAAACCAGAGACACAGAGCTCCCTATGGGATCTTCTTCTAAAGTCCAATCAACCTTACAGGGAAGAAAGCCTTCCTAATAGCTCACCTAAATCTACCCTCATTCAGCTTTGCTCATTACTCCTCATCGTATAACTACACATCCTGAATAAATAGTCCATATCCATCTTTCCTCCTGTCAGTGCTGGAAGGCTGCTCTAAGGTCTCCTTGGAAACTTCTGCAGGATAAAGAACACCACATCTCCCAGCCTGTCCTCAAGTAGGAGAAGCTTTGACACAACCATCTTCATGGTCTCTTCTGCCCCCTTTATGCAGAAGGTCCCTATCATTCTTATACTGGGGGCCCAGAGCTGAACACAGGACTCCAGTCTCAGGAGAGCACAGGAGAGAATTACTTCCCTCCACCTGCTGGACACGCTTCTCTTGATGCAGCCCAGCACGTTATTGGCTTTCCACTTAGTCCATGTCCTTCCCCAACAGGAAACCCTTCGCTGAGAATCACCAAATCATTTCCTTTAGAAACGACCATTTCCATCATCAAGTCCAATGCTAAGCTCACAATACCAAGTCCACCTCAAATCCACATCCCTAAGCACCACATCATAGAATCATAGAATGGTATGAGTTGGAAGGGACCCCAAGGATCAGAGAGTTCCAACCCCCCTGCCAAAGTCAGGGACAACAACCTCAAGCCTGGATCTACACTAGGTTGCTCAGGGCCACATCCAACCTGGCCTTGAACACTTCCCGGGACGGGGCATCCACTACCTCCCTGGGCAGCCTATTCCAGCACCTCACCACTCTTTCTGTAACAAACTTCCCCCTAATATCTAATCTAAACCTTCCTTCCTTTAGTTTTAATCCATTCCCCCTTGTCCTGTCATTGTCTATCCTTTTAAAAAGTTGAATCCCCTCCTGCTTATAAGCTCCCTTCAGGGACTGGAAGGCTGCAGTGAGGTCCCCACACAGCCTTCTCTTCTCCAGACTAAACAAGCCCAGCTCCCTCAGCCTCTCTTCGTAGGGCACGTGCTCCAGCCCTCGAATCATCTTTGTGCCTTCTCTGAACCCTCTCCAACAGTTCCACATCCTTCTTGTATTGGGGCCCCAGCTCTGGACACAGGACTCCAGATGGGGCCTCACCAGGGCAGAGTAGAGAGGGACAATCACCTCCCTGTCCCTGCTGACACCCCTCTTCTAATGGAGCCCAGGATACCATTGGCCTTGCGAGCTGCAAGAGCACACTGCTGGCTCATGTTAACTTTCTCATCCACCAGAATCCCCAAGTCCTTCTCAGAAGGGCTACTCTCAAGAAGCTCTTCTCCCAGTCTGTATCTACGTCCATCCATCTTTTCAATACCTCCAGGGATACTGACTCAAGCATTGCCCTGGGCTGTCTCTTCCAGTGCTTCATAACCCTTTGACTCAAGACATCCTTCCCAATAGCCAACAAAATCTCCCCTGGAAGCAATTGAGGCCATTTCCTCTTGTGTAAGCAAAAATTGCCCAACAGCCACCTTGCTAAAAACACAACTTAGAGAGTGGAGAACAGTGATGGGGGCTCCTGTCAGCTGCCTTTTCTGCAGGCTAAGCAGCTACACTGCCTTCACTACTCCACATCAGGTTTGTTCTCTTCACCCTTCACTATATTCATTGCTCTCTGGATATATCCCACCAGAGCCCAGCCCAAATACGTGGCAGCCACACAGAAGGGTAATACTGCAAAGGGGCCAAAACAAGCCATTGGGAAGCGTGGCTGGCCTTCTGATATGCCCGGGCTCACCAGTTGAGAACCAGGGCTGCCAAGACCACAACAGGCTATCACAAACAGCCCTCCACTGCCTGCCTGCAATCAGGCGGCACAAACCAAAACAGGCAGCCTCTCTTCTTCCAGCTATGACCTTAAAAGTAAGAGGGGCACAAATACACCCCAGAGAACACCCAAAGCAATTGACCAGGAATAAAAACAGGCTTAGTGAGCTCAGAACAATTTTAGAGGGGAGCAAATATGATGGAAGGTGCCTAGCAAACCCCCAAAGGCAAGAGCAGCCTTCCAGGTCTGGAAGGAAATGGGCCCCCACTGGACAACGCACCTGCACACCACACCACATGAGTGGAGGACCTCACCAATGATACCCCACCTCTCCTATGCCTTTATTATGCCTCCAAAATGCTTTTAAATACTCCTTGCAAACAAACCCATCCGAGTACCGACTCTCCCTTAAAGGCTGCCGACACAGCAAAGGGGACACGAACTCAAGAAGAGGACAGGGAAAGGGAGCGTTGTGGCCAGCAAAACACGCCCCACCTCATTACTCTCCAAGCTGTGGCATGGAAGACCTGCATAATGAATAACCCTGTCATGCACAAAGGCTGTCTCTGTGCCTCGGGCACTCCAGGACCAGCATAAAAGCCGACTCAGAGCCTCTCTCCCTCACACACTTCTCCTGACGCCTTCTGCTCCACACTCTTCAAGGTGAGCCTCAATCCCCTTCCCCTCCAGCTCCTGCCCGACTTGGCCCAGCTCTTCCAGCCCCTCGAACCTTTCCACCCCTGCGCTTTCTCACCCTCCTCTCTTCCAGGGCCCCTCCACACCACACACATGGCCTGCAACAACCTCTGCAGCCCCTGCGGACCCACCCCGCTGGCTAACAGCTGCAACGAGCCCTGTGTCAGGCAGTGTGAGGCCTCCCGTGTCGTCATCCAGCCTCCTGCTGTGCAGGTCACCCTGCCAGGACCCATCCTCACCTCCTTCCCACAGAGCACCTTTGTGGGATCCTCCGCATCCGCTGCTGTAGGCAGCGAACTCAGCGCCCAGGGAGTGCCTGTGTCCTCTGGAGGCTTTGGCTATGGCCTTGGCTATGGCCTTGGCTATGGCTACGGCTTAGGAGGCCTGGGCTGCTATGGAGGCAGAAGGGGCTATGGGTACCTTTGCTAAGTGTGCTCACCACTGTCCCTGGCACCAACTTCCCAAACACTGGAAGCCATGCCATGGATTGAGGACACATCTCCAGGCCTTTCCTGGCACATGGTCCTGCCATCCACAGCTCCTCCTCTCATGTCATCAAGCAAGGAAATAGGGAAGTGGAGCAGCTGGTTCTGAGGGAAACATGGCCTCTGTACCTCTTCGCCTTCTTCCTCTTCCTTCTCTGCATCCCCTCCTCTCTTGTGTCTACTACTCTCCTCCGAAACCACCTGCTGAAAAGTTTAAGACCACTGGGGACCTCCAGTCTGCCTCTCCTACAATGGGGTGGGAAGACCTTGTGGCTCCGGTATGAGCTCCAGCATACAAAGGATGTTGCCTCATGGTGCCCTGACCTGTATTTCAGACGGGCACCCTAATCCTTACCTCTCTTTCCATTTCATGTTATTTTTCTGCATCAATAAATTTCGTCTGCATCAAAGACTTTGATGTCTCCTCAGTTGTTCTTTCTTCTCCCAAGAATCATCCAACCTCAATCTCAAGAAAGGCAGGCTTCAAGTACCCATTAGGGTGGTTCATGAATGGATTCCTGTCCTCTCCTTGGGATGTGCATTCTGAGAAAACCATCCTCCTGGCACCAGGTGTACTTCCAGCCTCTCACACAAGACCTTCACATACCCAAAGAAAAGCTTCAATACCTTTATTCACTTCTACACATGTCTCTGATGCCTGTCCGATAGGGTAACATGGCCTGGGGACCAGGTGAGCACACAGCCCCTCTATCACTGCACATACACAACTGGGAAGAGGAGGGAAAATATGACAAGAGCTTTGTGCATCGACATGAGGACAGACAGCACAGAATCAGAGAATGGTTTGAATTAGAAGGGAGCTTCAAAGTCATCTCAGTTGCATCTCTCCTGCCATGTGCAGGGACACCCTCCACAAGACCAGGCTGCTCAAAGCCCCTTCACACCTGCCCTTGACCACTGCCAGGGACCCAGGGATACAGAACTGCACATGGGATCCTCTTCAAGTCTCCAACCACATCTATGGTAAAGAAAGCCTTCCTAATAGCTCACCTAAATCTACCCTCATTCAGGTTTGCTCATTACC
The DNA here is from genome assembly GCA_020800305.1 of Porphyrio hochstetteri. NCBI lineage: Eukaryota > Metazoa > Chordata > Aves > Gruiformes > Rallidae > Porphyrio > Porphyrio hochstetteri. The sequence continues at coordinate 1,216,244 of CM036906.1, read as the reverse complement.
CCTCATCGTATCACTACATGTCCTGAATAAGGAGTCCATCTCCATCTTTCCTCCACGCCTCCTATAAGTAGGACCTCAACTTCCCACAGGGGAATGGAGCCTCCTATAAAGACCTCCTGTAAGTGGGAACTCAAACACCCATAGGGGAAAGAAAGCCTTCTTAATAGCTCACCCAAAGCTACCTCCTCGTCTTGGTGTTAACCCCTTATTGTATCACTACACGTCCTGGAAAGAGTCCCTGCCCATCCTTCCTCCACACCTGTGAGTACTGGACGGCTGATCTAAAGACTCCCTGGAACCTTCTCCAGAATAAACAACCCAAACTCTCTCAGCCTGTCCTCAAGCAGGAGAAACTTTGATACAACCATCTTCATGGCCTCTTCAGCTTCCCTTCCAGAAGGTTCCTATCATTCTTATCCTGGGGGCCCAGAGCTAAACACAGGGCTCCAGCTTCTCGAGAGAACAGTAAAAAGGCAAAATATCCTCCCTTGACCTAATGAACATGCTTCTCATGATGTGACTCAGCCTATGATTGGCTGTCTGGCCTGAAAACACACATTGATGGCCCACAGTCATGTTTTTATCCACCAGTACACCCAAGTCCATCTCCATGGAGCTGCTTGGCATCGCCCAGCCTGTATCCATGTTTGGCATTGCCACAACCCAGACATGGGACCGAGCACTCGGCCTTGTTGAACTCCATGAGGTTCACAAATGAGGCCCCACCTCCCCAGCCTGTCAAAGAACCTCTGGATGCTGGCTCTTCCCTATAGTGTGTCACTACCACACGGCTTGGGTTCATCCACAAACCTGCTGAGGCTGCACTCAATCCCACTCTCCATTTCTCTGACCAAGATGTGATGTAAGACCAGTCCCTGTACTGATTCCAGAGAGACACCACTCATCACTACTCTCCCCACACTCACAGAGACAGAGAGAAACAAAGAGCCACTGGCCTCCACTCATTTGAGCATCACCATCTGGCAATATCCAGATCCACCAATCAGTGGAGATCCAAATCCACAGCTGTCCCCTTTACAGACAAGTCTGTTGGGTGGGACAGTGTCTAAGCCTGTGAGGACATGGGTCACACTGGACAAGGCACCCACACACCACACCACATGAATGCCACGGTAGGACCTCACCCATGACATCCCACCTCTCTTATGCTTTCCCTGCCCTCCAAAATGCTTTGACACACCCCATGCCTACAAACCCATCCGAGTACCGACTCTGCCTTAAAAGCTGCTGCCAGGGCCAATGGGACACGACCTCAAGAAGAGGACAGGAATAGGGAGCGTTGTGGCCAGCAAAACCAGCCCCACCTCATTACTCTCCAGGCTGTGACATGAAAGATCTGCCTGTCTGAAAACTGCTGTGGCATAAGCAAAGACTCTGTCTGTGCCTCGGGCAATCCAGAACCAGCATAAAAGCCGACCCAGAGCCTCTCTCCTTCACACACTTCTCCTGACGCCTTCTGCTCCACGCTCAGCAAGGTGAGCCTCAAACCCCTTCCCCTCCAGCTCCTGCCCTACTTGGCCCAGCTCTTCCAGCGCCTCGCACCTTTCCACCCCTACACTTTCTCACCCTCCTCTCTTCCAGGGCCCCTCCACACCACACACATGGCCTGCAACAACCTCTGCAGCCCCTGCGGACCCACCCCGCTAGCTAACAGCTGCAATGAGCCCTGTGTCAGGCAGTGTGAGGCCTCCCGTGTCGTCATCCAGCCTTCCACCGTGGCGGTCACCCTGCCAGGACCCATCCTCAGCTCCTTCCCCCAGAACACCGCTGTGGGATCCTCCTCATCCGCTGCTGTGGGCAGCGAACTCAGTGCCCAGGGAGTGCCTGTGTCCTCTGAAGGCTTTGGCTATGGCCTTGGCTATGGCCTTGGCTATGGCTACGGCTTAGGAGGCCTGGGCTGCTATGGAGGCAGAGGAGGCTATGGGTACCTTTGCGAAGTGTGTTCACCACCATCCCTGGCACCCACTTCCCAAACACTGGAAGCTATGCCATGGATTGAGGACACATCTCCAGGCCTTTCCTGGCACATGGACCTGCCATACACAGCTCCTCCACTCATGACACCAACAAAGGAGGCAGGGAAGGGGAGCAGCCTGGGCTGAGGCAAACATGGCCCTGCAACCTCCTCCTCTTCTTCTTCCTTTGTTGCATCCCTTCTTCTCTTGTGTCTAGTACTCCCTACTGACACCAATGTCTCTCAAGCCAAAGCCTACCATGGACCTCTGGTCTCCTTCCTCCATGGTGACCAAGTCCTTATGCTTTTTACTGCTTTTTGTCCTTCCCTCAATAAAGTTCTTCTTCATCCCAGCCTTAGGTGTTTCATTGGCATTCTTTGAACAGGCTCCAAAACCTCAATGTCTTTGTGGTAGTGAGAGGCCAAAACCCATCAGAGCATTCCAGGACAGACTCAGCAGTGCTGAGGACAGGGGGATGATCACTGTCCTGGTACTTCTGGCCACATTATTTCTGATACAAGCCACCATGCTCTTGGCCTTCTTTGCCACATTGCCACACAGCTGCCTCATGTTTAGATGCCTGTCGACCACCACGTCCTTTTCTGCTAAGACAGCTTTTCAGCTACTCTTCCCCAGGCCTGCTTCATTGTCTGGTGGTGTTGCGACCCGAGTGAAGGAACTGGGACTTAGACATTTTGAACCTCATACACTTGGCCTTGGCCCATCATTCCAGCCTGTCCAGTCCCCTCTTTGGAGGGTTCCTAACCTCAAGCTCATCAACACTCCGGCCAACCTTGGTGTCATGTCCAAAACTCCTCAGGGTGCCCTCAATCCCCTTGTCCATATCACTGATAAAGATATTCCACAGAACTGGCCCCAGGACTGCGTCTTGGGGAACACCACTTGTGACCAGCCTCCAGCGGGATTAAACTCCATTGATCACAAGTCATTGGCCCTGCCATCCAGCCAGGTTTTACCTAGCAGATGATACAGTCACCCAGCCAAGAGAAGCCAGTTTCTCAAGGAGAATGCTGTGGGAAACAGTGTCAAAGGCTTTAGTAAAGACCAGGCAGACAACATCCACAGCCATTCCCTCATCCATTAAGTGGGTCACCTTGTCATGGAAGTGGATCCGGAGGGTCAAAAAGAACCTGCCTTTCATAACCCATGATAACTGATCACTTGCTTCTCCTATGTGTGCTCTATGGTGGCACTCAATTTGATCTCCAGCATAAATTTCCCTGGTACTGAGGTCAGACTGAGAGCCCTGTAATTTCCAGAACTTCCTTCTGTCCATTCTTGTAGGTGGGTATCACCTTTGCTCACTTTTATTTAATCAGGACTTCCCCAGTATAGGCAAGACTGCTGAGACATGATGGAAGGTGCTTTGGTGAGCACTGACACCAGCCCCTGCAGCACCCTTGGGGGGATTCCTTCTGACCCCCTACACTTGTGTATGACTAAGTGGTGTAGCAGGTCACCAACCAATCCTGCTTCTCTACTGGGGTCTTTCTTATGTTCCCCTTCCTTGTCTTGAATCTCAGGAAGTATGAGCATGCTGAAAAATACTGGTCTTAGTAGTCAGTGCAGAGGCAAAAAGGAGCTCAGCCTTTTCCTCAACATTTGTCCCTATTTTTCCTTCACATCAAACAAGGGATGGAGATTCTCCTAAGGATTTTCTACATCCACTTCGGAACAATAAACAGGGTCACCAGTCTCTACTTTCCCACACATTCCTTCCCATACCTCTTACTCTGAGGAGCCTTAGGAAGTCTCTGCAGGCCTTTAGCAACCGCTCCCAAGCAACAACAGCACCTCTACAGGACAATCAAGAAAGGCCTCCCAAAGAAGTCAGCCAGCTCCCACCCTCACCTGTTATGCTGACATACCCCATAAGGCCCCACGCAGGTGTGTACGGGCACTTGCCAAGCACTCAGGAGCTCTGGACTAAAGCTGCCAGGACAATGGCCTGCTCTCACAAGCAGCCCTCCTCTGCCTGCTTGGGACTCACACACCAGGGACGGCCCAACAGTGGAACAAGACTAAAGATGCTGCCCCCTTTCTCCCAGACACAAACTCTGCAGACACAGAGGCAGAGAGAAAGAACAACAGAGCCCAAACACCTAGAAAGACCAGGCACAAAGACACGCTCAGCCTCATGGCAGCAAGGCAGAGAAGGCCCAAATGCCTTCAATTGGCACATAGACAATGCACAGACCAGCCTTTCATGGAGGCACACCACAAAACTGCCGTGGCATGACCTCAGTGATGACAACCCACCTGTCCTATGCTTTGGATGTGTATTCTGCCCGTCCTGACACACACACTCAACACCAAGAATTTGGCATTTCAAAGCTGCCGCCAGGGACAAGTGGACATGGTGTCACGAGAAGGACATGGAATGGCAGAAAAGTGTGGCCAGGAAAACACGCCCCACCTCATTGCTCACGAGGCTGTGGCATGAGAGAAGAGTTTGGTGAAAAACACAGTCACGCTCCAAGGCTGTCACACCCCTCTGGGACCAGCATAAAAGCCGACCCAGAGCCTCTCTCCCTCACACACTTCTCCTGACGCCTTCTGCTCCACGCTCAGCAAGGTGAGCCTCAAACCCCTTCCCCTCCAGCTCCTGCCCTACTTGGCCCAGCTCTTCCAGCCCCTCGCACCTTTCCACCCCTGCGCTTTCTCACCCTCCTCTCTTCCAGGGCCCCTCCACACCACACACATGGCCTGCAACAACCTCTGCAGCCCCTGCGGACCCACCCCGCTGGCTAACAGCTGCAACGAGGCCTGTGTCAGGCAGTGTGAGGCCTCCCATGTCGTCATCCAGCCTTCCACCGTGGCGGTCACCCTGCCAGGACCCATCCTCACCTCCTTCCCCCAGAGCACCTTTGTGGGATCCTCCGCATCCGCTGCTGTGGGCAGCGAACTCAGCGCCCAGGGAGTGCCTGTGTCCTCTGGAGGCTTTGGCTATGGCCTTGGCTATGGCTACGGCTTAGGAGGCCTGGGCTGCTATGGAGGCAGATGGGGCTATGGCTACCCCTGCTAAATAGCCCTCACCACCATCCCGACACCAACATCCCAATGTCTGGAAACGAAGCCATGCGTTCATGTCACTCCTCCAAGCCTTTCCTGGCACACGGACCTGCGACTCATTCCTCCTCGTCTCATGGCACCAAGAAAGGAAGCAGGGAAAGAGCCAGACCAGGCTCATGCAAACATGGCCCCTGCACCTCCTCCTCATCTCCTTCTTCCTTCTTTGCATCACCTCTTCTCTTGTGTCTACTACTTTCCACTGCAGCTGCCAGCACACAAGCAATAGACCACCAGGAATCCTCCACTGTGCCATTCCCACAGTGGGGCAGGAACACCTCGTGGCCCTGGGAAGAACTCCTACTTACAATGGATGTTGGCTGATGGTCACCCGACCTGTTCCTCACACGGGTGCCCCTCTTCTGGGCACTCCTTCCTTTGCACTCTACTTTTGTCCTTCAATAAACTTCTCCTGCGTCACAGCATTTGTCATGTCCCCATTCAGTTTTTCTTCTCCCAAGGCTCATCCAACCTCACACAGGATGTCCAAAGGCCATGGTGGTGGCTTTACAAATGGCTGCCAGAACTCTCTTTGAAAGTACATCCCCAGAAACGACTCCCATTGGCACCGGGTGGCTTTGAAGCCTGTCACATAAGACCTTCACACTTCCAAGCAAAACCCAGACACACTTAGGCACTTCTGAGCCCCAGTCACTTGGGGGCTTCCCCAGGGATCCATTATAGTCCAGTTCTTGTTAGCATTTTCATGAACAAACTGGACTCAGGACTAGAGGGGGTCTGAAGTAAATTTCCAGATGACACCAAGTTGAGATGAGCTATTGACTCTCCATGGTGGAGAAGCCTTACACAGAGAGCTGGGCACTCAACAACAACATGAAGGATAAAAAGGGTAAGTACCAGATTATCCACCTGGAAAGTTCCAACCATGGCTGTGCATCCAGCCTGGATGGCCAGGAGCTGGTGCTGAGAGGGATTTGGGTTCTTGGTTGACAGCATGTTAACCATGAGCCAGCAGTGTGCCCACACTTTCAGGAGGACCAACCGAATCCTGGGGGGCTTCAAGCACGGCATGGCCAGCCAGTCCAAGGAGGGGATTGTCAAATTCTGCACTGCCCTGGTGCAGCCTCACTTCAAGTCCTGGATGCAGCTTTGGGTGCAACAGTAGAAGACGGATACAAAATTGTTAAAGATTTTTTGCAGGAGGGTAAAGAGGATGGGAAGGCTATGGATGCATAGTCTTAGGAGGAGAGCCTGAAGTCCCTTGGTTTGAATAGCCTGCAGAAGAGAAGGATCAGGGGAGACTTCATGGAGGTCTGATGCTTCCTGGAGAAGAGGAGGCTGAGGGGAGACCTCATGGCACTCTGCGGCTTCCTGATGAGGGGGAGCGAAGAGGCACGCACCAATCTCCTCTCTTTGGGGACCATGGAGAGAACCCAAGGGAACAGCAGGAAGCTCTGCCAGGGGAGGTTTAGGTTGGATGTCAGGCAGAGGTTCTGTCCTGAGAGGGGGGTCGGGCACTGGCACAGGCTCCCTGGGGAAGTGGTCACAGTACTGAGCTGGGCTGAGATCAAGAAGCATCTAGATGATGCCCTCAATCCCATACCCTGGCTCAACTGGCCCTGTGTGGAGCCACGAGTTGGAATCAATGATCCCTAAGGGTGATTCCAACACAGGAATAGATGATTATCCCCATATGTCTAACACAAGAGCCTCCTGACTGTTGACACCAATTGGCCTGGATGCCAGGTGCCCACACAGCTCCTCTGTCACTGCCCCTCCTTACCTGGGAATGGGATGGACAATGTGACAAACACTTTGTACATCGACATAAGGACACCGACATCACAGAACCACAGAATCAGAGCATGACAGAAGCACAGAATCATACAGTATCCTGAGTTTCCCTTGGTTTGTAGAGCCTAGAGAAGAGGAGGCTGAGGGGAGACCTCATGGCACTCTGTGTATTCCTGATGAGGGGGAGCGAAGAGGCACGCACCAAACTCCAGTCTTTAGGGACCAGGGAGAGAAGCCAAGGGCACAGCAGGAAGCTGTGCCAGGGGAGGTTAAGGTTGGATGTCAGGCAGAGGTTCTGTCCTGAGAGGGGGTTCTGGAACTGGCACAGGCTCCCTGGGGAAGTGGTCACAGCCCTGAGCTGGGCTGAGATCAAGAAGCATCTGCACAATGCCCTCAATCCAATACCCTGATTCAACTGGCCCTTGGTGGAGCCAGGAGTTGGACTCATTGATCACTAGGGGTCCCTTCCAACACAGGAATATATGATTTTTCCCCACACCTCTAACACAAGAGCCTCCTGACTGTTGACATCTATTGGCCTGGATGCCAGGTGCCCACACAGCTCCTCTGTCACTGCCCCTCCTTACCTGGGAATGGGATGGACAATGTGACAAACACTTTGTGCATCGACATAAGGACACTGACAACACAGAACCACAGAATCAGAGCATGACAGAAGCACAGAATCATACAGTATCCTGAGTTGGAGGGGACCCATAAGGATCATCAAGTGCAGAATGGTCTCTATAGGAAGGGACCTTAAAGATCTTCTAGTTGCAACTCTCCTGCCATGAGCAGTGACACCCTCCACTAGACCAGGCTGCTGAAAGCCACATCCAACCTGCCCTTCAACACTGCCAGGGACACAGGGACACACACAGCTTTTCCTGGCAACCTCTTCCCTTTTCCAACCACCCTCACAGGGAAGAAAGCCTTCCTAAGAGCTCAGCTAAGTCCAGCCTCTTTCAGTTTAATACGTAACCCCTCAGCGTATCACTGAACATCCTGTAAAGGAGGCTCTGCACATCTTCCCTCCAAGCCTCATGTAAGTACATGAAGGCTGCTCTAGAGGTCTCCCTGGAATCTTCTCCAGGGTAAACAACCCCAACTCTCACTGCCAGTCCAAGCACGAGAAGCTCCAACCACTCCCAAGTAACACGACCTCAAAAGGATACTCAAGAGGGCCCCCAACGTGGGCAGCCAGCTCCCTTCCTCACCATTCCTGGGGACATCCCACCAGGCCTCAGAGACATGTATACCTGCCATTGTTGAGCACTCCTTCCAACTGCTCTGATTCTTCCTCAGCAGCCAGGACAGCTCACCTGACAATGAGCCTGCAGAACAGTTCCCTTGGCTGAACTGGAGCTGCCTTGCCATTCCTAAGGCCTTCAGCATTCCTCAGCCACCACCAGGGCCTCAGCTCTGCAGCCACATGCTGCACGCTTGGCTCCAGCTCGCCCTGGCAACCTGCAGACCCTCCTTCTGCCATCAAGCACTGTGCAGAGAAGAGGCCTCAGCCCTCAGCACTCACCCCAAGTGAAGACACCAAATGCCCAGCCTCCCCACATCCTATTCCTATGGCTCCCACACCCCTCTGCCTCTCATCACACTCACGGGCTCTCCACAGTCTCCCCTGCCCATGCAGAGTAGCCATGGTGTGTCGCAGCATCACATCAGAGCCCGGCCTACAAACCTGTCAGCCTGAGGAGAGGGCAGCACTGCTGAGGGGCAAACACCAGCCCATGGGGAGCCTGGCAGGCCTCCCAACAACACATGGATTGGCAGACTTGGAAAGCCTTGACCAGGGCCACCACTGCAATGGCTTGCTCTCACAAGAATGCCTCATGTGCCTTCTTGCACGCACACATCAGGGATGGCCCCATGGGAGCTTAAGCCCAAAGATGCAGTCCCCTTTGTCCCAGAAACAACCTTGGGAAACGAAGGGGCAGCAAGACAGAACCACAGAGCACAACCAGCTGGAAAGGCCAGGCCCAAAGACATGCTGAGCCTCATGGCAGCAAGGTGGGGAAGGCCTGAATGCCATGGAAGGGGCAGCACCTCACCTGGCACAACTCCAATGCACAGACCAGCCTTCCAGGTCTGCCAGAAAATGGGGCACTTGCTTCACAACACATCCAAAAACCACACCACAGGACAGCTGTGGCATGACCTCAGTGATGACACCCCAGCTGCCCTAAGCTTTGGTTGCATCTTCTGCCTGTCCTGACACACACACTCAACACCAAGAATTCGGCATTTCTCACTTGGCACCAGGGACAAGTGGACATGGTGTCACGAGAAGGACATGGAATGGCACTATTGCAGCAAGGAAAACACGTCCCACCTCATTGCACACGAGGCTGCGGCATGCAAGACCTGCCTGATGAAAATCATTGTCTCATTAAAGGCTGTCACACCCCTCTGGGACCAGCATAAAAGCCGACCCAGAGCCTCTCTCCCTCACACACTTCTCCTGACGCCTTCTGCTCCACGCTCAGCAAGGTGAGCCTCAAACCCCTTCCCCTCCAGCTCCTGCCCTGCTTGGCCCAGCTCTTCCAGCCCCTCGCACCTTTCCACCCCTGCGCTTTCTCACCCTCCTCTCTTCCAGGGCCCCTCCACACCACACACATGGCCTGCAACAACCTCTGCAGCCCCTGCGGACCCACCCCGCTGGCTAACAGCTGCAACGAGCCCTGTGTCAGGCAGTGTGAGGCCTCCCGTGTCGTCATCCAGCCTTCCACCGTGGCGGTCACCCTGCCAGGACCCATCCTCAGCTCCTTCCCACAGAGCACAGCTGTGGGATCCTCCTCATCTGCTGCTGTGGGCAACATCCTCAGCTTCCAGGGAGTGCCTGTGTCCTCTGGAGGCTTTGGCTATGGCCTTGGCTATGGCTACGGCTTAGGAGATCTGGGCTGCTATGGAGGCAGAAGAGGCTATGGCTACCCCTGCTAAATAGCCCTCACCACCATCCCGACACCAACATCCCAATGTCTGGAAACAAAGCCATGCATTCATGTCACTCCTCCAAGCCTTTCCTGGCACATGGAACTGCCATCCATGGCTCCTCCTCTCATGGCACTAAGAAAGGAAGCAGGGAAGGGGCCAGACAAGGCTCAAGCAAACATGGCCCCTGCACCTCCTCCTCTTCTCCTGCTTCGTTCTTTGCATCACCTCTTCTCTTGTGTCTACTACATTCTACTGCAGCTGCCAGCACACAAACCAAAGACCACCAGGAATCCTCCACTGTTCCACTCCCACAGTGGGGCAGAAACACCTCGTGGCTCTGGGAAGATCTCCTACATACAGAGGATGCTGGCTGATGGTCACCCGACCTGTTCCTCACACGGGTGCCCCTCTTCTGGGCACTCCTTCCTTTGCACTCTATTTTTGTCCTTCAATAAACTTCTCCTGCATCACAGCATTTGACATGTCCTCACTCAGTTTTTCTTCTCCCATGGATCATCCAACCTCACCCAGGGCTCCAAAGGCCATGGTGGTGGCTTGACAAATGGCTGCCATACCTGTCTTAGAAAGTACATCCCCAGAAACGACTCCCATTGGCACCTGGTGGTTTTTAAGCCTGTCACATAAGACCTTCACACTCCCAAGCAAAACCTTGGACACAGTTATGCACTTCTGATCCTCTGTCACTTTGGGGCTTCCTCAGGGTTCCATTCGAGGTCCAGTTCTTTTTAACATTTCATAAACAACCTGGACTCAGGGCTAGAGGGGGTCTGAAGTAAATATGCAGATGACACTGAATTGAGATGAGCTGTTGACTCCATAGGATCCACACACAGAGACCTGGGAAGGTGCAACCAGTTTCAGGAGAGCACAGCTGAGGGGCAGAATCATCTCCTTTGACCTTATCAATACAATTATGCTGAAGCAGCAAAGCCGGTGATGGCCTTTCTGGCCTGCAAACACAGATTGATGGCCCCTAAACAGGTTTTCATCCACCAAAACCCCAAAGTCCATCTCCACAGGGCTGCTTCCCTTTACTCAGACTGTATCCATGTCTGGCATTACCCTAACTCAGTTGCAGTAGAGAGCACTTGGCCTTAATGGGATAAACACATGAGGCCTCACCTACTGAGCCTGTCAAAATCAAGCTGCATGGTAGCCCTTCCTCTAAGGTATCTACCACACCACTCAGCTTCCCAACTCCCCAGCCTGTCAAAGACCCTCTGGATGGTTCCACTTCCCTCCTGTGTGTCAACTGCACCACACGGCTTGGGGTCATCCACAAACCTGCTGAGGCTACACTCAATCCCACTCTCCTCTTCCCTGACAAAGATGTGAAGTAGGACCAGTCCCTATACCGACCCCAGACAGGCAGAATTCACCAGGACTCTCAAAACACACATTGAACCACTGACCACAACACTTGGAGCGTGACCATCCAGCCAATTCCTAATCCACCAGCTGGTTCACCCATCCAGTTCACAGCTCTCCAATTTACAGACAGCAATGTCTAAGGCTTTTCACAAGACCAGGGTGAAAAAAACATTCACACTACCCTTACCCACCAGTGTCACCCTATGGTGGAAGGCCACCAGATTTGTCAGGCACAGGGTGTTCTTCCTGAAACCATGCTGGCTGCCAGCAGCCACCTCTCCTGCTTCCAGGTGACTCAGCTTGGTTTCCAAAAGGATTTGCTCCATGACCATGACAGGCACAGAGGTGACACTGACCAGCCCGTGCTTACCCAGGGGCTTCCTTCACACCTTTATTTCCAAACTGATGGTTCCATCTGCCCACTGGTTGCAGGGGTGGGACACTGAATTACATTGCCCAGGTCATTAATGAGCATGTTGAACAGTGTTGGCCTCACATCTGACTGCTGGACTACACCTTTTGAGACTCTCATCCAACGGACATTGTGCCACTCAGCAGTGTCACACCAGAGCCCGGCCTACAAACCTGTCAGCCCCATGACAGGGGTGCACTGCCGAGGGGCTAACACCAGCTGATGGAGAACGTGGCAGGCCTGCAGCAATACAGGGACATATCCAAGCTCTGGAGAGAGGCTGCCAGGATGATGGCCTGCTCTCACAAGCAGCCTCCCAATGCCTGCTTGCACTCATAACCCATGGATAGACCCACAGGGACACAAGCCCGAAGATGCTGCCCCATTTCTCCCAGACACAAGCTTAGGAGACACAGGGGCAGCAAGACAGAACCACAGAGCACAACCACCTAGAAGCACCAGGCCCAAAGACTCAATTAGCATCATGGCAGCAAGGTGGGGAAGGCCTGAATGCCATGGAAGGGGCAGCACCTCACCTGGCACAACTCAACGCACAGACCAGCCTTCCAGGTCTGCCAGAAAATGGGGCACTTGCTTCACAACACATCCAAAAAACACACCACAGGACAGCTGTGGCATGACCTCAGTGATGACTTCCCGGCTGCCCTAGGCTTTGGTTGCATCTTCTGCCTGTCCTGACACACACACTCAACACCAAGAATTTGGCATTTCTCACTTGGCACCAGGGACAAGTGGACATGGTGTCACGAGAAGGACATGGAATGGCACTATTGCAGCAAGGAAAACACATCCCACCTCATTGCTCACGAGGCTGTGGCATGCAAGACCTGCCTGATGAAAATCATGGTCTCATTAAAGGCTGTCACACCCCTCTGGGACCAGCATAAAAGCCGACCCAGAGCCTCTCTCCCTCACACACTTCTCCTGACGCCTTCTGCTCCACGCTCAGCAAGGTGAGCCTCAAACCCCTTCCCCTCCAGCTCCTGCCCTACTTGGCCCAGCTCTTCCAGCCCCTCGAACCTTTCCACCCCTGCGCTTTCTCACCCTCCTCTCTTCCAGGGCCCCTCCACACCACACACATGGCCTGCAACAACCTCTGCAGCCCCTGCGGACCCACCCCGCTGGCTAACAGCTGCAACGAGCCCTGTGTCAGGCAGTGTGAGGCCTCCCGTGTCGTCATCCAGCCTTCCACTGTGGCGGTCACCCTGCCAGGACCCATCCTCACCTCCTTCCCCCAGAACACCGCTGTGGGATCCTCCTCATCTGCTGCTGTGGGCAACATCCTCAGCATCCAGGGAGTGCCTGTGTCCTCTGGAGGCTTTGGCTATGGCCTTGGCTATGGCTACGGCTTAGGAGGCCTGGGCTGCTATGGAGGCAGAAGAGGCTATGGCTACCCCTGCTAAATAGCCCTCACTACCATCCTGAAACCAACATCCCAATGTCTGGAAATTAAGCCATGGATTCATGTCACTCCTCCAAGCCTTTCCTGGCACATGGACCTGCGACCCATTCTTCTTCGTCTCATGGCACCAAGAAAGGCAGCAGTGAAGGGGCCAGACCAGGCTCAAGCAAACATGGCCCCTGCACCTCCTCCGCTTCTCCTGCTTCCTTCTTTGCATCACCTCTTCTCCTGTTTCTACTACTTTCCACTGCAGCCGCCAGCACACAAACCAAAGACCACCAGGAATCCCCCACTGTGCCACCCCCACAGTGGGGCAGGTACACCTCGTGGCTCTGGGAAGAAGTCCTACATACAGAGGATGCTGGCTGATGGTCACCCGACCTGTTCCTCACACGGGTGCCCCTCTTCTGGGCACTCCTTCCTTTGCACTCTAGTTTTGTCCTTCAATAAACTTCTCCTGCATCACAGCCTTTGACATCTCTTCATTCAGTTTTTCTTCTACCAAGGCTCATCCAACCTCACCCACGGTGTCCAAAGACCATGGTGGTGGCTTGACAAATGGCTGCCAGACCGCTCTTAGAAAGTACATCCCCAGAAACGACTCCCATTGGCACCCGCTGGCTTTTAAGCCTGTCACATAAGACCTTCACACTCTCAAGTAAAACCCAGACACACTTATGCACTTCTGAGCCCCAGTCACTTGGGGGCTTCCCCAGGATTCCATTATAGTCCAGTTCTTGTTAACATTTTCATGAACAACCTGGACTCAGGACTAGAAACTGTCTTAATTAAATTTGGAGATGACACCAAATTGAGACAAGCTCCTGACTCCTTCCAGGGTTGAGAAGCCTTACACAGAGAGCTGGGCAGTCACCAACAACATGTAGGATTAAAAGGGTAAGTACCAGATTCTCCACCTGGGAAGGGCCAACCATGGCTGTGCATCCAGCCTGGATGGCCAGGAGCTGCTGCTGAGAGGGATTTGGGTTCTTGGTTGGCAGTATGTTAACCATGAGCCAGCAGTGTCCCCACGCAGTCAGGAGGACCAACCGTAACCTGGGGGGCTTCAAGCACGGCATGGCCAGCCAGTCCAAGAAGGGGATTGTCAAATTCTGCACTGCCCTGGTGCAGCCTCACCTTGAGTCCTGGATGCAGCTTTGGGTGCAACAGTAGAACACCGACACAAAATTGTTAAAGATTTTTTGCAGGAGGCTAATGAGGATGGGAAGGCTATGGATGCATAGTCTTAGGAGGAGAGCCTGAAGTCCCTTGGTTTGAATAGCCTGCAGAAGAGAAGGATGAGGGGAGACTTCATGGCGGTCTTTGGCTTCCTGGAGAAGAGGAGGCTGAGGGGAGACCTCATGGCACTTTGCAGCTTCCTGATGAGGGGGATCGAAGAGGCACGCACCAATCTCCTCTCTTTGGGGACCATGGAGAGAACCCAAGGGAACAGCAGGAAGCTCTGCCAGGGGAGGTTTAGGTTGGATGTCAGGCAGAGGTTCTGTCCTGAGAGGGGGGTCGGGCACTGGCACAGGCTCCCTGGGGAAATGGTCACAGCCCCAAGCTGGGCTGAGATCAAGAAGCATCTAGATGATGCCCTCAATCCAATACCCTGGCTCAACTGGCCCTGGGTGGAGCCATGAGTTGGAATCAATGATCCCTAGGGGTGATTCCAACACAGGAATAAATGATTATCCCCATATGTCTAACACAAGAGCCTTCTGACTGTTGACATCTATTGGCCTGGATGCCAGGTGCCCACACAGCTCCTCTGTCACTGCCCCTCCTTACCTGGAAATGGGATGGACAATGTGACAAACACTTTGTGCATCGACATAAGGACACTGACATCACAGAACCAGAGAATCAGAGCATGACAGAACCACAGAATCATACAGTATCCTGAGTTGGAGGGGACCCATAAGGATCATCAAGTGCAAAATGGTCTCTATAGGAAGTGACCTTAAAGATCTTCTAGTTGCACTCTCCTGCCATGAGCAGGGATACCCTTCACTAGACCAGTCTGCTCAAAGCCACATCCAACCTTCCCTTCAACACTGCCAGGGACCCAGGGACACACACTGCTTTTCCTGGCAACCTCTTCCCTTGTCCAACCACCCTCTAAGGGAAGAAAGCCTTCCTAAGAGCTCAGCTAAGTCCAGCATCTTTCAGTTTAATACGTAACCCCTCAGCGTATCACTGAACATCCTGTAAAGGAGGCTCTGCACATCTTCCCTCCAAGCCTCATGTAAGTACATGAAGGCTGCTCTAAGGTCTCCCTGGAGTCTTCTCCAGGGTAAACTACCCCAACTCTCACAGTCTGTCCAAGCACCAGAAGCTCCAACCACTCCCAAGTAACACGACCTCAAAAGGATACTCAAGAGGGCCCCCAATGTGGGCAGCCAGCTCCCTTCCTCACCATTCCTGGGGACATCCCACCAGGCCTCAGAGACATGTGTACCTGCCATTGTTGAGCACTCCTTCCAACTGCTCTCATTCGTCCTCAGCAGCCAGGACAGCTCACCTGACAATGAGCATGCAGAACAGTCCCCTTGGCTGAACTGGAGCTGCCTTGCCATTCCTAAGGCCTTCAGCATTCCTCAGCCACCACCAGGGCCTCAGCTCTGCAGCCACATGCTGCACGCTTGGCTCCAGCTCGCCCTGGCAACCTGCAGACCCTCCTTCTGCCATCAAACACTGTGCAGAGAAGAGGCCTTAGCACTCAGCACTCACCCCAAGTGAAGACACCAAATGCCCAGCCTCCCCACATCCTATTCCTATGGCTCCCACACCCCTCTGCCTCTCATCACACTCACGGGCTCTCCACAGTCTCCCCTGCCCATGCAAAGTAGCCATGGTGTGTGGCAGCGTCACACCACAGCCCGGCCTACAAACCTGTCAGCCTGAGGAGAGGGCAGCAGTGCTGAGGGGCGGGCAGCACTGCTGAGGGGCAAACACCAGCCCATGGGAAGCCTGGCAGGCCTCCCAGCAACACATGGATTGGCAGGCTGGGAAGGCCTGGACCTGGGCCACCACTGCAATGGCTTGTTCTCACAAGAATCCCTCATCTGCCTGTTTGCACTCACACGTCAGGGATGGCCCCATGGGAGCTTAAGCCCAAAGATGCAGTCCCCTTTGTCCCAGAAAAAACCTTAGGAGAGTGAGGGGACTCAAGAGAGAATCACAGAGCACAACCAACTGGAAAGGCCAGGCCCAAAGACACGCTGAGCCTCATGGCAGCAAGGTGGGGAAGGCCTGAATGCCATGGAAGGGGCAGCACCTCAACAGGCACAACTCCAACACAGAGACCAGCCTTCCAGGTCTGCCAGAAAATGGGGCACTTGCTTCACAACATATCCAAAAACCACACCACAGGACAGCTGTGGCATGACCTCAGTGATGACACCCCAGCTGCCCTAGGCTGTGGTTGCATCTTCTGCCTGTCCTGACACACACACTCAACACCAAGAATTCGGCATTTCTCCCTTGGCACCAGGGACAAGTGGACATGGTGTCACGAGAAGGACGTGGAATGGCACTATTGCAGCAAGGAAAACACACCCTACCTCATTGCACACGAGGCTGTGGCATGCAAGACCTGCCTGATGAAAATCATGGTCTCATTAAAGGCTGTCACACCCCTCTGGGACCAGCATAAAAGCCGACCCAGAGCCTCTCTCCCTCACACACTTCTCCTGACGCCTTCTGCTCCACGCTCAGCAAGGTGAGCCTCAAACCCCTTCCCCTCCAGCTCCTGCCCTGCTTGGCCCAGCTCTTCCAGCCCCTCGCACCTTTCCACCCCTGCGCTTTCTCACCCTCCTCTCTTCCAGGGCCCCTCCACACCACACACATGGCCTGCAACAACCTCTGCAGCCCCTGCGGACCCACCCCGCTGGCTAACAGCTGCAACGAGCCGTGTGTCAGGCAGTGTGAGGCCTCCCGTGTCGTCATCCAGCCTTCCACCGTGGCGGTCACCCTGCCAGGACCCATCCTCAGCTCCTTCCCACAGAGCACAGCTGTGGGATCCTCCTCATCTGCTGCTGTGGGCAACATCCTCAACTTCCAGGGAGTGCCTGTGTCCTCTGGAGGCTTTGGCTATGGCCTTGGCTATGGCTACGGCTTAGGAGATCTGGGCTGCTATGGAGGCAGAAGAGGCTATGGGTACCCCTGCTAAATAGCCCTCACCACCATCCCGACACCAACATCCCAATGTCTGGAAACAAAGCCATGCATTCATGTCACTCCTCCAAGCCTTTCCTGGCACATGGAACTGCCATCCATGGCACCAAGAAAGGAAGCAGGGAAGGGGCCAGACCAGGCTCAAGCAAACATGGACCCTGCACCTCCTCCTCTTCTCCTGCTTCCTTCTTTGCATCACCTCTTCTCTTGTGTCTACTACTTCCCACTGCAGCCGCCAGCACACAAACCAAAGACCACCAGGAATCCTGCACTGTGCCACCCCCACAGTGGGGCAGGTACACCTCGTGGCTCTGGGAAGAACTCCTACATACAAAGGATGTTGGCTGATGGTCACCCGACCTGTTCCTCACACGGGTGCCCCTCTTCTGGGCACGACTTCCTTTGCACTCTAGTTTTGTCCTTCAATAAACTTCTCCTGCATCACAGCATTTGACATGTCTTCATTCAGTTTTTCTTCTCCCATGGATCATCCAACCTCACCCAGGTCTCCAAAGGCCATGGTTGTGGCTTGACAAGTGGCTGCCAGAACTCTCTTAGAACGTACATCCGTAGAAATGACTCCCATTTGCACCCGGTGGCTTTTAATTCTGTCACGTAAGACCTTCACACTCTCAAGCAAAACCTTGGATACACTTATGCACTTCTGAGCCCCAGTCACTTGGGGGCTTCCCCAGGCTTCCATTCGAGGTCTAGTTACTGTTAATATTTTTATAAACCACCTGGACTCAGGACTAGAAGGTGTCTTAATTAAATTTGGAGATGACAGAAAATTGACACAAGCTCCTGACTCCTTCCAGGGTTGAGAAGCCTTACACAGAGAGCTGGGCACTCAACAACGAAATGAAGGATAAAAAGGTTAAGTTCCAGATTCTCCACCTGGGAAGGGCCAACCATGGATGTGCATCCAGCCCGGATGGCCAGGAGCTGGTGCTCAGAGGGATTTGGGGTCTTGGTTGGAAGCATGTTAACCATGAGCCAGCAGCGTGCCCACACCATCAGGAAGGTAACCCAGATGCTGGAGGGCTTCAAGAAAGGTATGGCCAGCCAGTCCAAGGAGGGGATTGTCCCATTCTGCACTGCCCTGGTGCAGCCTCACCTTGAGTCCTGGATGCAGCTTTGGGTACAACAGTACAAGAGGGACACCAATCAGTTCAAGAGTGTTTGGAGGAGGATAAAGAGGATGGGGAAGGCTATGGATGCATAGTCTTAGGAGGAGAGCCTCAAGTCCCTTGGTTTATACAGCCTGGAGAAGAGATAGCTGAGGGGACACTTCATGGAGGTCTGTGGCTTCCTGAAGAAGAGGAGGCTGAGGGGAGACCTTATGGCACTCTGTTGCTTCCTGATGAGGGGGAGCAAAGAGGCAGGCACTAATCTCCTCTCTTTGGGGAACAGGGAGAGAACCCAAGGGAACAGTAGGAAGCTGTGCCAGGGGAGGTTTAGGCTGGATGTCAGGAAGAGGTCCTGTCCTGAGAGGGGGGTCGGGTACTGGCACAGGCTCCCTGGGGAATTAGTCACAGCCCCGAGCTGGGCTGAGATCAAGAAGCATCACACGATGCTTTCAATCCCATGCCCTGGTTCAACTGGCCCTGGGTGGAGCCAGGAGTTGGACTCAATGATCCCTAGGGGTCCCTTCCAACACAGGAATATATAATTATCCCCACACCTCTAACACAAGAGCCTCCTGACTGTTGACATCTATTGGCCTGGATGCCAGGTGCCCACACAGCTCCTCTGTCACTGCCCCTCCTTACCTGGGAATGGGATGGACAATGTGACAAACACTTTGTGCATCGACATAAGGACACCGACATCACAGAACCACAGAATCAGAGCATAACAGAAGCACAGAATCATACAGCATCCTGAGTTGGAGGGGACCCATAAGGATCATCAAGTGCAGAATGGTCTCTATAGGAAGGGACCTTAAAGATCTTCTAGTTGCAACAGTCCTGCCATGAGCAGGGACACCCTCCACTAGACCAGCCTGCTGAAACCCACATCCAACCTGCCCTTCAACACTGCCAGGGACACAGGGACACGCACAGCTTTTCCTGGCAACCTCTTCCCTTTTCCAACCACCCTCACAGGGAAGAAAGCCTTCCTAAGATCTCAGCTAAGTCCAGCCTCTTTCAGTTCAATACGTAACCCCTCAGCGTATCACTGAACATCCTGTAAAGGAGGCTCTGCACATCTTCCCTCCAAGCCTCATGTAAGTACATGAAGGCTGCTCTAAGGTCTCCCTGGAGTCTTCTCCAGGGTAAACAACCCCAACTCGCACAGCCTGTCTTCAAGCAGGAGAATCTCCAGCCACTCCCAAGTAACACGACCTCAAAAGGATACTCAAGAGGGCCCCCAATGTGGGCAGCCAGCTCCCTTCCTCACCATTCCTGGGGACATCCCACCAGGCCTCAGAGACATGTATACCTGCCATTGTTGAGCACCCCTTCCAACTGCTCTGATTCTTCCTCAGCAGCCAGGACAGCTCACCTGACAATTAGCCTGCAGAACAGTCCCCTTGGCTGAACTGGAGCTGCCTTGCCATTCCTAAGGCCTTCAGCATTCCTCAGCCACCACCAGGGCCTCAGCTCTGCAGCCACATGCTGCACGCTTGGGTGCAGCTCGCCCTGGTAACCTGCAGACCCTCCTTCTGCCATCAGACACTGATAAGAGAAGAGGCCTCACCACTCACCCCAATGAAGACCCCAAATGCCCTGCCCCACCACATCCTATTCCTATGGCTCCCACACCCCTCTGCCTCTCATCACACTCACGGGCTCTCCACAGTCTCCCCTGCCCATGCAAAGTAGCCATGGTGTGTGGCAGTGTCACACCAGAGCCCAGCCTACAAACCTGTCAGCCTGAGGAGAGGGCAGCACTGCTGAGGGGCAAACACCAGCCCATGGGGAGCCTGGCAGGCCTCCCAACAACACATGGATTGGCAGACTTGGAAAGCCTTGACCAGGGCCTCCACTGCAACGGCTTGTTCTCACAAGAATGCCTCATGTGCCTTCTTGCACGCACACATCAGGGATGGCCCCATGGGAGCTTAAGCCCAAAGATGCAGTCCCCTTTGTCCCTGAAACAACCTTGGGAAACGAGGGGGCAGTAACACATAACCGCAGAGCACAACCAGCTGTAAAGGCCAAGCCCAAAGACATGCTGAGCCTCATGGCAGCAATGTGGGGAAGGCCTGAATGCCATGGAAGGGGCAGCACCTCACCTGGAACAACTCCAATGCACAGAGACCAGCCTTCCAGGTCTGCCAGAAAATGGGGCACTTGCTTCACAACACATCCAAAAACCACACCACAGGACAGCTTTGGCATGACCTCAGTGATGACATCCCAGCTGCCCTAGGCTTTGGTTACATCTTCTGCCTGTCCTGACACACACACTCAACACCAAGAATTCGGCATTTCTCACTTGGCACCAGGGACAAGTGCACATGGTGTCACGAGAAGGACATGGAATGGCACTATTGCAGCAAGGAAAACACGTCCCACCTCATTGCTCACGAGGCTGTGGCATGCAAGACCTGCCTGATGAAAATCATGGTCTCATTAAAGGCTGTCACACCCCTCTGGGACCAGCATAAAAGCCGACCCAGAGCCTCTCTCCCTCACACACTTCTCCTGACGCCTTCTGCTCCACGCTCAGCAAGGTGAGCCTCAAACCCCTTCCCCTCCAGCTCCTGCCCTGCTTGGCCCAGCTCTTCCAGCCCCTCGCACCTTTCCACCCCTGCGCTTTCTCACCCTCCTCTCTTCCAGGGCCCCTCCACACCACACACATGGCCTGCAACAACCTCTGCAGCCCCTGCGGACCCACCCCGCTGGCTAACAGCTGCAACGAGCCCTGTGTCAGGCAGTGTGAGGCCTCCCGTGTCGTCATCCAGCCTTCCACCGTGGCGGTCACCCTGCCAGGACCCATCCTCAGCTCCTTCCCCCAGAGCACCGCTGTGGGATCCTCCTCATCTGCTGCTGTGGGCAACATCCTCAGCGCCCAGGGAGTGCCTGTGTCCTCTGGAGGCTTTGGCTATGGCCTTGGCTATGGCCTTGGCTATGGCTACGGCTTAGGAGGCCTGGGCTGCTATGGAGGCAGAAGAGGCTATGGCTACCCCTGCTAAAGAGCCCTCACCACCATCCCTACAACAACATCCCAATGTCTGGAAACTAAGCCAGGGATTCATGTCACTCCTACAAGCCTTTCCTGGCACATGGACCTGCCATCCATTCCTCCTCGTCTCATGGCACCAAGAAAGGAAGCAGGGAAGGGGCCAGTCCAGGCTTAGGGAAACATGGCCCCTGCACTTCCTCCTCATCTCCTGATTCCTTCTTTGCATCACCTCTTCTCTTGTGTCTACTACTTTCCACTGCAGCTGCCAGCATACAAACAATAGACCTCCAGGAATCCTCCACTGTGCCACCCCCACAGTGGGGCAGGAACACCTCGTGGCTCTGGGAAGAACTCCTACATACAGAGGATGTTGGCTGATGGTCACCCGACCTGTTCCTCACACGGGTGCCCCTCTTCTGGGCACGACTTCCTTTGCACTCTAGTTTTGTCCTTCAATAAACTTCTCCTGCATCACAGCTTTGACATCTCTTCAGTCAGTTTTTCTTCTCCCATGGATCATTCAGCCTCACCCAGGGCTCCAAAGGCCATGGTGGTGGCTTGACAAATGGCTGCCAGTTCTCTCTTAGACAGTACATCCCAAGAAACGACTCCCATTTGCACCCGCTGGCTTTTAAGTCTGTCACATAAGAACTTTACACTCTGAAGCAAATCCTTGGACACACTTAGGCACTTCTGAGCCCCAGTCACTTGGGGGCTTCCCCTGGCTTCCATTCGAGGTCCAGTTCTTGTTAATATTTTTATAAACCACCTGGACTCAGGACTAGAATGTGTCTTAATTAAATTAGGAGATGACAGCAAATTGACACAAGCTCCTGACTCCTCCCAGGGTTGAGAAGCCTTACACAGAGAGCTGGGCAGTCAACAACAACATGAAGGATAAAAAGGGTAAGTACGATATTCTCCAACTGGGAAGGGCCAACCATGGTTGTGCATCAAGCCCGGATGGCCAAGAGCTGGTGCTGAGAGGGATTTGGGGTCTTGGTTGGCAGGATGTTAACCATGAGCCATCAGTGAGCCCACACCGTCAGAAAGGCAACCCAGATCCTGGAGGGCTTCAAGAAAGGTATGGCCAGCCAGTCCAAGGAGGGGATTGTCCCATTCTGCACTGCCCTGGTGCAGCCTCACCTTGAGTCCTGGATGCAACTTTGAGTGCAACAGTACAAGAGGGACACCAATCAGTTCAAGAGTATTTGGAAGAGGGTAAAGAGGATGGGAAGGCTATGGATGCATAGTCTTAGGAGGAGAGCCTCAAGTCCCTTGGTTTGTACAGCCTGGAGAATAGGAGGCTGAGGGGAGACTGCATGGAGGTCTGTGGCTTCCTGAAGAAGAGGAGGCTGACGGGAGACCTCATGGCACTCTGTGGCTTCCTGATGAGGGGGAGCGAAGAGGCAGGCACCAAACTCCACTCTTTAGGGACCAGGGAGAGAAGCCAAGGTAACAGCAGGAAGCTGTGCCGGGGGAGGTTTAGGTTGGATGTCAGGCAGAGGTTCTGTCCTGAGAGGGGGGTCGGGCACTGGCACAGGCTCCCTGGGGAAGTGGTCACAGCCCCGAGCTGTGCTGAGATCAAGAAGCATCTGCACGATGCCCTCAATCCAATACCCTGACAAAACTGGCCCTGTGTGGAGCCAGGAGTTGGACTCAATGATCCCTAGGGGTCCCTTCCAACACAGGAATATATGATTTTTCCCCACACCTCTAACACAAGAGCCTCTGACTGTTGACATCTATTGGCCTGGATGCCAGGTGCCCACACAGCTCCTCTGTCACTGCCCCTCCTTACCTGGGAATGGGATGGACAATGTGACAAACACTTTGTGCATCGACATAAGGACACTGACATCACACAACCATAGAAAGAGAGCATGACAGAAGCACAGAATCATACAGTATCCTGAGTTGGAGGGGACCCATAAGGATCATCAAGTGCAAAATGGTCTCTATAGGAAGGGACCTTAAAGATCTTCTAGTTGCAACACTCCTGCCATGAGCAGGGACACCCTCCACTAGACCAGGCTACTCAAAGCCACATCTAACCTGCCCTTCAACACTGCCAGGGACACAGGGACACACACAGCTTTTCCTGGCAACCTCTTCCCTTTTCCAACCACCCTCACAGGGAAGAGAGCCTTCCTAAGAGCTCAGCTAAGTCCAGCCTCTTTCAGTTTAATACGTCACCCTCAGCGTATCACTGAACATCCTGTAAAGGAGGCTCTGCACATCTTCCCTCCAAGCCTCATGTAAGTACATGAAGGCTGCTCTAAGGTCTCCCTGGAGTCTTCTCCAGGGTAAACAACCCCAACTCTCACAGCCTGTCGAAGCACAAGAAGCTCCAACCACTCCCAAGTAACATGACCTCAAAAGGATTCTCAAGCGGGACCCCAATGTGGGCAGCCAGCTCCCTTCCTCACCATTCCTGGGGACATCCCACCATGCCTCAGAGACCTGTACCTGCCATTGTTGAGCACTCCTTCCAACTGCTCTGATTCTTCCTCAGCAGCCAGGACAGCTCACCTGACAATGAGCGTGCAGAACAGTCCCCTTGGCTGAACTGGAGCTGCCTTGCTATTCCTAAGGCCTTCAGCATTCCTCAGCCACCACCAGGGCCTCAGCTCTGCAGCCACATGCTGCACGCTTGGCTCCAGCTCGCCCTGGATATCTGCAGACCCTCCTTCTGCCATCAAACACTGATAAGAGAAGAGGCCTCAGCACTCACCCCAAGTGAAGACACCAAATGCCCAGCCTCCCCACATGCTATTCCTATGGCTCCCACACCCCTCTGCCTCTCATCACACTCACGGGCTCTCCACAGTCTCCCCTGCCCATGCAAAGTAGCCATGGTGTGTGGCAGCGTCACACCAGAGCCCGGCCTACCAACCTGTCAGCCTGAGGAGAGGGCAGCACTGCTCAGGGGCAAACACCAGCCCATGGGGAGCCTGGCAGGCCTCCCAACAACACATGGATTGGCAGGCTGGGAAGGGCTGGACCATGCCCACCACTGCAATGGCTTGTTCTCACAAGAATCCCTCATCTGCCTGCTTGAATTCACACGTCAGGGATGGCCCCATGGGAGCTTAAGCCCAAAGATGCAGTCCCCTTTGTCCCAGACACAAGCTCAGGTGACGCAGGGGCAGCAAGACAGAACCACAGAGCACAACCAGCTGGAAAGGCCAGGCCCAACGACACGCTGAGCCTCATGGCAGCAATGTGGGGAAGGCCTGAATGCCATGGAAGGGGCAGCACCTCAACAGGCACAACTCCAACACAGAGACCAGCCTTCCAGGCCTGCCAGAAAATGGGGCACTTGCTTCACAACACATCCAAAAACCACACCACAGGACAGCTGTGGCATGACCTCAGTGATGACACCCCAGCTGCACTAGGCTGTGGTTACATCTTCTGCCTGTCCTGACACAAACAGTCAACACGAAGGATTTGGCACTTAAAAGCTGCCACCAGGGACAAGTGGACATGGTGTCACGAGAAGGACATGGAATGGCACTATTGCAGCAAGGAAAACACGTCCCACCTCATTGCTCCCGAGGCTGTGGCGTGCAAGACCTGCCTGATGAAAAACATGGCCTCATTAAAGGCTGTCACACCCCTCTGGGATCAGCATAAAAGCTGACCCAGAGCCTCTCTCCCTCACACACTTCTCCTGACGCCTTCTGCTCCACGCTCAGCAAGGTGAGCCTCAAACCCCTTCCCCTCCAGCTCCTGCCCTCCTTGGCCCAGCTCTTCCAGCCCCTCGCACCTTTCCACCCCTGCGCTTTCTCACCCTCCTCTCTTCCAGGGCCCCTCCACACCACACACATGGCCTGCAACAACCTCTGCAGCCCCTGCGGACCCACCCCGCTGGCTAACAGCTGCAACGAGCCCTGTGTCAGGCAGTGTGAGGCCTCCCGTGTCGTCATCCAGCCTTCCACCGTGGCGGTCACCCTGCCAGGACCCATCCTCACCTCCTTCCCACAGAGCACAGCTGTGGGATCCTCCTCATCTGCTGCTGTGGGCAGCGAACTCAGCACCCAGGGAGTGCCTGTGTCCTCTGGAGGCTTTGGCTATGGCCTTGGCTATGGCCTTGGCTATGGCTACGGCTTACGAGACCTGGGCTGCTATGGAGGCAGAAGAGGCTATGGCTATCCCTGCTAAATAGCCCTCACCACCATCCCGACACCAACATCCCAATGTCTGGAAACTAAGCCAGGGATTCATGTCACTCCTCCAAGCCTTTCCTGGCACATGGAACTGCCATCCATGGCTCCTCGTCTCATGGCACCAAGAAAGGAAGCAGGGAAGGGGCCAGACCAGGCTCAATCAAACATGGCCACTCCACCTCCTCCTCTTCTCCTGCTTCCTTCTTTGCATCACCTCTTCTCTTGTGTCTACTACTTTCCACTGCAGCTGCCAGCACACAAACCAACGACCACCAGGAGTCCTGCACTGTGCCACCCCCACAGTGGGGCAGGAACACTTCGTGGCTCTGGGAAGAACTCCTACATACAGAGGATGTTGGCTGATGGTCACCTGACCTGTTCCTCACACGGGTGCCCCTCTTCTGGGCACTCCTTCCTTTGCACTCTAGTTTTGTCCTTCAATAAACTTCTGCATTACAGCATTTGTCATGTCCCCATTCAGTCTTTCTTCTCCCAAGGCTCATCCAACCTCACCCAGGGCTCCAAAGGCCATGGTGGTGGCTTGACAAATGGCTGCCAGAACTCTCTTAGAAAGAACATCCCCTGAAACGACTCCCATTGGCACCGGGTGGCTTTGAAGCCTGTCACATAAGACCTTCACACGGCCAAGCAAAACCCAGACACACTTATGCACTTATGAGCCCCAGTCACTTGGGAGCTTCCCCAGGATTCCATTATAGTCCAGTTCTTGTTAACATTTTCATGAACAACCTGGACTCAGGGCTAGAGGGGGTCTGAAGTAAATATCCAGATGACACCAAGTTGAGATGAGCTATTGACTCTGTCCAGGGTGGAGAAGCCTTACACAGAGACCTGGCCAGGCAACAACAACATGAAGGTTAGAAAGGGTAAGTACCAGATTCTCCACTTGGGAAGGGCCAACCACGGCTGTGCATCCAGCCTGGATGGCCAGGAGCTGGTGCTGAGAGGGATTTGGGGTCTTGGTTGGCAGCATGTTAACCATGAGCCAGCAGTGAGCCCACACCGTCAGAAAGGCAACCCAGATCCTGGAGGGCTTCAAGAAAGGTATGGCCAGCCAGTCCAAGGAGGAGATTGTCCCATTCTGCACTGCCCTGGTGCAGCCTCACCTTGAGTCCTGGATGCAGCTTTGGGTGCAACAGTACAAGAGGGACAACAATCAGTTCAAGAGTATTTGGAAGAGGGTAAAGAGGATGGGAAGGCTATGGATGCATAGTCTTAGGAGGAGAGCCTCAAGTCCCTTGGTTTGTACAGCCTGGAGAATAGGAGGATCAGGGGAGACTTCATGGAGGTCTGTGGCTTCCTGAAGAAGAGGAGGCTGACGGGAGACCTCATGGCACTTTGCGGATTCCTGATGAGGGGGAGCGAAGAGACAGGCACAAAACTCCACTCTTTAGAGACCAGGGAGAGAAGCCAAGGGAACAGAAGGAAGCTGTGCCAGGGGAGGTTTAGGTTGGATGTCAGGCAGAGGTTCTGTCCTGAGAGGGGGGTCGGGCACTGGCACAGGCTCCCTGGGGAAGTGGTCACAGCCCCGAGCTGGGCTGAGATCAAGAAGCATCTGCACGATGCCCTCAATCCCATACCCTGACAAAACTGGCCCTGTGTGGAGCCAGGAGTTGGACTCAATGATCCCTAGGGGTCCCTTCCAACACAGGAATATATGATTTTTCCCCACACCTCTAACACAAGAGCCTCTGACTGTTGACATCTATTGGCCTGGATGCCAGGTGCCCACACAGCTCCTCTGTTACTGCCCCTCCTTACCTGGGAATGGGATGGACAATGTGACAAACACTTTGTGCATCGACATAAGGACACTGACATCACAGAACCACAGAATCAGAGCATGACAGAAGCACAGAATCATACAGTATCCTGAGTTGGAGGGGACCCATAAGGATCATCAAGTCCAAAATGGTCTCTATAGGAAGGGACCTTAAAGATCTTCTAGTTGCAACACTCCTGCCATGAGCAGGGACACCCTCCACTAGACCAGCCTGCTCAAAGCCACATCCAACCTGCCCTTCAACACTGCCAGGGACACAGGGACACACACAGCTTTTCCTGGCAACCTCTTCCCTTGTCCAACCACCCTCACAGGGAAGAAAGCCTTCCGAAGAGCTCAGCTAAGTCCAGCCTCTTTCAGTTTAATACGTAACGCCTCAGCGTATCACTGAACATCCTGTAAAGGAGGCTCTGCACATCTTCCCTCCAAGCCTCATGTAAGTACATGAAGGCTGCTCTAAGGTCTCCCTGGAGTCTTCTCCAGGGTAAACAACCCCAACTCTCACAGCCTGTCTCCAAGCACGAGAAGCTCCAACCACTCCCAAGTAACACGACCTCAAAAGGATACTCAAGAGGGCCCCCAAAGTGGGCAGCCAGCTCCCTTCCTCACCATTCCTGGGGACATCCCACCAGGCCTCAGAGACATGTATACCTGCCATTGTTGAGCACCCCTTCCAACTGCTCTGATTCTTCCTCAGCAGCCAGGACAGCTCACCTGACAATGAGCCTGCAGAACAGTCCCCTTGGCTGAACTGGAGCTGCCTTGCCATTCCTAAGGCCTTCAGCATTCCTCAGCCACCACCAGGGCCTCAGCTCTGCAGCCACATGCTGCACGCTTGGCTCCAGCTCGCCCTGGCAACCTGCAGACCCTCCTTCTGCCATCAAACACTGAGCAGAGAAGAGGCCTCACCCCTCAGCATCCACCCCAATTGAAGACCCCAAATGCTCCACCTCACCACATCCTATTCCTATGGCTCACACACCCCTCTGCCTCTCATCACACTCACGGGCTCTCCACAGTCTCCCCTGCCCATGCAAAGTAGCCATGGTGTGTGGCAGCGTCACACCAGAGCCCGGCCTACAAACATGTCAGCCTGAGGAGAGGGCAGCACTGCTGAGGGGCAAACACCAGCCCATGGGGAGCCTGGCAGGCCTCCCAACAACACATGGATTGGCAGGCTGCGAAGGCCTGGATCGGGGCCACCACTGCAATGGCTTGTTCTCACAAGAATCCCTCATCTGCCTGCTTGAACTCACACGTCAGGGAAGGCCCCATGGGAGCATAAACGAAAGATGCAGTCCCCTTTGTCCCAGAAACAACCTTAGGAGAGAGAGGGGCAGCAAGACAGAACCACAGAGCACAACCAACTGGAAAGACCAGGCCCAAAGACACACTGAGCCTCATGGCAGCAATGTGGGGAAGGCCTGAATGCCATGGAAGGGGCAGCACCTCAACAGGCACAACTCCAACACAGAGACCAGCCTTCCAGGTCTGCCAGAAAATGGGGCACTTGCTTCACAACACATCCAAAATTCACACCACAGACAGCTGTGGCATGACCTCAGTGATGACACCCCAGCTGCCCTAGGCTGTGGTTGCATCTTCTGCCTGTCCTGACACACACACAACACCAAGAATTCAGCATTTCTCACTTGGCACCAGGGACAAGTGGACATGGTGTCACGAGAAGGACATGGAATGGCACTATTGCAGCAAGGAAAACACACCCCACCTCATTGCACACGAGGCTGTGGCATGCAAGACCTGCCTGATGAAAATCATGGCCTCATTAAAGGCTGTCACACCCCTCTGGGACCAGCATAAAAGCCGACCCAGAGCCTCTCTCCCTCACACACTTCTCCTGACGCCTTCTGCTCCACGCTCAGCAAGGTGAGCCTCAAACCCCTTCCCCTCCAGCTCCTGCCCTACTTGGCCCAGCTCTTCCAGCCCCTCGCACCTTTCCACCCCTGCGCTTTCTCACCCTCCTCTCTTCCAGGGCCCCTCCACACCACACACATGGCCTGCAACAACCTCTGCAGCCCCTGCGGACCCACCCCGCTGGCTAACAGCTGCAACGAGCCCTGTGTCAGGCAGTGTGAGGCCTCCCGTGTCATCATCCAGCCTTCCACCGTGGCGGTCACCCTGCCAGGACCCATCCTCAGCTCCTTCCCCCAGAGCACCGCTGTGGGATCCTCCTCATCCGCTGCTGTGGGCAACATCCTCAGCGCCCAGGGAGTGCCTGTGTCCTCTGGAGGCTTTGGCTATGGCCTTGGCTATGGCCTTGGTTATGGCTATGGCTTAGGAGGCCTGGGCTGCTATGGAGGCAGAAGAGGCTATGGCTACCCCTGCTAAATAGCCCTCACCACCATCCCGACACCAACATCCCAATGTCTGGAAATTAAGCCAGGGATTCATGTCACTCCTCCAAGCCTTTCCTGGCACACGGACCTGCCATCCATTCCTCCTCGTCTCATGGCACCAAGAAAGGAAGCAGAGAAGGAGTCAGACCAGGCTCAAGCAAACATGGCCCCTGCACCTCCTCCTCATCTCCTGCTTCCTTCTTTGCATCACCTCTTCTCCTGTGTCTACTACTTTCCACTGCAGCTGCCAGCACACAAACAATAGACCACCAGGAATCCTCCACTGTTCCATTCCCACAGTGCATCAGGAACACCTCATGGCTCTGGGTAGAACTCCTACATACAATGGATGTTGGCTGATGGTCACCCAACCCCTTCCTCACATGGGTGCCCCTCTTCTGGGCACTCCTTTTGCACTGTATCTTTGTCTTTCAATAAACTTCTTCATCACAGCATTTGACATGTCCTAACTCAGTTTTTCTTCTCCCATGGATCATCCAACCTCACCCAGGGCTCCAAAGGCCATGGTGGTGGCTTGACAAATGACTGCCAGACCTCTCTTAGAAAGAACATCCCCAGAAACGACTCCCATTGGCACCTGGTGGTCTTTAACCCTGTCACATAAGAACTTCACACGCCCTGGGAAAACCTTGGACACAGTTATGCACTTCTGATCCCAGTCACTTTGGGGCTTCCCCAGGGTTCCATTCGAGGTCCAGTTCTTTTTAACATTTCATAAACCACCTGGACTCAGGGCTAGAGGGAGTCTGAAGTAAATATGCAGATGACACTGAATTGAGATTAGCTGTTGACTCCATAGGATCCACACACAGAGACCTGGGAAGGTGCAACCAGTTTCAGGAGAGCACAGCTGAGTGGCAGAATCATCTCCTTTGACCTTATCAGTACACTTATCTCGATGCAGCGAAGCCGATGATGGGCTTTCTGGCCTTGAAACACATATTGATGGCCCCTAAACAGGTTTTCATCCACCAAAACCCCGAAGTCCATCTCCATAGAGCTGCTTGCCATCGCTCAGCCTGTATCCATGTCTGGCATTACCCCAACTCACTTGCAGTAGAGAGCACTTGGCCTTAATGGGATACACACATGAGGACTCACCTACTGAGCCTGTCAAAATCAAGCAGCATGATAGCCCTTGCTCTAAGGTATCTACCACACCACTCAGCTTCCCACCTCCCCTGCCTGTCAAAGACCCTCTGGATGGTTCCGCTTCCCTCCTGTGAGTCAACTGCACCACACAGCTTGGGGTCATCCACAAACCTGCTGAGGCTGCACTCAATCCCACTCTCCTCCTCCCTGACAAAGATATGAAGTAGGACCAGTCCCTATATCAACCCCAGACAGGCAGAATTCACCAGGACTCTCAAAACACACATTGAACCACTGACCACAACACTTGGAGCGTGACCATCCAGCCAATTCCTAATCCACCAGCTGGTTCAACCATGCAATCCACAGCTCTCCAGGTTACAGACAGCAATGTCTAAGGCTTTTCACAAGACCAGGGTGAAAAAAACATCCACACTACCCTTACCCACCAGTGTCACCCTGTGGTGGAAGGCCACCAGATTTGTCAGGCACAGGGTGTTCTTCCTGAAACCATGCTGGCTGCCAGCAGCCACCTCTCCTGCTTCCAGGTGACTCAGCTTGGTTTCCAAAAGCATTTGCTCCATGACCATGACAGGCACAGAGGTGACACTGACCAGCCTGTGCTTACCCAGGAGCTTCCTTCACACCTTTATTTCCAAACTGATGGTTCCATCTGCCCACTGGTTGCAGGGCTGGGACACTGAATTACATCGCCCAGGTCATTAATGAGCATGTTGAACAGTGTTGGCCTCACATCTGACTGCTGAGCTACACCTCTTGAGACTCTCCTCCAACGGACATTGTGCCACTCAGCAGTGTCACACCAGAGCCCGGCCTACAAACCTGTCAGCCCCATGACAGGGGTGCACTGCCGAGGGGCTAACACCAGCTGATGGAGAACGTGGCAGGCCTGCAGCAATACAGGGACATATCCAAGCTCTGGAGAGAGGCTGCCAGCATGATGGCCTGCTCTCACAAGCAGCCTCCCAATGCCTACTTGCACTCATACCCCATGGATAGACCCACAGGGACACAAGCCCAAAGATGCTGCCCCATTTCTCCCAGACACAAGCTTAGGACACACAGGGGCAGCAAGACAGAACCACAGAGCACAACCACCTAGAAGCACCAGGCCCAAAGACACGCTTAGCCTCATGGCAGCAAGGTGGGGAAGGCCTGAATGCCATGGAAGGGGCAGCACCTCACCTGGCACAACTCCAACACAGAGACCAGCCTTCCAGGTCTGCCAGAAAATGGGGCACTTGCTTCACAACACATCCAAAAACCACACCACAGGACAGCTGTGGCAAGACCTCACTGATGACACCCCAGCTGCCCTAGGCTGTGGTTGCATCTTCTGCCTGTCCTGACACACACACTCAACACCAAGAATTCGGCATTTCTCGCTTGGCACCAGGGACAAGTGGACATGGTGTCACGAGAAGGACATGGAATGGCACTATTGCAGCAAGGAAAACACGTCCCACCTCATTGCTCACGAGGCTGTGGCATGCAAGACGTGCCTGATGAAAAACATGGTCTCATTAAAGGCTGTCACACCCCTCTGGGACCAGCATAAAAGCCGACCCAGAGCCTCTCTCCCTCACACACTTCTCCTGACGCCTTCTGCTCCACGCTCAGCAAGGTGAGCCTCAAACCCCTTCCCCTCCAGCTCTTGTCCTACTTGGCCCAGCTCTTCCAGCCCCTCGCACCTTTCCACCCCTGCGCTTTCTCACCCTCCTCTCTTCCAGGGCCCCTCCACACCACACACATGGCCTGCAACAACCTCTGCAGCCCCTGCGGACCCACCCCGCTGGCTAACAGCTGCAACGAGCCCTGTGTCAGGCAGTGTGAGGCCTCCCGTGTCGTCATCCAGCCTCCCACTGTGCAGGTCACCCTGCCAGGACCCATCCTCAGCTCCTTCCCACAGAGCACCACTGTGGGATCCTCCTCATCTGCTGCTGTGGGCAACATCCTCAGTGCCCAGGGAGTGCCTGTGTCCTCTGGAGGCTTTGGCTATGGCCTTGGCTATGGCCTTGGCTATGGCTACGGCTTAGGAGGCCTGGGCTGCTATGGAGGCAGAAGAGGCTATGGCTACCCCTGCTAAATAGCCCTCACCACCATCCCGACACCAACATCCCAATGTCTGGAAACGAAGCCATGGATTCATGTCACTCCTCCAAGCCTTTCCTGGCACATGGACGTGCGACCCATTCTTCCTCGTCTCATAGCACCAAGAAAGGAAGCAGGGAAGGGGCCAGACCAGGCTCAGGCAAACATGGCCCCTGCACCTCCTCCTCATCTCCTGCTTCCTTCTTTGCATCACCTCTTCTCTTGTGTCTACTACTTTCCACTGCAGCCGCCAGCACACAAACCAAAGACCACCAGGAATCCCCCACTGTGCCACTCCCACAGTGGGGCAGGAACACCTCGTGGCTCTGGGAAGATCTCCTACATACAAAGGATGTTGGCAGATGGTCACCCGACCTGTTCTTCACACGGGTGCCCCTCCCCTGGGCACTCCTTCCTTTGCACTCTAGTTTTGTCCTTCAATAAACTTCTCCTGCATCACAGCATTTGACATCTCTTCATTCAGTTTTTCTTCTACCAAGGCTTATCCAACCTCACTCAGGATGTCCAAAGGCCATGGTGGTGGCTTGACAAATGGCTGCCAGACCTCTCTTAGAAAGGACATCCTCAAAAACGACTCCCATTGGTACCTGGTGGCTTTTAAGCCTGTCACATAAGACCTTCACACTCTCAAGCAAAACCCAGACACACTTATGCACTTCTGAGCCCCAGTCACTTGGGGGCTTCCCCAGGATTCCATTATAGTCCAGTTCTTGTTAACATTTTCATGAACAACCTGGACTCAGGACTAGAAAGTGTCTTAATTAAATTTGGAGATGACACCAAATTGAGACAAGCTCCTGACTCCTTCCAGGGTTGAGAAGCCTTACACAGAGAGCTGGGCAGTCACCAACAAGATGAAGGATAAAAAGGGTAAGTACCAGATTCTCCACCTGGGAAGGGCCAACCATGGCTGTGCATCTAGCCTTGATGGCCAGGAGCTGCTGCTGAGAGGGATTTGGGGTCTTGGTTGGCAGCATGTTAACCATGAGCCAGCAGTGAGCCCACACAGTCAGGAGGGAATCCCAGATCCTGGGGGGCTTCAAGAACGACATGGCCAGCCAGTCCAAGGAGGGGATTGTCCCATTCTGCACTGCCCTGGTGCAGCCTCACCTTGAATCCTCAATGCAGCTTTGGGTGCAACAATACAAGAGGGACAACAAATCAGTTCAAGAGTGTTTGGAGGAGGGTAAAAAGGATGGGGAAGGCTATGGATGCATAGTCTTAGGAGGAGAGCCTCAAGTCCCTTGGTTTGAATAGCCTGGAGAAGAGAAGGACGAGGGGAGACCTCATGGCACTCTGTGGATTCCTGATGAGGGGGAGCGAAGAGGCACGCACCAATCTCCTCTCTTTGGGGTCCAGGGAGAGAAGCCAAGGGAACAGCAGAAAGCTGTGTCAGGGGAGGTTTAGGTTGGATGTCAGGAAGAGGTTCTGTCCTGAGAGCGGGTTCGGGCACTGGCACAGGATCCCTGGGGAAGTGGTCACAGACCTGAGCTGGGCTGAGATCAAGAAGCATCTGCACGATGCCCTCAATCCAATACCCTGATTCAACTGGCCCTGTGTGGAGCCAGGAGTTGGACTCAATGATCCCTAGGGGTGCCTTCCAACACAGCAATATATGATTATCCCCACACCTCTAACACAAGAGCCTCCTGACTGTTGACATCTATTGGCCTGGATGCCAGGTGCCCACACAGCTCCTCTGTCACTGCCCCTCCTTACCTGGGAATGGGATGGACAATGTGACAAACACTTTGTGCATCGACATAAGGACACCGACATAACAGAACCATAGAATCAGAGCATGACAGAAGCACAGAATCATACAGCATCCTGAGTTGGAGGGGACCCATAAGGATCATCAAGTGCAGAATGGTCTCTATAGGAAGGGACCTTAAAGATCTTCTAGTTGCAACTCTCCTGCCATGAGCAGGGACACCCTCCACTAGACCAGCCTGCTCAAAGCCACATCCAACCTGCCCTTCAACACTGCAAGGGACCCAGGGACAAACACAGCTTTTCCTGGCAACATCTTCCCTTGTCCAACCACCCTCACAGGGAAGAAAGCCTTCCTAAGAACTCAGCTAAGTCCAGCCTCTTTCAGTTTAATACATAACCCCTCAGCGTATCACTACACATCCTGTAAAGAAGGCTCTGCACATCTTCCCTCCAAGCCTCATGTAAGTACATGAAGGCTGCTCTAAGGTCTCCCTGGAGTCTTCTCCAGGGTAAACAACCCCAACTCTCACAGCCTGTCTTCAAGCAGGAGAATCTCCAGCCACTCCCAAGTAACACGACCTCAAAAGGATACTCAAGAGGGCCCCCAATGTGGGCAGCCAGCTCCCTTCCTCACCATTCCTGGGGACATCCCACCAGGCCTCAGAGACATGTATACCTGCCATTGTTGAGCACTCCTTCCAACTGCTCTGATTCTTCCTCAGCAGCCAGGACAGCTCACCTGACAATGAGCCTGCAGAACAGTCCCCTTGGCTGAACTGGAGCTGCCTTGAAATTCCTAAGGCCTTCAGCATTCCTCAGCCACCACCAGGGCCTCAGCTCTGCAGCCACATGCTGCACGCTTGGCTCCAGCTCGCCCTGGTAACCTGCAGACCCTCCTTCTGCCATCAGACACTGATAAGAGAAGAGGCGTCAACACTCACCCCAATGAAGACCCCAAATGCCCTGCCCCACCACATCCTATTCCTATGGCTCCCACACCCCTCTGCCTCTCATCACACTCACGGGCTCTCCACAGTCTCCCCTGCTCATGCAAAGTAGCCATGGTGTGTGGCAGTGTCACACCAGAGCCCGGCCTACAAACATGTCAGCCTGAGGAGAGGGCAGCACTGCTGAGGGGCAAACACCAGCCCATGGGGAGCCTGGCAGGCCTCCCAACAACACATGGATTGGCAGACTTGGAAAGCCTTGACCAGGGCCTCCACTGCAACGGCTTGTTCTCACAAGAATGCCTCATGTGCCTTCTTGCACGCACACATCAGGGATGGCCCCATGGGAGCTTAAGCCCAAAGATGCAGTCCCCTTTGTCCCTGAAACAACCTTGGGAAACGAGGGGGCAGTAACACAGAACCGCAGAGCACAACCAGCTGTAAAGGCCAAGCCCAAAGACACGCTGAGCCTCATGGCAGCAATGTGGGGAAGGCCTGAATGCCATGGAAGGGGCAGCACCTCACCTGGCACAACTCCAATGCACAGAGACCAGCCTTCCAGGTCTGCCAGAAAATGGGGCACTTGCTTCACAACACATCCAAAATTCACACCACAGACAGCTGTGGCATGACCTCAGTGATGACACCCCAGCTGCCCTAGGCTGTGGTTGCATCTTCTGCCTGTCCTGACACACACACAACACCAAGAATTCGGCATTTCTCACTTGGCACCAGGGACAAGTGGACATGGTGTCACGAGAAGGACATGGAATGGCACTATTGCAGCAAGGAAAACACACCCCACCTCATTGCACACGAGGCTGTGGCATGCAAGACCTGCCTGATGAAAATCATGGCCTCATTAAAGGCTGTCACACCCCTCTGGGACCAGCATAAAAGCCGACCCAGAGCCTCTCTCCCTCACACACTTCTCCTGACGCCTTCTGCTCCACGCTCAGCAAGGTGAGCCTCAAACCCCTTCCCCTCCAGCTCCTGCCCTACTTGGCCCAGCTCTTCCAGCCCCTCGCACCTTTCCACCCCTGCGCTTTCTCACCCTCCTCTCTTCCAGGGCCCCTCCACACCACACACATGGCCTGCAACAACCTCTGCAGCCCCTGCGGACCCACCCCGCTGGCTAACAGCTGCAACGAGCCCTGTGTCAGGCAGTGTGAGGCCTCCCGTGTCATCATCCAGCCTTCCACCGTGGCGGTCACCCTGCCAGGACCCATCCTCAGCTCCTTCCCCCAGAGCACCGCTGTGGGATCCTCCTCATCCGCTGCTGTGGGCAACATCCTCAGCGCCCAGGGAGTGCCTGTGTCCTCTGGAGGCTTTGGCTATGGCCTTGGCTATGGCCTTGGTTATGGCTATGGCTTAGGAGGCCTGGGCTGCTATGGAGGCAGAAGAGGCTATGGCTACCCCTGCTAAATAGCCCTCACCACCATCCCGACACCAACATCCCAATGTCTGGAAATTAAGCCAGGGATTCATGTCACTCCTCCAAGCCTTTCCTGGCACACGGACCTGCCATCCATTCCTCCTCGTCTCATGGCACCAAGAAAGGAAGCAGAGAAGGAGTCAGACCAGGCTCAAGCAAACATGGCCCCTGCACCTCCTCCTCATCTCCTGCTTCCTTCTTTGCATCACCTCTTCTCCTGTGTCTACTACTTTCCACTGCAGCTGCCAGCACACAAACAATAGACCACCAGGAATCCTCCACTGTTCCATTCCCACAGTGCATCAGGAACACCTCATGGCTCTGGGTAGAACTCCTACATACAATGGATGTTGGCTGATGGTCACCCAACCCCTTCCTCACATGGGTGCCCCTCTTCTGGGCACTCCTTTTGCACTGTATCTTTGTCTTTCAATAAACTTCTTCATCACAGCATTTGACATGTCCTAACTCAGTTTTTCTTCTCCCATGGATCATCCAACCTCACCCAGGGCTCCAAAGGCCATGGTGGTGGCTTGACAAATGACTGCCAGACCTCTCTTAGAAAGAACATCCCCAGAAACGACTCCCATTGGCACCTGGTGGTCTTTAACCCTGTCACATAAGAACTTCACACGCCCTGGGAAAACCTTGGACACAGTTATGCACTTCTGATCCCAGTCACTTTGGGGCTTCCCCAGGGTTCCATTCGAGGTCCAGTTCTTTTTAACATTTCATAAACCACCTGGACTCAGGGCTAGAGGGAGTCTGAAGTAAATATGCAGATGACACTGAATTGAGATTAGCTGTTGACTCCATAGGATCCACACACAGAGACCTGGGAAGGTGCAACCAGTTTCAGGAGAGCACAGCTGAGTGGCAGAATCATCTCCTTTGACCTTATCAGTACACTTATCTCGATGCAGCGAAGCCGATGATGGGCTTTCTGGCCTTGAAACACATATTGATGGCCCCTAAACAGGTTTTCATCCACCAAAACCCCGAAGTCCATCTCCATAGAGCTGCTTGCCATCGCTCAGCCTGTATCCATGTCTGGCATTACCCCAACTCACTTGCAGTAGAGAGCACTTGGCCTTAATGGGATACACACATGAGGACTCACCTACTGAGCCTGTCAAAATCAAGCAGCATGATAGCCCTTGCTCTAAGGTATCTACCACACCACTCAGCTTCCCACCTCCCCTGCCTGTCAAAGACCCTCTGGATGGTTCCGCTTCCCTCCTGTGAGTCAACTGCACCACACAGCTTGGGGTCATCCACAAACCTGCTGAGGCTGCACTCAATCCCACTCTCCTCCTCCCTGACAAAGATATGAAGTAGGACCAGTCCCTATATCAACCCCAGACAGGCAGAATTCACCAGGACTCTCAAAACACACATTGAACCACTGACCACAACACTTGGAGCGTGACCATCCAGCCAATTCCTAATCCACCAGCTGGTTCAACCATGCAATCCACAGCTCTCCAGGTTACAGACAGCAATGTCTAAGGCTTTTCACAAGACCAGGGTGAAAAAAACATCCACACTACCCTTACCCACCAGTGTCACCCTGTGGTGGAAGGCCACCAGATTTGTCAGGCACAGGGTGTTCTTCCTGAAACCATGCTGGCTGCCAGCAGCCACCTCTCCTGCTTCCAGGTGACTCAGCTTGGTTTCCAAAAGCATTTGCTCCATGACCATGACAGGCACAGAGGTGACACTGACCAGCCTGTGCTTACCCAGGAGCTTCCTTCACACCTTTATTTCCAAACTGATGGTTCCATCTGCCCACTGGTTGCAGGGCTGGGACACTGAATTACATCGCCCAGGTCATTAATGAGCATGTTGAACAGTGTTGGCCTCACATCTGACTGCTGAGCTACACCTCTTGAGACTCTCCTCCAACGGACATTGTGCCACTCAGCAGTGTCACACCAGAGCCCGGCCTACAAACCTGTCAGCCCCATGACAGGGGTGCACTGCCGAGGGGCTAACACCAGCTGATGGAGAACGTGGCAGGCCTGCAGCAATACAGGGACATATCCAAGCTCTGGAGAGAGGCTGCCAGCATGATGGCCTGCTCTCACAAGCAGCCTCCCAATGCCTACTTGCACTCATACCCCATGGATAGACCCACAGGGACACAAGCCCAAAGATGCTGCCCCATTTCTCCCAGACACAAGCTTAGGACACACAGGGGCAGCAAGACAGAACCACAGAGCACAACCACCTAGAAGCACCAGGCCCAAAGACACGCTTAGCCTCATGGCAGCAAGGTGGGGAAGGCCTGAATGCCATGGAAGGGGCAGCACCTCACCTGGCACAACTCCAACACAGAGACCAGCCTTCCAGGTCTGCCAGAAAATGGGGCACTTGCTTCACAACACATCCAAAAACCACACCACAGGACAGCTGTGGCAAGACCTCACTGATGACACCCCAGCTGCCCTAGGCTGTGGTTGCATCTTCTGCCTGTCCTGACACACACACTCAACACCAAGAATTCGGCATTTCTCGCTTGGCACCAGGGACAAGTGGACATGGTGTCACGAGAAGGACATGGAATGGCACTATTGCAGCAAGGAAAACACGTCCCACCTCATTGCTCACGAGGCTGTGGCATGCAAGACGTGCCTGATGAAAAACATGGTCTCATTAAAGGCTGTCACACCCCTCTGGGACCAGCATAAAAGCCGACCCAGAGCCTCTCTCCCTCACACACTTCTCCTGACGCCTTCTGCTCCACGCTCAGCAAGGTGAGCCTCAAACCCCTTCCCCTCCAGCTCTTGTCCTACTTGGCCCAGCTCTTCCAGCCCCTCGCACCTTTCCACCCCTGCGCTTTCTCACCCTCCTCTCTTCCAGGGCCCCTCCACACCACACACATGGCCTGCAACAACCTCTGCAGCCCCTGCGGACCCACCCCGCTGGCTAACAGCTGCAACGAGCCCTGTGTCAGGCAGTGTGAGGCCTCCCGTGTCGTCATCCAGCCTCCCACTGTGCAGGTCACCCTGCCAGGACCCATCCTCAGCTCCTTCCCACAGAGCACCACTGTGGGATCCTCCTCATCTGCTGCTGTGGGCAACATCCTCAGTGCCCAGGGAGTGCCTGTGTCCTCTGGAGGCTTTGGCTATGGCCTTGGCTATGGCCTTGGCTATGGCTACGGCTTAGGAGGCCTGGGCTGCTATGGAGGCAGAAGAGGCTATGGCTACCCCTGCTAAATAGCCCTCACCACCATCCCGACACCAACATCCCAATGTCTGGAAACGAAGCCATGGATTCATGTCACTCCTCCAAGCCTTTCCTGGCACATGGACGTGCGACCCATTCTTCCTCGTCTCATAGCACCAAGAAAGGAAGCAGGGAAGGGGCCAGACCAGGCTCAGGCAAACATGGCCCCTGCACCTCCTCCTCATCTCCTGCTTCCTTCTTTGCATCACCTCTTCTCTTGTGTCTACTACTTTCCACTGCAGCCGCCAGCACACAAACCAAAGACCACCAGGAATCCCCCACTGTGCCACTCCCACAGTGGGGCAGGAACACCTCGTGGCTCTGGGAAGATCTCCTACATACAAAGGATGTTGGCAGATGGTCACCCGACCTGTTCTTCACACGGGTGCCCCTCCCCTGGGCACTCCTTCCTTTGCACTCTAGTTTTGTCCTTCAATAAACTTCTCCTGCATCACAGCATTTGACATCTCTTCATTCAGTTTTTCTTCTACCAAGGCTTATCCAACCTCACTCAGGATGTCCAAAGGCCATGGTGGTGGCTTGACAAATGGCTGCCAGACCTCTCTTAGAAAGGACATCCTCAAAAACGACTCCCATTGGTACCTGGTGGCTTTTAAGCCTGTCACATAAGACCTTCACACTCTCAAGCAAAACCCAGACACACTTATGCACTTCTGAGCCCCAGTCACTTGGGGGCTTCCCCAGGATTCCATTATAGTCCAGTTCTTGTTAACATTTTCATGAACAACCTGGACTCAGGACTAGAAAGTGTCTTAATTAAATTTGGAGATGACACCAAATTGAGACAAGCTCCTGACTCCTTCCAGGGTTGAGAAGCCTTACACAGAGAGCTGGGCAGTCACCAACAAGATGAAGGATAAAAAGGGTAAGTACCAGATTCTCCACCTGGGAAGGGCCAACCATGGCTGTGCATCTAGCCTTGATGGCCAGGAGCTGCTGCTGAGAGGGATTTGGGGTCTTGGTTGGCAGCATGTTAACCATGAGCCAGCAGTGAGCCCACACAGTCAGGAGGGAATCCCAGATCCTGGGGGGCTTCAAGAACGACATGGCCAGCCAGTCCAAGGAGGGGATTGTCCCATTCTGCACTGCCCTGGTGCAGCCTCACCTTGAATCCTCAATGCAGCTTTGGGTGCAACAATACAAGAGGGACAACAAATCAGTTCAAGAGTGTTTGGAGGAGGGTAAAAAGGATGGGGAAGGCTATGGATGCATAGTCTTAGGAGGAGAGCCTCAAGTCCCTTGGTTTGAATAGCCTGGAGAAGAGAAGGACGAGGGGAGACCTCATGGCACTCTGTGGATTCCTGATGAGGGGGAGCGAAGAGGCACGCACCAATCTCCTCTCTTTGGGGTCCAGGGAGAGAAGCCAAGGGAACAGCAGAAAGCTGTGTCAGGGGAGGTTTAGGTTGGATGTCAGGAAGAGGTTCTGTCCTGAGAGCGGGTTCGGGCACTGGCACAGGATCCCTGGGGAAGTGGTCACAGACCTGAGCTGGGCTGAGATCAAGAAGCATCTGCACGATGCCCTCAATCCAATACCCTGATTCAACTGGCCCTGTGTGGAGCCAGGAGTTGGACTCAATGATCCCTAGGGGTGCCTTCCAACACAGCAATATATGATTATCCCCACACCTCTAACACAAGAGCCTCCTGACTGTTGACATCTATTGGCCTGGATGCCAGGTGCCCACACAGCTCCTCTGTCACTGCCCCTCCTTACCTGGGAATGGGATGGACAATGTGACAAACACTTTGTGCATCGACATAAGGACACCGACATAACAGAACCATAGAATCAGAGCATGACAGAAGCACAGAATCATACAGCATCCTGAGTTGGAGGGGACCCATAAGGATCATCAAGTGCAGAATGGTCTCTATAGGAAGGGACCTTAAAGATCTTCTAGTTGCAACTCTCCTGCCATGAGCAGGGACACCCTCCACTAGACCAGCCTGCTCAAAGCCACATCCAACCTGCCCTTCAACACTGCAAGGGACCCAGGGACAAACACAGCTTTTCCTGGCAACATCTTCCCTTGTCCAACCACCCTCACAGGGAAGAAAGCCTTCCTAAGAACTCAGCTAAGTCCAGCCTCTTTCAGTTTAATACATAACCCCTCAGCGTATCACTACACATCCTGTAAAGAAGGCTCTGCACATCTTCCCTCCAAGCCTCATGTAAGTACATGAAGGCTGCTCTAAGGTCTCCCTGGAGTCTTCTCCAGGGTAAACAACCCCAACTCT
Organism: Porphyrio hochstetteri; assembly: GCA_020800305.1. Classification (NCBI taxonomy): domain Eukaryota; kingdom Metazoa; phylum Chordata; class Aves; order Gruiformes; family Rallidae; genus Porphyrio; species Porphyrio hochstetteri. The sequence goes on along the minus strand of CM036906.1, from coordinate 1,173,770 downwards.
CACAGCCTGTCTTCAAGCAGGAGAATCTCCAGCCACTCCCAAGTAACACGACCTCAAAAGGATACTCAAGAGGGCCCCCAATGTGGGCAGCCAGCTCCCTTCCTCACCATTCCTGGGGACATCCCACCAGGCCTCAGAGACATGTATACCTGCCATTGTTGAGCACTCCTTCCAACTGCTCTGATTCTTCCTCAGCAGCCAGGACAGCTCACCTGACAATGAGCCTGCAGAACAGTCCCCTTGGCTGAACTGGAGCTGCCTTGAAATTCCTAAGGCCTTCAGCATTCCTCAGCCACCACCAGGGCCTCAGCTCTGCAGCCACATGCTGCACGCTTGGCTCCAGCTCGCCCTGGTAACCTGCAGACCCTCCTTCTGCCATCAGACACTGATAAGAGAAGAGGCGTCAACACTCACCCCAATGAAGACCCCAAATGCCCTGCCCCACCACATCCTATTCCTATGGCTCCCACACCCCTCTGCCTCTCATCACACTCACGGGCTCTCCACAGTCTCCCCTGCTCATGCAAAGTAGCCATGGTGTGTGGCAGTGTCACACCAGAGCCCGGCCTACAAACATGTCAGCCTGAGGAGAGGGCAGCACTGCTGAGGGGCAAACACCAGCCCATGGGGAGCCTGGCAGGCCTCCCAACAACACATGGATTGGCAGACTTGGAAAGCCTTGACCAGGGCCTCCACTGCAACGGCTTGTTCTCACAAGAATGCCTCATGTGCCTTCTTGCACGCACACATCAGGGATGGCCCCATGGGAGCTTAAGCCCAAAGATGCAGTCCCCTTTGTCCCTGAAACAACCTTGGGAAACGAGGGGGCAGTAACACAGAACCGCAGAGCACAACCAGCTGTAAAGGCCAAGCCCAAAGACATGCTGAGCCTCATGGCAGCAATGTGGGGAAGGCCTGAATGCCATGGAAGGGGCAGCACCTCACCTGGCACAACTCCAATGCACAGAGACCAGCCTTCCAGGTCTGCCAGAAAATGGGGCACTTGCTTCACAACACATCCAAAAACCACACCACAGGACAGCTTTGGCATGACCTCAGTGATGACATCCCAGCTGCCCTAGGCTTTGGTTACATCTTCTGCCTGTCCTGACACACACACTCAACACCAAGAATTCGGCATTTCTCACTTGGCACCAGGGACAAGTGCACATGGTGTCACGAGAAGGACATGGAATGGCACTATTGCAGCAAGGAAAACACGTCCCACCTCATTGCTCCCGAGGCTGTGGCATGCAAGACCTGCCTGATGAAAATCATGGCCTCATTAAAGGCTGTCACACCCCTCTGGGACCAGCATAAAAGCCGACCCAGAGCCTCTCTCCCTCACACACTTCTCCTGACGCCTTCTGCTCCACGCTCAGCAAGGTGAGCCTCAAACCCCTTCCCCTCCAGCTCTTGTCCTACTTGGCCCAGCTCTTCCAGCCCCTCGCACCTTTCCACCCCTGCGCTTTCTCACCCTCCTCTCTTCCAGGGCCCCTCCACAACACACACATGGCCTGCAACAACCTCTGCAGCCCCTGCGGACCCACCCCGCTGGCTAACAGCTGCAACGAGCCCTGTGTCAGGCAGTGTGAGGCCTCCCGTGTCGTCATCCAGCCTTCCACCGTGGCGGTCACCCTGCCAGGACCCATCCTCAGCTCCTTCCCACAGAGCACAGCTGTGGGATCCTCCTCATCTGCTGCTGTGGGCAACATCCTCAACTTCCAGGGAGTGCCTGTGTCCTCTGGAGGCTTTGGCTATGGCCTTGGCTATGGCTACGGCTTAGGAGATCTGGGCTGCTATGGAGGCAGAAGAGGCTATGGCTACCCCTGCTAAATAGCCCTCACCACCATCCCGACACCAACATCCCAATGTCTGGAAACAAAGCCATGCATTCATGTCACTCCTCCAAGCCTTTCCTGGCACATGGACCTGCCATCCATGGCACCAAGAAAGGAAGCAGGGAAGGGGCCAGACCAGGCTCAATCAAACATGGACCCTGCACCTCCTCCTCTTCTCCTGCTTCCTTCTTTGCATCACCTCTTCTCTTGTGTCTACTACTTCCCACTGCAGCCGCCAGCACACAAACCAAAGACCACCAGGAATCCTGCACTGTGCCACCCCCACAGTGGGGCAGGTACACCTCGTGGCTCTGGGAAGAACTCCTACATACAAAGGATGTTGGCTGATGGTCACCCGACCTGTTCCTCACACGGGTGCCCCTCTTCTGGGCACGACTTCCTTTGCACTCTAGTTTTGTCCTTCAATAAACTTCTCCTGCATCACAGCATTTGACATGTCTTCATTCAGTTTTTCTTCTCCCATGGATCATCCAACCTCACCCAGGTCTCCAAAGGCCATGGTTGTGGCTTGACAAGTGGCTGCCAGAACTCTCTTAGAACGTACATCCGTAGAAATGACTCCCATTTGCACCCGGTGGCTTTTAATTCTATCACGTAAGACCTTCACACTCTCAAGCAAAACCTTGGATACACTTATGCACTTCTGAGCCCCAGTCACTTGGGGGCTTCCCCAGGCTTCCATTCGAGGTCTAGTTACTGTTAATATTTTTATAAACCACCTGGACTCAGGACTAGAAGGTGTCTTAATTAAATTTGGAGATGACAGAAAATTGACACAAGCTCCTGACTCCTTCCAGGGTTGAGAAGCCTTACACAGAGAGCTGGGCACTCAACAACAAAATGAAGGATAAAAAGGTTAAGTTCCAGATTCTCCACCTGGGAAGGGCCAACCATGGATGTGCATCCAGCCCGGATGGCCAGGAGCTGGTGCTCAGAGGGATTTGGGGTCTTGGTTGGAAGCATGTTAACCATCAGCCAGCAGCGTGCCCACACCATCAGGAAGGTAACCCAGATGCTGGAGGGCTTCAAGAAAGGTATGGCCAGCCAGTCCAAGGAGGGGATTGTCCCATTCTGCACTGCCCTGGTGCAGCCTCACCTTGAGTCCTGGATGCAGCTTTGGGTACAACAGTACAAGAGGGACACCAATCAGTTCAAGAGTGTTTGGAGGAGGATAAAGAGGATGGGGAAGGCTATGGATACATAGTCTTAGGAGGAGAGCCTCAAGTCCCTTGGTTTATACAGCCTGGAGAAGAGATAGCTGAGGGGACACTTCATGGAGTTCTGTGGCTTCCTGAAGAAGAGGAGGCTGAGGGGAGACCTTATGGCACTCTGTTGCTTCCTGATGAGGGGGAGCAAAGAGGCAGGCACTAATCTCCTCTCTTTGGGGAACAGGGAGAGAACCCAAGGGAACAGTAGGAAGCTGTGCCAGGGGAGGTTTAGGCTGGATGTCAGGAAGAGGTCCTGTCCTGAGAGGGGGGTCGGGTACTGGCACAGGCTCCCTGGGGAATTAGTCACAGCCCCGAGCTGGGCTGAGATCAAGAAGCATCACACGATGCTTTCAATCCCATGCCCTGATTCAACTGGCCCTGGGTGGAGCCAGGAGTTGGACTCAATGATCCCTAGGGGTCCCTTCCAACACAGGAATATATGATTATCCCCACACCTCTAACACAAGAGCCTCCTGACTGTTGACATCTATTGGCCTGGATGCCAGGTGCCCACACAGCTCCTCTGTCACTGCCCCTCCTTACCTGGGAATGGGATGGACAATGTGACAAACACTTTGTGCATCGACATAAGGACACCGACATCACAGAACCACAGAATCAGAGCATAACAGAAGCACAGAATCATACAGTATCCTGAGTTGGAGGGGACCCATAAGGATCATCAAGTGCAGAATGGTCTCTATAGGAAGGGACCTTAAAGATCTTCTAGTTGCAACAGTCCTGCCATGAGCAGGGACACCCTCCACTAGACCAGCCTGCTGAAACCCACATCCAACCTGCCCTTCAACACTGCCAGAGACACAGGGACACGCACAGCTTTCCTGGCAAACTCTTCCCTTGTCCAACCACCCTCACAGGGAAGAAAGCCTTCCTAAGATCTCAGCTAAGTCCAGCCTCTTTCAGTTCAATACGTAACCCCTCAGCGTATCACTGAACATCCTGTAAAGGAGGCTCTGCACATCTTCCCTCCAAGCCTCATGTAAGTACATGAAGGCTGCTCTAAGGTCTCCCTGGAGTCTTCTCCAGGGTAAACAACCCCAACTCGCACAGCCTGTCTTCAAGCAGGAGAATCTCCAGCCACTCCCAAGTAACACGACCTCAAAAGGATACTCAAGAGGGCCCCCAATGTGGGCAGCCAGCTCCCTTCCTCACCATTCCTGGGGACATCCCACCAGGCCTCAGAGACATGTATACCTGCCATTGTTGAGCACCCCTTCCAACTGGTCTGATTCTTCCTCAGCAGCCAGGACAGCTCACCTGACAATTAGCCTGCAGAACAGTCCCCTTGGCTGAACTGGAGCTGCCTTGCCATTCCTAAGGCCTTCAGCATTCCTCAGCCACCACCAGGGCCTCAGCTCTGCAGCCACATGCTGCACGCTTGGCTGCAGCTCGCCCTGGTAACCTGCAGACCCTCCTTCTGCCATCAGACACTGATAAGAGAAGAGGCCTCACCACTCACCCCAATGAAGACCCCAAATGCCCTGCCCCACCACATCCTATTCCTATGGCTCCCACACCCCTCTGCCTCTCATCACACTCACGGGCTCTCCACAGTCTCCCCTGCCCATGCAAAGTAGCCATGGTGTGTGGCAGTGTCACACCAGAGCCCAGCCTACAAACCTGTCAGCCTGAGGAGAGGGCAGCACTGCTGAGGGGCAAACACCAGCCCATGGGGAGCCTGGCAGGCCTCCCAACAACACATGGATTGGCAGACTTGGAAAGCCTTGACCAGGGCCTCCACTGCAACGGCTTGTTCTCACAAGAATGCCTCATGTGCCTTCTTGCACGCACACATCAGGGATGGCCCCATGGGAGCTTAAGCCCAAAGATGCAGTCCCCTTTGTCCCTGAAACAACCTTGGGAAACGAGGGGGCAGTAACACAGAACCGCAGAGCACAACCAGCTGTAAAGGCCAAGCCCAAAGACATGCTGAGCCTCATGGCAGCAATGTGGGGAAGGCCTGAATGCCATGGAAGGGGCAGCACCTCACCTGGAACAACTCCAATGCACAGAGACCAGCCTTCCAGGTCTGCCAGAAAATGGGGCACTTGCTTCACAACACATCCAAAAACCACACCACAGGACAGCTTTGGCATGACCTCAGTGATGACATCCCAGCTGCCCTAGGCTTTGGTTACATCTTCTGCCTGTCCTGACACACACACTCAACACCAAGAATTCGGCATTTCTCACTTGGCACCAGGGACAAGTGCACATGGTGTCACGAGAAGGACATGGAATGGCACTATTGCAGCAAGGAAAACACGTCCCACCTCATTGCTCACGAGGCTGTGGCATGCAAGACCTGCCTGATGAAAATCATGGCCTCATTAAAGGCTGTCACACCCCTCTGGGACCAGCATAAAAGCCGACCCAGAGCCTCTCTCCCTCACACACTTCTCCTGACGCCTTCTGCTCCACGCTCAGCAAGGTGAGCCTCAAACCCCTTCCCCTCCAGCTCTTGTCCTACTTGGCCCACATCTTCCAGCCCCTCGCACCTTTCCACCCCTGCGCTTTCTCACCCTCCTCTCTTCCAGGGCCCCTCCACAACACACACATGGCCTGCAACAACCTCTGCAGCCCCTGCGGACCCACCCCGCTGGCTAACAGCTGCAACGAGCCCTGTGTCAGGCAGTGTGAGGCCTCCCGTGTCGTCATCCAGCCTTCCACCATGGCGGTCACCCTGCCAGGACCCATCCTCAGCTCCTTCCCACAGAGCACCACTGTGGGATCCTCCTCATCTGCTGCTGTGGGCAACATCCTCAGCATCCAGGGAGTGCCTGTGTCCTCTGGAGGCTTTGGCTATGGCCTTGGCTATGGCCTTGGCTATGGCTACGGCTTAGGAGACCTGGGCTGCTATGGAGGCAGAAGAGGCTATGGCTACCCCTGCTAAATAGCCCTCACCACCATCCCGACACCAACATCCCAATGTCTGGAAACGAAGCCATGGATTCATGTCACTCCTCCAAGCCTTTCCTGGCACATGGACCTGTCATCCACAGCTCCTCCTCTCATGGCACCAAGAAAGGAAGCAGGGAAGGGGCCAGACCAGGCTCAATCAAACATGGCCCCTGCACCTCTTCCTCTTCTCCTGCTTCCTTCTTTGCATCACCTCTTCTCTTGTGTCTACTACTTTCCTCTGCAGCTGCCAGCACACAAACCAAAGACCACCAGGAGTCCTGCACTGTGCCATTCCCACAGTGGGGCAGGAACACCTCGTGGCTCTGGGAAGAACTCCTACATACAAAGGATGTTGGCTGATGGTCACCTGACCTGTTCCTCACACGGGTGCCCCTCTTCTGGGCACTCCTTCCTTTGCACTCTAGTTTTGTCCTTCAATAAACTTCTGCATTACAGCATTTGTCATGTCCCCATTCAGTCTTTCTTCTCCCAAGGCTCATCCAACCTCACCCAGGGCTCCAAAGGCCATGGTGGTGGCTTGACAAATGGCTGCCAGAACTCTCTTAGAAAGAACATCCCCTGAAACGACTCCCATTGGCACCCGGTGGCTTTGAAGCCTGTCACATAAGACCTTCATACTCCCAAGCAAAACCCAGACACACTTATGCACTTATGAGCCCCAGTCACTTGGGAGCTTCCCCAGGATTCCATTATAGTCCAGTTCTTGTTAACATTTTCATGAACAACCTGGACTCAGGGCTAGAGGGGGTCTGAAGTAAATATCCAGATGACACCAAGTTGAGATGAGCTATTGACTCTGTCCAGGGTGGAGAAGCCTTACACAGAGAGCTGGCCAGGCAACAACAACATGAAGGTTAAAAAGGGTAAGTACCAGATTCTCCACTTGGGAAGGGCCAACCATGGCTGTGCATCCAGCCTGGATGGCCAGGAGCTGGTGCTGAGAGGGATTTGGGGTCTTGGTTGGCAGCATGTTAACCATGAGCCAGCAGTGAGCCCACGCAACCAGGAGGCCAATCCAGATCCTGGAGGGCTTCAAGCACGGCATGGCCAGCCAGTCCAAGGAGGGGATTGTCCCATTCTGCACTGCCCTGGTGCAGCCTCACCTTGAGTCCTGGATGCAGCTTTGGGTGCAACAGTACAAGAGGGACACCAATCAGTTCAAGAGTGTTTGGAAGAGGGTAAAGAGGATGGGGAAGGCTATGGATGCATAGTCTTAGGAGGAGAGCCTCAAGTCCCTTGGTTTGTACAGCCTGGAGTATAGGAGGCTGAGGGGAGACTTCATGGAGGTCTGTGGCTTCCTGAAGAAGAGGAGGCTGACGGGAGACCTCATGGCACTCTGTGGCTTCCTGATGAGGGGGAGCGAAGAGGCACGCACCAAACTCCACTCTTTAGGGACCAGGGAGAGAAGCCAAGGTAACAGCAGGAAGCTGTGCCGGGGGAGGTTTAGGTTGGATGTCAGGCAGAGGTTCTGTCCTGAGAGGGGGGTCGGGCACTGGCACAGGCTCCCTGGGGAAGTGGTCACAGCCCCGAGCTGGGCTGAGATCAAGAAGCATCTGCACGATGCCCTCAATCCAATACCCTGACAAAACTGGCCCTGTGTGGAGCCAGGAGTTGGAATCAATGATCCCTAGGGGTCCCTTCCAACACAGGAATATATGATTTTTCCCCACACCTCTAACACAAGAGCCTCTGACTGTTGACATCTATTGGCCTGGATGCCAGGTGCCCACACAGCTCCTCTGTCACTGCCCCTCCTTACCTGGGAATGGGATGGACAATGTGACAAACACTTTGTGCATCGACATAAGGACACTGACATCACAGAACCACAGAATCAGATCATGACAGAAGCAGAGAATCATACAGTATCCTGAGTTGGAGGGGACCCATAAGGATCATCAAGTGCAGAATGGTCTCTATAGGAAGGGACCTTAAACATATTCTAGTTGCAACACTCCTGCCATGAGCAGGGACACCCTCCACTAGACCAGGCTGCTCAAACCACATCCAACCTGCCCTTCAACACTGCCAGGGACACAGGGACACACACAGCTTTTCCTGGCAACCTCTTCCCTTGACCAATCACCCTCACAGGGAAGAGAGCCTTCCTAAGAGCTCAGCTAAGTCCAGCCTCTTTCAGTTTAATACGTAACCCCTCAGCATATCACTGAACATCCTGTAAAGGAGGCTCTGCACATCTTCCCTCCAAGCCTCATGTAAGTACATGAAGGCTGCTCTAAAGTCTCCCTGGAGTCTTCTCCAGGGTAAACAACCCCAACTCTCACAACCTGTCCAAGCACAAGAAGCTCCAACCACTCCCAAGTAACACGACCTCAAAAGGATACTCAAGAGGGCCCCCAATGTGGGCAGCCAGCTCCCTTCCTCACCATTCCTGGGGACATCCCACCAGGCCTCAGAGACATGTGTACCTGCCATTGTTGAACACTTCTTCCAACTGCTCTAATTCTTACTCAGCAGCCAGGACAGCTCACCTGACAATGAGCCTGCAGAACAGTCCCCTTGGCAGAACTGGAGCTGCCTTGCCATTCCTAAGGCCTTCAGCATTCCTCAGCCACCACCAGGGCCTCAGCTCTGCAGCCACATGCTGCACGCTTGGCTCCAGCTCGCCCTGGCAACCTGCAGACCCTCCTTCTGCCATCAAACACTGAGCAGAGAAGAGGCCTCACCCCTCAGCACTCACCCCAAGTGAAGACCCCAAATGCCCAGCCTCAACACCTCCTATTCCTATGGCTCCCACACCCCTCTGCCTCTCATCACACTCACGGGCTCTCCACAGTCTCCCCTGCCCATGCAAAGTAGCCATGGTGTGTGGCAGCGTCACACCAGAGCCCGGCCTACAAACCTGTCAGCCTGAGGAGAGGGCAGCACTGCTGAGGGGCAAACACCAGCCCATGGGGAGCCTGGCAGGCCTCCCAGCAACACATGGATTGGCAGGCTGGGAAGGCCTGGACCGGGGCCACCACTGCAATGGCTTGTTCTCACAAGAATCCCTCATCTGCCTGCTTGAACTCACATGTCAGGGATGGCCCCATGGGAGCTTAAGCCCAAAGATGCAGCCCCCTTTCTGCCAGAAACAACCTTAGGAGAGAGAGGGGCAGCAAGACAGAACCACAGAGCACAACCAGCTGGAAAGGCCAGGCCCAAAGACACGCTGAGCCTCATGGCAGCAAGGTGGGGAAGGCCTGAATGCCATGGAAGGGGCAGCACCTCACCTGGCACAACTCCAACACAGAGACCAGCCTTCCAGGTCTGCCAGAAAATGGGGCACTTGCTTCACAACACATCCAAAAAACACACCACAGGACAGCTGTGGCATGACCTCAGTGATGACACCCCAGCTGCCCTAGCCTGTGGTTGCATCTTCTGCCTGTCCTGACACACACACACAACACCAAGGATTTCGCCTTTCAAACATGGCATCGGGGACAAGTGGACATGGTGTCACGAGAAGGACATGGAATGGCACTATTACAGCAAGGAAAACACACCCTACCTCATTATTAATGATGCTGTGACATGCAAGACCTGCCTGATGAAAAACATGGTCTCATTAAAGGCTGTCACACCCCTCTGGGACCAGCATAAAAGCCAACCCAGAGCCTCTCTCCCTCACACACTTCTCCTGACGCCTTCTGCTCCACGCTCAGCAAGGTGAGCCTCAAACCCCTTCCCCTCCAGCTCCTGCCCTGCTTGGCCCAGCTCTTCCAGCCCCTCGCACCTTTCCACCCCTGCGCTTTCTCACCCTCCTCTCTTCCAGGGCCCCTCCACACCACACACATGGCCTGCAACAACCTCTGCAGCCCCTGCGGACCCACCCCGTTGGCTAACAGCTGCAACGAGCCCTGTGTCAGGCAGTGTGAGGCCTCCCGTGTCGTCATCCAGCCTTCCACCGTGGCGGTCACCCTGCCAGGACCCATCCTCAGCTCCTTCCCCCAGAGCACCGCTGTGGGATCCTCCTCATCTGCTGCTGTGGGCAACATCCTCAGCGCCCAGGGAGTGCCTGTGTCCTCTGGAGGCTTTGGCTATGGCCTTGGCTATGGCCTTGGCTATGGCTACGGCTTAGGAGGCCTGGGCTGCTATGGAGGCAGAAGAGGCTATGGCTACCCCTGCTAAAGAGCCCTCACCACCATCCCTACAACAACATCCCAATGTCTGGAAACGAAGCCATGGTTTAATGTCACTCCTCCAAGCCTTTCCTGGCACATGGACCTGTGACCCATTCTTCCTCGTCTCATGGCACCAAGAAAGGAAGCAGGGAAGGGGCCAGACCAGGCTCAGGCAAATATGGCCCCTGCACCTCCTCCTCTTCTCCTGTTTACTTCTTTGCATCACCTCTTCTCCTGTGTCTACTAGTATCTACTGCAGCTGCCAGCACACAAACCAAAGACCACCAGGGACCTCGAGTGTGCCACTCCCACAGTGGGGCAGAAACACCTCGTGGCTCTGGGAAGAACTCCTACATACAATGGATGTTGGCTGATGGTCACCCGACCTGTTCCTCACACGGGTGCCCCTCTTCTGGGCTTTCCTTCCTTTGCACTCTAGTTTTGTCTTTCAATAAACTTCTGCATTACAGCATTTGACATCTCATTCAGTCTTTCTTCTCCCAAGGCTCTTCCAATATCACTTGGGCTCCAAAGGACATGGTGGTGGCTTGACAAATGGCTGCCAGACCTCTCTTAGAAAGTACATCCCCAGAAACGACTCCCATTGGCACCTGGTGGCTTTTAAGCCTGTCCCATAAGACCTTCACACTCCCAAGCAAAACCCAGACACACTTATGCACTTCTGAGCCCCAGTCACTTGGGGGCTTCCCCAGGATTCCATTCGAGGGCCAGTTCTTATGAATATTTTAATAAACATCCTGGACTCAGGACTAGAGGGGGTCTTAATTAAATTTGGAAATGACACCAAATTGAGACAAGCTATTGACTGTCCAGGGTGGAGAAGCCTTACACAGAGAGCTGGCCAGGCAACAACAACATGAAGGTTAAAAAGGGTAAGTACCAGATTCTCCACCTGGGAAGGGCCAACCATGGCTGTGCATCCAACCTGGATGGCCAGGAGCTGGTGCTGAGAGGGATTTGGGGTCTTGGTTGGCAGCATGTTAACCATGAGCCAGCAGTGTGCCCACACAGTCAGGAGGACCAACCGTATCCTGGGGGGCTTCAAGCACAGCATGGCCAGCCAGTCCAAGGAGGGGATAGTCCCATTCTGCACTGCTCTGGTGCAGCCTCACCTTGAGTCCTGGATGCAGCTTTGGGTGTAACACTACAAGAGGGACACCAATCAGTTCAAGAGTGTTTGGAAGAGGGTAAAGAGGATGGGGAAGGCAATGGATGCATAGTCTTAGGAGGAGAGCCTGAAGTCCCTTGGTTTGTAGAGCCTAGAGAAGAGGAGGCTGAGGGGAGACCTCATGGCACTCTGTGTATTCCTGATGAGGGGGAGCGAAGAGGCACGCACCAAACTCCAGTCTTTAGGGACCAGGGAGAGAAGCCAAGGGAACAGCAGGAAGCTGTGCCAGGGGAGGTTAAGGTTGGATGTCAGGCAGAGGTTCTGTCCTGAGAGGGGGTTCTGCAACTGGCACAGGCTCCCTGGGGAAGTGGTCACATCCCCAAGCTGGGCTGAGATCAAGAAGCATCTGCACAATGCCCTCCATCCAATACCCTGATTCAACTGGCCCTTGGTGGAGCCAGGAGTTGGACTCATTGATCACTAGGGGTCCCTTCCAACACAGGAATATATGATTTTTCCCCACACCTCTAACACAAGAGCCTCCTGACTGTTGACATCTACTGGCCTGGATGCCAGGTGCCCACACAGCTCCTCTGTCACTGCCCCTCCTTACCTGGGAATGGGATGGACAATGTGACAAACACTTTGTGCATCGACATAAGGACACTGACAACACAGAACCACAGAATCAGAGCATGACAGAAGCACAGAATCATACAGTATCCTGAGTTGGAGGGGACCCATAAGGATCATCAAGTGCAGAATGGTCTCTATAGGAAGGGACCTTACAGATCTTCTAGTTGCAACTCTCCTGCCATGAGCAGGGATACCCTCCACTAGACCAGGCTGCTGAAAGCCACATCCAACCTGCCCTTCAACACTGCCAGGGACCCAGGGACACACACAGCTTTTCCTGGCAACCTCTTCCCTTTTCCAACCACCCTCACAGGGAAGAAAGCCTTCCTAAGAGCTCAGCTAAGTCCAGCCTCTTTCAGTTTAATACGTAACCCCTCAGCGTATCACTGAACATCCTGTAAAGGAGGCTCTGCACATCTTCCCTCTAAGCCTCATGTAAGTACCTGAAGGCTGCTCTAAGGTCTCCCTGGAATCTTCTCCAGGGTAAACAACCCCAACTCTCACAGCCTGTCCAAGCAGGAGAAGCTCCAACCACTCCCAAGTAACACGACCTCAAAAGGATACTCAAGAGGGCCCCCAACGTGGGCAGCCAGCTCCCTTCCTCACCATTCCTGGGGACATCCCACCAGGCCTCAGAGACATGTGTACCTGCCATTGTTGAGCACTCCTTCCAACTGCTCTGATTCTTCCTCAACAGCCAGGACAGCTCACCTGACAATGAGCCTGCAGAACAGTCCCCTTGGCAGAACTGGAGCTGCCTTGCCATTCCTAAGGCCTTCAGCATTCCTCAGCCACCACCAGGGCCTCAGCTCTGCAGCCACATGCTGCACGCTTGGCTCCAGCTCTCCCTGACAATCTGCAGACCCCCCTTCTGCCCTCAAACACTGTGCAGAGAAGAGGCCTCAGCACTCACCCCAAATGAAGACCCCAAATGCCCAGCCTCCCCACATCCTATTCCTATGGCTCCCACACCCCTCTGCCTCTCATCACACTCACGGGCTCTCCACAGTCTCCCCTGCCCATGCAAAGTAGCCATGGTGTGTGGCAGCGTCACACCAGAGCCCGGCCTACAAACCTGTCAGCCTGAGGAGAGGGCAGCACTGCTGAGGGGCAAAAACCAGCCCATGGGGAGCCTGGCAGGCCTCCCAACAACACATGGATTGGCAGGCTGGGAAGGCCTGGACCATGCCCACCACTGCAATGGCTTGTTCTCACAAAAATCCCTCATCTGCCTGCTTCAACTCACACGTCAGGGAAGGCCCCATGGGAGCATAAACCCAAAGATGCAGTCCCCTTTGTCCCAGAAACAACCTTAGGAAACAGAGGGGCAGCAAGACAGAATCACAGAGCACAACCAGCTGGAAAGGCCAGGCCCAAAGACACGCTGAGCCTCATGGTAGCAAGGTGGGGAAGGCCTGAATGCCATGGAAGGGGCAGCACCTCAACAGGCACAACTCCAACACAGAGACCAGCCTTCCAGGTCTGCCAGAAAATGGGGCACTTGCTTCATAACACATCCAAAATACACACCACAGGACAGCTGTGGCATGACCTCAGTGATGACATCCCAGCTGCCCTAGGCTGTGGTTGCATCTTCTGCCTGTCCTGACACACACACTCAACACCAAGAATTCGGCATTTCTCACTTGGCACCAGGGACAAGTGGACATGGTGTCACGAGAAGGACATGGAATGGCACTATTGCAGCAAGGAAAACACACCCCACCTCATTGCACACGAGGCTGTGGCATGCAAGACCTGCCTGATGAAAATCATGGCCTCATTAAAGGCTGTCACACCCCTCTGGGACCAGCATAAAAGCCGACCCAGAGCCTCTCTCCCTCACACACTTCTCCTGACGCCTTCTGCTCCACGCTCAGCAAGGTGAGCCTCAAACCCCTTCCCCTCCAGCTCCTGCCCTACTTGGCCCAGCTCTTCCAGCCCCTCGCACCTTTCCACCCCTGCGCTTTCTCACCCTCCTCTCTTCCAGGGCCCCTCCACACCACACACATGGCCTGCAACAACCTCTGCAGCCCCTGCGGACCCACCCCGCTGGCTAACAGCTGCAACGAGCCCTGTGTCAGGCAGTGTGAGGCCTCCCGTGTCGTCATCCAGCCTTCCACCGTGGCGGTCACCCTGCCAGGACCCATCCTCAGCTCCTTCCCCCAGAACACCTCTGTGGGATCCTCTTCATCCGCTGCTGTGGGCAACATCCTCAGCGCCCAGGGAGTGCCTGTGTCCTCTGGAGGCTTTGGCTATGGCCTTGGCTATGGCCTTGGCTATGGCTACGGCTTAGGAGGCCTGGGCTGCTATGGAGGCAGAAGAGGCTATGGCTACCCCTGCTAAATAGCCTTCACCACCATCCCGACACCAACATCCCGATGTCTGGAAAAGAAGCCATGGATTCATGTCACTCCTCCAAGCCTTTCCTGGCACATGGACCTGCGACCCATTCTTCCTCGTCTCATAGCACCAAGAAAGGAAGCAGGGAAGGAGCCAGACCAGGCTCAAGCAAACATGGCCCCTGCATCTTCTCCTCTTCTCCTGCTTCCTTCTTTGCATCACCTCTTCTCTTGTGTCTACTACTTTCCACTGCAGCTGCCAGCACACAAACCAAAGACCACCAGGAATCCCCCACTGTGCCACTCCCACAGTGGGGCAGAAACACCTCGTGGCTCTGGGAACAACTCCTACATACAAAGGATGTTGGCAGATGGTCACCCGACCTGTTCCTCACACGGGTGCCCCTCTTCTGGGCACTCCTTCCTTTGCACTCTATTTTTGTCCTTCAATAAACTTCTCCTGCATCACAGCCTTTTACATCTCTTCATTCAGTTTTTCTTCTACCAAGGCTCATCCAACCTCACACAGGATGTCCAAAGGCCATGGTGGTGGCTTGACAAATGGCTGCCAGCCGTCTCTTTGAAAGTACATCCCCAAAAACGACTCCCATTGGCACCTGGTGCCTTTTAAGCCAGTCACATAAGACCTTCACACTCTCAAGGAAAACCCAGACACACTTATGCACTTCTGAGCCCCAGTCACTTGGGGGCTTCCCCAGGATTCCATTATAGTCCAGTTCTTTTTAACATTTTCATGAACAACCTGGACTCAGGACTAGAAAGTGTCTTAATTAAATTTGGAGATGACACCAAATTGAGACAAGCTCCTCACTCCTTCCAGGGTTGAGAAGCCTTACACAGAGAGCTGGGCAGTCACCAACAACATGAAGGATAAAAAGGGTAAGTACCAGATTCTCCACCTGGGAAGGGCCAACCATGGCTGTGCATCTAGCCTGGATGGCCAGGAGCTGGTGCTGAGAGGAATTTGGGGTCTTGGTTGGCAGCATGTTAACCATGAGCCAGCAGTGATCCCACGCAACCAGGAGGCCAATCCAGATCCTGGAGGGCTTCAAGCACGGCATGGCCAGCCAGTCCAAGGAGGGGATTGTCCCATTCTGCGCTGCCCTGGTGCAGCCTCACCTTGAGTCCTGGATGCAGCTTTGGGTGCAACAATACAAGAGGGACACCAATCAGTTCAAGAGTGTTTGGAAGAGGGTAAAGAGGATGGGGAAGGCTATGGATGCATAGTCTTAGGAGGAGAGCCTCAAGTCCCTTGGTTTGTACAGCCTGGAGAATAGGAGGCTGAGGGGAGACTGCATGGAGGTCTGTGGCTTCCTGAAGAAGAGGAGGCTGACGGGAGACCTCATGGCACTCTGTGGCTTCCTGATGAGGGGGAGCGAAGAGGCACGCACCAAACTCCACTCTTTAGGGACCAGGGAGAGAAGCCAAGGTAACAGCAGGAAGCTGTGCCGGGGGAGGTTTAGGTTGGATGTCAGGCAGAGGTTCTGTCCTGAGAGGGGGGTCGGGCACTGGCACAGGCTCCCTGGGGAAGTGGTCACAGCCCCGAGCTGGGCTGAGATCAAGAAGCATCTGCACGATGCCCTCAATCCAATACCCTGACAAAACTGGCCATGTGTGGAGCCAGGAGTTGGAATCAATGATCCGTAGGGGTCCCTTCCAACACAGGAATATATGATTTTTCCCCACACCTCTAACACAAGAGCCTCTGACTGTTGACATCTATTGGCCTGGATGCCAGGTGCCCACACAGCTCCTCTGTCACTGCCCCTCCTTACCTGGGAATGGGATGGACAATGTGACAAACACTTTGTGCATCGACATAAGGACACTGACAACACAGAACCACAGAATCAGATCATGACAGAAGCAGAGAATCATACAGTATCCTGAGTTGGAGGGGACCCATAAGGATCATCAAGTGCAGAATGGTCTCTATAGGAAGGGACCTTAAACATATTCTAGTTGCAACACTCCTGCCATGAGCAGGGACACCCTCCACTAGACCAGGCTGCTCAAAGCCACATCCAACCTGCCCTTCAACACTGCCAGGGACCCAGGGACACACACAGCTTTTCCTGGCAACCTCTTCCCTTGTCCAACCACCGTCTCAAGGAAGAGAGCCTTCCTAAGAGCTCAGCTAAGTCCAGCATCTTTCAGTTTAATACGTAACGCCTCAGCGTATCACTGCACATCCTGTAAAGGAGGCTCTGCACATCTTCCCTCCAAGCCTCATGTAAGTACATGAAGGCTGCTCTAAGGTCTCCCTGGAGTCTTCTCCTGGGTAAACAACCCCAACTCTCACAGCCTGTCTCCAAGCACGAGAAGCTCCAACCACTCCCAAGTAACACGACCTCAAAAGGATACTCAAGAGGGCCCCCAATGTGGGCAGCCAGCTCCCTTCCTCACCATTCCTGGGGACATCCCACCAGGCCTCACTGACCTGTACCTGCCATTGTTGAGCACTCCTTCCAACTGGTCTGATTCTTCCTCAGCAGCCAGGACAGCTCACCTGACAATGAGCCTGCAGAACAGTCCCCTTGGCTGAACTGGAGCTGCCTTGCCATTCCTAAGGCCTTCAGCATTCCTCAGCCACCACCAGGGCCTCAGCTCTGCAGCCACATGCTGCACGCTTGGCTCCAGCTCGCCCTGGCAACCTGCAGACCCTCCTTCTGCCATCAAACACTGAGCAGAGGCCTCACCCCTCAGCACCCACCCCAATTGAAGACCCCAAATGCTCCGCCTCACCACATCCTATTCCTATGGCTCCCACACCCCTCTGCCTCTCATCACACTCACGGGCTCTCCACAGTCTCCCCTGCCCATGCAAAGTAGCCATGGTGTGTGGCAGCGTCACACCAGAGCCCGGCCTACAAACATGTCAGCCTGAGGAGAGGGCAGCACTGATGAGGGGCAAACACCAGCCCATGGGGAGCCTGGCAGGCCTCCCAACAACACATGGATTGGCAGGCTGGGAAGGCCTGGATCGCGGCCACCACTGCAATGGCTTGTTCTCACAAGAATCCCTCATCTGCCTGCTTCAACTCACACGTCAGGGAAGGCCCCATGGGAGCATAAACCCAAAGATGCAGTCCCCTTTGTCCCAGAAACAACCTTAGGAGAGAGAGGGGCAGCAAGACAGAACCACAGAGCACAACCAACTGGAAAGGCCAGGCCCAAAGACATGCTGAGCCTCATGGCAGCAAGGTGGGGAAGGCCTGAATGCCATGGAAGGGGCAGCACCTCACCTGGCACAACTCCAACACAGAGACCAGCCTTCCAGGCCTGCCAGAAAATGGGGCACTTGCTTCATAACACATCCAAAAAACACACCACAAGACAGCTGTGGCATGACCTCAGTGATGACACCCCAGCTGCCCTAGGCTGTGGTTGCATCTTCTGCCCGTCCTGACACACACACTCAAAACCAAGAATTTGGCATTTCAAAGCTGCCGCCAGGGACAAGTGGACATGGTGTCACGAGAAGGACATGGAATGGCACTATTGCAGCAAGGAAAACACGCCCCACCTCATTGCTCACGAGGCTGTGGCATGCAAGACCTGCCTGATGAAAATCATGGTCTCATTAAAGGCTGTCACACCCCTCTGGGACCAGCATAAAAGCCGACCCAGAGCCTCTCTCCCTCACACAGTTCTCCTGACGCCTTCTGCTGCATGCTCAGCAAGTTGAGCCTCAAACCCCTTCCCCTCCAGCTCCTGCCCTGCTTGGCCCAGCTCTTCCAGCCCCTCGCACCTTTGCACCCCTGCGCTTTCTCACCCTCCTCTCTTCCAGGGCCCCTCCACACCACACACATGGCCTGCAACAACCTCTGCAGCCCCTGCGGACCCACCCCGCTGGCTAACAGCTGCAACGAGCCCTGTGTCGGGCAGTGTGAGGCCTCCCGTGTCGTCATCCAGCCTTCCACCGTGGCAGTCACCCTGCCAGGACCCATCCTCAGCTCCTTCCCCCAGAACACCGCTGTGGGATCCTCCTCATCTGCTGCTGTGGGCAACATCCTCAGCGTCCAGGGAGTGCCTGTGTCCTCTGGAGGCTTTGGCTATGGCCTTGGCTATGGCTACGGCTTAGGAGATCTGGGCTGCTATGGAGGCAGAAGAGGCTATGGCTACCCCTGCTAAATAGCCCTCACCACCATCCCTACAACAACATCCCAATGTCTGGAAACTAACCCATGGATTCATGTCACTCCTCCAAGCCTTTCCTGGCACATGGACCTGCCATCCATTCCTCCTCGTCTCATAGCACCAAGAAAGGAAGCAGGGAAGGGGCCAGACCAGGCTCAAGCAAACATGGACCCTGCACCTCCTCCTCATCTCCTGATTCCTTCTTTGCATCACCTCTTCTCTTGTGTCTACTACTTTCCACTGCAGCTGCCAGCATACAAACAATAGACCACCAGGAATCCTCCACTGTGCCACCCCCACAGTGGGGCAGGAACACCTGGTGGCTCTGGGAAGATCTCCTACATACAAAGGATGTTGGCTGATGGTCACCCGACCTGTTCCTCACACGGGTGCCCCTCTTCTGGGCACGACTTCCTTTGCACTCTAGTTTTGTCCTTCAATAAACTTCTCCTGCATCACAGCCTTTGACGTCTCTTCAGTCAGATTTTCTTCTCCCATGGATCATTCAGCCTCACCCAGGGCTCCAAAGGCCATGGTGGTTGCTTGACAAATGGCTGCCAGTTCTCTCTTAGACAGTACATCCCAAGAAACGACTCCCATTTGCACCCACTGGCTTTAAAGTCTGTCACATAAGACCTTTACACTCTGAAGCAAAACCTTGTACACACTTAGGCACTTCTGAGCCCCAGTCACTTGGGGGCTTCCCCTGGCTTTCATTCGAGGTCCAGTTCTTGTTAATAATTTTATAAACCACCTGGACTCAGGACTAGAATGTGTCTCAATTAAATTAGGAGATGACAGCAAATTGAGACAAGCTCCTGACTCCTCCCAGGGTTGAGAAGCCTTACACAGAGAGCTGGGCAGTCAACAACAACATGAAGGATAAAAAGGGTAAGTATGATATTCTCCACCTGGGAAGGGCCAACCATGGTTGTGCATCAAGCCCGGATGGCCAGGAGCTGGTGCTGAGAGGGATTTGGGGTCTTGGTTGGCAGCATGTTAACCATGAGCCAGCAGTGAGCCCACACAGTCAGAAAGGCAACCCAGATCCTGGAGGGCTTCAAGAAAGGTATGGCCAGCCAGTCCAAGGAGGGGATTGTCCCATTCTGCACTGCCCTGGTGCAGCCTCACCTTGAGTCCTGGATGCAACTTTGGGTGCAACAGTACAAGAGGGACAACAATCAGTTCAAGAGTATTTGGAAGAGGGTAAAGAGGATGGGAAGGCTATGGATGCATAGTCTTAGGAGGAGAGCCTCAAGTCCCTTGGTTTGTACAGCCTGGAGAATAGGAGGATCAGGGGAGACTTCATGGAGGTCTGTGGCTTCCTGAAGAAGAGGAGGCTGACGGGAGACCTCATGGCACTCTGTGGCTTCCTGTTGAGGGGGAGCGAAGAGGCAGGCACAAAACTCCACTCTTTAGAGACCAGGGAGAGAAGCCAAGGGAACAGAAGGAAGCTGTGCCAGGGGAGGTTTAGGTTGGATGTCAGGCAGAGGTTCTGTCCTGAGAGGGGGGTCGGGCACTGGCACAGGCTCCCTGGGGAAGTGGTCACAGCCCTGAGCTGGGCTGAGATCAAGAAGCATCTGCACGATGCCCTCAATCCAATACCCTGACTCAACTGGCCCTGTGTGGAACCAGGAGTTGGACTCAATGATCCCTAGGGGTCCCTTCCAACACAGGAATATATGATTATCCCCACACCTCTAACACAAGAGCCTCCTGACTGTTGACATCTATTGGCCTGGATGCCAGATGCCCACACAGCTCCTCTGTTACTGCCCCTCCTTACCTGGGAATGGGATGGACAATGTGACAAACACTTTGTGCATCGACATAAGGACACTGACATCACAGAACCATAGAAACAGAGCATAACAGAAGCACAGAATCATACAGTATCCTGAGTTGGAGGGAACCCATAAGGATCATCAAGTACAAAATATTTTGTATAGGAAGGGACCTTAAAGATCTTCTAGTTGCAACTCTCCTGCCATGAGCAGTGACACCCTCCACTAGACCAGGCTGCTCAAAGCCACATCCAACCTGCCCTTCAACACTGCCAGGGACCCAGGGACACACACAGCTTTTCCTGGCAACCTCTTCCCTTGTCCAACCACCCTCACAGGGAAGAAAGCCTTCCTAAGAGCTCAGCTAAGTCCAGCCTCTTTCAGTTCAATACGTAACCCCTCAGCGTATCACTGAACATCCTGTAAAGGAGGCTCTGCACATCTTCCCTCCAAGCCTCATGTAAGTACATGAAGGCTGCTCTAAGGTCTCCCTGGAGTCTTCTCCAGGGTAAACAACCCCAACTCGCACAGCCTGTCTTCAAGCAGGAGAAGCTCCAACCACTCCCAAGTAACACGACCTCAAAAGGATACTCAAGAGGGCCCCCAATGTGGGCAGCCAGCTCCCTTCCTCACCATTCCTGGGGACATCCCACCAGGCCTCAGAGACCTGTACCTGCCATTGTTGAGCACTCCTTCCAACTGCTCTGATTCGTCCTCAGCAGCCAGTTCAGCTCACCTGACAATGAGCCTGCAGAACAGTCCCCTTGGCTGAACTGGAGCTGCCTTGCCATTCCTAAGGCCTTCAGCATTCCTCAGCCACCACCAGGGCCTCAGCTCTGCAGCCACATGCTGCACGCTTGGCTCCAGCTCACCCTGGCAACCTGCAGACCCTCCTTCTGCAATCAAACACTGTGCAGAGAAGAGGCCTCAGCCCTCAGCAGTCGCCCCAAGTGAAGATACCAAATGCCCAGCCTCCCCACATGCTATTCCTATGGCTCCCACACCCCTCTGCCTCTCATCACACTCACGGGCTCTCCACAGTCTCCCCTGCCCATGCAGAGTAGCCATGGTGTGTGGCAGCGTCACACCAGAGCCCGGCCTACAAACCTTTCAGCCTGAGGAGAGGGCAGCACTGCTGAGGGGCAAACACCAGCCCATGGGGAGCCTGGCAGGCCTCCCAACAACACATGGCTTGGCAGGCTGGGACGGCCTGGACTGGGGCCACAACTGCAATGGCTTGTTCTCACAAGAATCCTTCATCTGCCTGCTTGAACTCACACGTCAGGGAAGCCCCCATGGGAGCATAAACCCAAAGATGCAGTCCCCTTTGTCCCAGAAACCACCATAGGAGAGAGAGGGGCAGCAAGACAGAATCACAGAGCACAACCAGCTGGAAAGGCCAGGCCCAAAGACATGCTGAGCCTCATGGCAGCAAGGTGGGGAAGGCCTGAATGCCACAGAAGGGGCAGCACCTCACCTGGCACAACTCAACGCACAGACCAGCCTTCCAGGCCTGCCAGAAAATGTGGCACTTGCTTCACAACACATCCAAAAAACACACCACAGGACAGCTGTGGCATGACCTCAGTGATGACATCCCAGCTGCCCTAGGCTTTGATTGCATCTTCTGCCCGTCCTGACACACATACTCAACACCTAGAATTTGGCACTTAAAAGCTGCCACCAGCGACAAGTGGACATGGTGTCACGAGAAGGACATGGAATGGCACTATTGCTGCAAGGAAAACACGTCCCACCTCATTGCTCACGAGGCTATGGCATGCAAGACCTGCCTGATGAAAAACATGGCCTCATTAAAGGCTGTCACACCCCTCTGGGACCAGCATAAAAGCCGACCCAGAGCCTCTCTCCCTCACACACTTCTCCTGACTCCTTCTGCTCCACGCTCAGCAAGGTGAGCCTCAAACCCCTTCCCCTCCAGCTCCTGCCCTACTTGGCCCACATCTTCCAGCCCCTCGCACCTTTCCACCCCTGCGCTTTCTCACCCTCCTCTCTTCCAGGGCCCCTCCACACCACACACATGGCCTGCAACAACCTCTGCAGCCCCTGCGGACCCACCCCGCTGGCTAACAGCTGCAACGAGCCCTGTGTCAGGCAGTGTGAGGCCTCCCGTGTCGTCATCCAGCCTTCCACCGTGGCGGTCACCCTGCCAGGACCCATCCTCAGCTCCTTCCCACAGAGCACAGCTGTGGGATCCTCCTCATCTGCTGCTGTGGGCAACATCCTCAGCTTCCAGGGAGTGCCTGTGTCCTCTGGAGGCTTTGGCTATGGCCTTGGCTATGGCTACGGCTTAGGAGACCTGGGCTGCTATGGAGGCAGAAGAGGCTATGGCTACCCCTGCTAAATAGCCCTCACCACCATCCCGACACCAACATCCCAATGTCTGGAAACGAAGCCATGGTTTAATGTCACTCCTCCAAGCCTTTCCTGGCACATGGACCTGCGACCCATTCTTCCTCGTCTCATGGCACCAAGAAAGGAAGCAGGGAAGGGGCCAGACCAGGCTCAGGCAATTATGGCCCCTGCACCTGCTCCTCTTCTCCTGTTTACTTCTTTGCATCACCTCTTCTCCTGTGTCTTCTACTTTCCACTGCAGCTGCCAGCACACAAACCAAAGACCACCAGGGACCTCGAGTGTGCCACTCCCACAGTGGGGCAGAAACACCTCATGGCTCTGGGAAGAACTCCTACATACAAAGGGTGTTGGCTGATTGTCACCCGACCTGTTCCTCACATGGGTGCCCCTCTTCTGGGCTTTCCTTCCTTTGCACTCTAGTTTTGTCTTTCAATAAACTTCTGCATTACAGCATTTGACATCTCATTCAGTCTTTCTTCTCCCAAGGCTCTTCCAATATCACTTGGGCTCCAAAGGACATGGTGGTGGCTTGACAAATGGCTGCCAGACCTCTCTTAGAAAGTACATCCCCAGAAACGACTCCCATTGGCACCTGGTGGCTTTTAAGCCTGTCCCATAAGACCTTCACGCTCCCAAGCAAAACCCAGACACACTTATGCACTTCTGAGCCCCAGTCACTTGGGGGCTTCCCCAGGATTCCATTCGAGGGCCAGTTCTTATGAATATTTTAATAAACATCCTGGACTCAGGACTAGAGGGGGTCTTAATTAAATTTGGAAATGACACCAAATTGAGACAAGCTATTGACTCTCCAGGGTGGAGAAGCCTTACACAGAGAGCTGGCCAGGCAACAACAACATGAAGGTTAAAAAGGGTAAGTACCAGATTCTCCACCTGGGAAGGGCCAACCATGGCTGTGCATCCAGCCTGGATGGCCAGGAGCTGGTGCTGAGAGGGATTTGGGGTCTTGGTTGGCAGCATGTTAACCATGAGCCAGCAGTGTGCCCACACAGTCAGGAGGACCAACCGTATCCTGGGGGGCTTCAAGCACGGCATGGCCAGCCAGTCCAAGGAGGCTATTGTCCCATTCTGCACTGCTCTGCTGCAGCCTCACCTTGAGTCCTGGATGCAGCTTTGGGTGTAACAGTACAAGAGGGACACCAATCAGTTCAAGAGTGTTTGGAAGAGGGTTGTCCTGGTTTCAGCTATGATGGAGTTAAACTTTTTTTTTAGCAGTGGATGGAATGCCATGTTTGGGTGTTAGCATGAGAATAGTGCTGATAGCACCCTGATGTTTTCCGATTTGTTGCCGGGCAATCAAGGACCTTTCTCAGCTCTGCATACTTCCTTACTAGTGAGAAAGGAGGGGACGCAGCCAGGACAGGTGATCCGAATTGGCCAAAGAGGATATTCCATACCAGTTACGTCATGTTCGGTATAAGGGGGGACTGGGGGGAAGAGGGGGAGACAACGCCAGGACGTGCGGTTTCTGGGGCGGTCGGGTTGTCCGGGACGGGCTCTAAGCTGTGCGGCCTGAGTTGTGCGGTTTGGTGAGAAACTGCATTGTGTATCACCAGTTTCATCTATTTTGTGCTTTAAACTTCTGTTATTGTTATATCTAGTTTGCTGTTATTGTTTAGTAAACTATCCTTATCCCAACCTGCGTGGTTCTGGTTTCCAGGTTGTGGTTTCTTTTCCTCCTTTCTTCCTTCCCTTTTCCCCCTCCCCCAACTCTCCTTCCCCCTTCCTTTTAAAAGTACAAGCGACTGTGTGGGGAGCAGCCCTCGGCCGGGGCAAAACCACGACAGTTATTTTGGCGCCCAACGTGGGGCAACGAACGGTTGGGATAACGGTAGATCTGACCTTAACTATCGCAATTAAGAAAGCACTGTTGTTTAAGCAATCTCTGGTCACGATGTTGTGGTATTTATTTACAAGGCTGTGGCAGCAAAACCACCGCATGCTGTATACAATCCTGGCAGGATTCTTTACTCTCTCAGGTCTGTGGCTCCCGTATTTGTTCCCATACTTCATTATAGTGTATTTTATGATATCGGTCTATGATACAATAATATCGATGATCATGAGCTTAAGCTGGTACTTGTATGAGGTTTTGCTGTTCTGTCCATTCTTTGGACAGGGAGGGGTTAATAACAGCAGCCGGTATGGTGGGGGCACTGCTTTCTTTTCCTTTGGGCTAAATACAACAGCTCTTAGGGCAGTTTTTGAAAATCTTCAATATCTCTGGGATATTCAAACTAGCATTTTGCTATTGGTAGGTTTGGTGCAGATGGTTCAGTTTTTGTTATATATCAAGCATAGGTTTATGAATACCACTGAAGAGCTTTCTCCGAGACAGAATAATCACGAGTGGCAGGGCATGTGGCAAAGTATGGGCGAGTACCTAGGTACTTTCTCACGCCCGATGGTTTGGAATTTCACTCCTGAACAGTTACAAGACCCCGATCAAGTGACTGCATACCTAAGGAAAAATTGCTGTAGGTTTCCCAGAGATGGACACCTTACTGCACTGTGCTGGGCTCTGGCCACTATTTATCAAACACTGCTTGATAGCAGGCAGCACTGTCAGCACTGTCAGGGAGAAGGGAAAGGAAACAGACTGGCAGATACTATAGCTGCTGCAACCACTGGGGCTGACACTGCAGCTACTGCAACCCCTGTGACCGACACTGCAGCTACTGTAATCTCTACAGCAGACACTGCAGATGATCCGAAAAACCAATCCACACCAGTGTCTGTTGCTCCCGTACAAAAGAGGAAAGGCACAAAGAAATCAGTTCGCATAGTGACGGATAAGGATGATGATCAACCGGGATCATCTCGAGGATATCAGGATGAGGCAGAACCAGAGATTGTTACCCGATCCCTGACTCTGAGTGAGCTGCGTGAGGTTCGAAAAGATTTCACTCGCCACCCAAGTGAGCACATTATCACTTGGTTGCTCCGATGTTGGGATCACGGGGCCAGTAGTTTGGAATTAGAAGGCAGAGAGGCCAAGCAGTTGGGATCCCTAGCTAGAGAAGGAGGAATTGACAAAGCAATTGGGAGGAGGCCGGAAATCCTCAGCCTCTGGAGGCGACTACTGTCAAGTGTGAAGGAAAGATATCCCATAAAGGAATATATTACATGCCAGACACCTAAGTGTAACAGCATAGAGACATCTGTCCAGCACCTGAGAGAATTAGCTGTACGGGAGATAATTTATTATGATCTGGACAATTCACGGCTTCCCTCTGATCCCGATGAAGTCCTATGCACTCCAGATATGTGGCGTAAGGTTGTACGAAGTGCACCAGCAGGGTATACCAATTCACTGGCAGCAATTGACTGGAATGATACGAATCCGCCAACCGTAAACGAGGTGGCCTGCCGACTCCGGAAATACCAAGACAATGTTTCCCTCTCCGTCATTGCAGCAGTAGAGAAACTGGTTCAACGACTTGACAACAATGTGTCCAACTCCCAACCCGTATGGAGCAATGTTGCAGCTACTGGGAGAAAGCGTCCATCGTTCCAAGAGGGAGAATACACACCACGACGTACATTGTGGTTTTACCTGCTTGATCATGGAGAGGACATGAGGAAATGGGATATGCAGCCCACCTCAGCCCTTCGAGCACGAGTAAATGAGCTGCGGGGTAAAACATTCGCACAACGAGATTCTGCCAGGAAGAAGGCTGCACCAGTTTCTACTGGGCAGTTCCCTAGACCAACTGGAAGGCCTACCTATATGTCTGATGTGCCTGATCCTTTTGAAGGGACCTCTAAGTCCTTTATGCAACCAGTGGAAAACAAATATGATCAGCAGCAATAGAGGGGCCCTGCCTCCAGCCAGGTGGAGGAGAGGGATAATCGGGTTTATTGGACTGTGTGGATCCGATGGCCTGGCACATCAGACCCACAAGAGTACAAAGCTCTGGTGGATACTGGTGCCCAGTGTACTCTAATGCCATCGAATCATGAAGGGGTAGAACCCGTTTGTATTTCTGGAGTGACAGGGGGATCCCAACAACTAACTGTGCTAGAGGCTGAGGTGAGCCTAACTGGGAAGGACTGGGAAAAACACCCCATTGTGACTGGTCCAGAAGCTCCGTGCATTTTAGGTATACATTATCTACGTAGAGGGTATTTTAAAGACCCAAAAGGGTACCGATGGGCTTTTGGAATAGCTGCTTTGGAAACAGAAGAAATTGAACAATTGTGTGCCTTGCCTGGACTCTCGGAGGATTCTGCTGTTGTGGGGTTGTTGAAGGGTGAAGAACAGCAAGTGCCAGTTGCTACGACGACGGTGCACAGACGACAATACCGTACTAACCGAGATTCCCTGATTCCCATCCATAAGCTGATTCGTCAACTGGAGGATCAGGGAGTGATCAGCCGAACCCACTCACCCTTTAATAGTCCCATATGGCCAGTGAGGAAGTCCAATGGAGAGTGGAGGCTGACAGTAGATTATCGTGGCCTAAATGAAGTCACTCCAGGTATGAGTGCTGCTGTGCCAGACATGTTAGAGCTCCAGTATGAATTGGAATCGAAGGCAGCCAAGTGGTACGCCACAATCGACATTGCGAACGCTTTCTTCTCGATCCCACTGGCGCCAGAGTGCAGGCCACAGTTTGCTTTCACTTGGAGAGGCATCCAATACACGTGGAATCGTCTGCCCCAGGGGTGGAAACATAGCCCCACCATCTGCCATGGACTAATCCAGAATACACTGGAAAAGGGTGAAGCACCAGAGCACCTGCAGTATATTGATGACATCATTGTATGGGGCAACACAGCAGAGGAAGTTTTTGAAAAAGGAAACAGGGTAATTAAAATCCTTTTAGAAGCCGGTTTTGCCATAAAACGAAGTAAAGTCAAGGGGCCTACGCGAGAAATCCAGTTTTTAGGAATAAAATGGCAGGATGGGCGTCGTCAGATCCCAATGGACATTATTAATAAAATAGCAGCTATGTCTCCACCAAGCAACAAAAAGGAAACACAAGCTTTCTTAGGTGTTATAGGTTTTTGGCGAATGCATGTCCCAAACTACAGTCTCATTGCGAGCCCACTCTACCATGTAACTCGAAAGAAGAATG
The DNA here is from genome assembly GCA_020800305.1 of Porphyrio hochstetteri. Classification (NCBI taxonomy): domain Eukaryota; kingdom Metazoa; phylum Chordata; class Aves; order Gruiformes; family Rallidae; genus Porphyrio; species Porphyrio hochstetteri. The sequence goes on along the minus strand of CM036906.1, from coordinate 1,146,099 downwards.
ATTTCCAATGGGGCCCTGAGCAACAGCAAGCCTTTGAGCAGATCAAACGCGAGATAGTCCATGCAGTGGCCCTTGGGCCTGTCCGGACAGGGACAGATATTAAAAATGTGCTCTACACTGCAGCTGGGGAGAACGGCCCGACCTGGAGTCTCTGGCAGAAAGCACAAGGGGAGACTCGAGGTCGACCGCTGGGGTTTTGGAGTCGGGCCTACAAAGGATCTGAGGCCAATTATACTCCAACAGAAAAGGAAATACTGGCCGCCTATGAAGGGGTTCGAGCCGCCTCAGAAGTGATTGGAACTGAAGCCCAGCTCCTCCTGGCACCCCGACTGCCGGTGCTGGGCTGGATGTTCAAAGGGAAGGTTCCTTCTACACACCATGCCACTGATGCTACGTGGAGCAAGTGGGTTGCACTAATTACACAGCGGGCTCGAATAGGAAACCCCAATCGCCCAGGAATCGTGGAGGTGATCACAGACTGGCCAGAAGGCAAAGATTTTGGGATGTCACCAGAGGATGAGGAGGTAACACGCGCTGAAGAAGCCCCACCCTACAACGAACTGCCAGAGAATGAGAAGCGATATGCCCTGTTCACTGATGGGTCTTGTCGCATTGTGGGTAAGCATCGGAGATGGAAAGCCGCTGTATGGAATCCTATAAGAAGAGTAGCAGAAGCCACTGAAGGAAAAGGTGAATCAAGCCAGTTCGCTGAGGTGAAGGCCATCCAGTTAGCCCTGGACATTGCTGAGAGAGAAAAGTGGCCAAGGCTCTACCTTTATACTGATTCATGGATGGTGGCGAATGCCCTGTGGGGGTGGTTGCAGCAGTGGAAAAAGAACAACTGGCAGCGTAGAGGCAAACCTATATGGGCTGATGACTTATGGCAAGATATCTCTGCTCGGTTAGAGAAACTTGTTGTAAAGGTACGTCATGTCGACGCCCATGTACCTAAGAGTCGGGCCATGGAGGAACATGAAAACAACCATCAGGTAGATAAGGCTGCTAGGATTAAAGTGGCTCAGGTAGATCTAGACTGGCAACGTAAGGGTGAATTATTCATAGCTCGATGGGCTCATGATACCTCGGGTCATCAAGGGAGAGATGCAACATATAGATGGGCTCGGGATCAAGGGGTGGACTTGACCATGGACGCCATCGCACAAGTTGTCCACGAATGTGAGACATGTGCTGCAATCAAGCAAGCTAAGCGGTTAAAGCCCCTTTGGTATGGAGGACAGTGGATGAAATATAAATATGGGGAGGCTTGGCAGATTGATTACATCACCCTCCCACAAACCCGCCATGGCAAACGTTATGTGCTTACAATGGTGGAGGCAACTACCGGCTGGCTAGAAACATATCCCGTACCCCATGCCACTGCTCGAAATACAATTCTGGGCCTTGAGAGGCAAGTCCTCTGGCGACATGGTACTCCAGAAAGAATCGAGTCAGACAATGGGACTCATTTCCGAAACACTCTTATAGACACCTGGGCCAAAGAGCATGGCATTGAGTGGGTGTACCACATTCCTTATCATGCACCGGCCTCTGGGAAAATTGAACGATATAATGGACTTTTTAAAAACTACACTGAAAGCAATGTGTGGTGGGACATTCAAGCATTGGGATACACATTTGGCCAAAGCCACGTGGTTAGTTAACTCTAGGGGATCTACCAATCGGGCTGGCCCTGCCCAGTCAAAATTTCCATGTACTGTAGAGGGAGACAGAGTCCCAGTAGTGCATATGAAGAGTGTATTGGGAAAGAGAGTTTGGGTCATTCCTGCTTCAGGCAAAGGTAAACCCATGTCTGGAATTGTTTTTGCTCAAGGACCTGGCTGTACTTGGTGGGTAATGCAGAGGGATGGAGAAGTTTGATGTGTACCTCAAGGAGACTTGATTTTGGGTGAGAATAGCCAATATAATTAATAAAGTAGAAATTATAAAAATTGCCAAATAACCCATTATTGTATATTCATTATTGTTATGATTGCTGTATGTTGTACCATAGCATTATAGCCGGAGTCATACAAGTTAATGAAGAAGGAGTGCCATGATGATGGAACTAAAGCCTGGCCTCTCAAGAACTTTTTTCTCCCTTTGAAAATAAACTCTGACCCACAGACTATGAGCATGGACCATGCCAGGTGTATCAGTCCAGAGCCTGAGATGCAGCATGCAACGAGCCAATGGAACATACAATTATCCTGAGAAACTGTTATGACAAATGGAGCCTGAAAATCATGGACTAAATGAACTCAACAACTTCAGAGGGATGATTCACAGACTGAGGGAATAAGATCTGTATGCACATATGTGTGCATACATGTGTACATACATATATGGGTGTGTGAAACACGAAACTGGTTGTACCCAAAGAAAATTGTTGGATCTGGTCATGACGTAAATGGTATGGAATAAGGGGTGGATAATGTCCTGGTTTCAGCTATGATGGAGTTAAACTTTTTTTTTAGCAGGGAATGGAATGCCATGTTTGGGTGTTAGCATGAGAATAGTGCTGATAGCACCCTGATGTTTTCCGATTTGTTGCCGGGCAATCAAGTACCTTTCTCAGCTCTGCATACTTCTTTACTAGTGAGAAAGGAGGGGACGAAGCCAGGACAGGTGACTCGAATTGGCCAAAGAGCATATTCCATGCCAGTTACGTCATGTTCAGTATAAGGGGGAACTGGGGGGAAGAGGGGGAGACAACGCCAGGACGTGCAGTTTCTGGGGACGGTTGGGTTGTCCGGGACGGGCTCTAAGCTGTGCGGCCTGAGTTGTGTGGTTTGGTGAGAAATTGCATTGTGTATCACCAGTTTCATCTATTTTGTGCTTTAAACTTCTGTTATTGTTATATCTAGTTTTCTGTTATTGTTTAGTAAACTATCCTTATCCCAACCTGCGTGGTTCTGGTTTCTAGGTTGTGGTTTCTTTTCCTCCTTTCTTCCTTCCCTTTTTTCCCCCTCCCCCAACTCTCCTTCCCCCTTCCTTTTAAAAGTACAAGCGACTGTGTGGGGTGCGGCCCTCGGCCGGGGCAAAACCACGACAACCTGCTGGACACGCTTCTCTTGATGCAGCCCAGCACATTATTGACTTTCCACTTAGTCCATGGCGTTCCTCAACAGGAAACCCCTCGCTGAGAATCACCAAATCATTTCCCTTGCAAAGGACCATTTCCATCATCAAGTCCAACTGTTAAGCTCACAATACCAAGTCCACCACAAATCCACATACCTAAGCACCACATCTACACATCTTTTCCATACCTCCAGGGATGCTGACTCAAGCATTGCCCTGGGCAGTCTCTTCCAGTGCTTCATAACGCTTTGACTCAAGACATCCTTCCCAATAGCCAACAAAAATTCCCCTGGAAGCAATTGATGCTATTTCCTCTTTTGTAAGCAAAAATTGCCCAACAGCCACCTTGCTAAAAAAAAACACTTAGGGAGTGGACAACAGCGATAGGGTCTCCTCTCAGCTGCCTTTTCTGCAGGCTAAGCACCTACACTGCCTTCACTACTCCACATCAGGTTTGTTCTCTTCACCCTTCACCAGATTCATTGCTCTCTGGAGGTATCCCACCAGAGACCAGCCCAAATACGTGGACGCCACACAGAAGGGTAATACTGCAAAGGGGCCAAAACAAGCCATTGGCGAGCCTGGCTGGCCTCCTGATATGACAGGGCTCACCAGTTAAGAACCAGGGCTGCCAGGACCACAACAGGCTATCACAAACAGCCCTCCACTGCCTGCCTGCACCCAGGAAGCAAAAGGCAAAACAGGCAGCCTCTCTTCTTGCAGCTATAACCTTACAAGCAAGAGGGGCACAAAGACACCCCAGAGCACACCCAAAGCAAATGACCAGGATTAAAAACAGGTTTAGTGAGCTAAGAGCAAGTTTGGGAGGGAGCAAATATGATGGAAGGTGCCTAGCAAATCCCAAAAGTCAAGAGCAGCCTTACAGGGCTGCAAGGAAATGGGCCCCCACTGGACAATGAACCCAAACACCACACCACACCACATGAATGGAGGGCCTCACCAATGACACCCCACCTCTCCTAAGGCTTTATTATGCCTCCAAAATGCTTTTACACACCCCTTGCCTACAATCCCATCCGAGCACCGACTCTCCCTTAAAAGCTGCCGACACAGCAAAGGGGACATGACCTCAAGAAAAGGACAGGAAAAGGGAGCGTTGTGGCCAGCAAAACACACCCCACCTCATTACTCTCCAGGCTGTGGCATGGAAGACCTGCATAATGAATAACCCTGTCATGCACAAAGACTGTCTCTGTGCCTCGGGCACTCCAGGACCAGCATAAAAGCCAACCCAGAGCCTCTCTCCCTCACACACTTCTCCTGACGCCTTCTGCTCCACGCTCAGCAAGGTGAGCCTCAAACCCCTTCCCCTCCAGCTCCTGCCCTACTTGGCCCAGCTCTTCCAGCCCCTTCCACCTTTCCACCCCTGCGCTTTCTCACCCTCCTCTCTTCCAGGGCCCCTCCACACCACACACATGGCCTGCAACAACCTCTGCAGCCCCTGCGGACCCACCCCGCTGGCTAACAGCTGCAATGAGCCCTGTGTCAGGCAGTGTGAGGCCTCCCGTGTCGTCATCCAGCCTCCTGCTGTGCAGGTCACCCTGCCAGGACCCATCCTCACCTCCTTCCCCCAGAGCACCTTTGTGGGATCAACTGCATCCGCTGCTGTAGGCAGCGAACTCAGCGCCCAGGGAGTGCCTGTGTCCTCTGGAGGCTTTGGCTATGGCCTTGGCTATGGCCTTGGCTTTGGCTACGGCTTAGGAGGCCTGGGCTGCTATGGAGGCAGAGTAGGCTATGGGTACCTTTGCTAAGTGTTCTCACCACTGTCCCTGGCACCAACTACCCAAACACTGGAAGCCATGCCATGGATTGAGGACACATGTCCAGGCCTTTCCTGGCACATGGACCTGCCATCCACAGATACTTCTCTCATGGCACCAATAAAGGAAGCAGAGAAATGAAGAATCCTTGGCTGAGGCAAACATGGCCATGCAACATCCTCCTCTTCTTCCCTTGTTGCATCGCTTCTTCTCTTGTGACTAGTACTCCCGACTGACATCAACTTCTCTCAAGCCAAAGCCTACCATGGACCTCTTGTCTCCTTCCTCCATGGGGAGCAGGTCCTTATGCCTTTTACTGCTTTTTGTCCTTCCCTCAATAAAGTTCTTCTGCATCCCAGCCTTAGGTGTTTCATTGCCATTCTTTGCAAAGGCTCCAAAACCTCAATGTCTTTGTGGTAGTGAGAGGCCAAAACCCATCAGAGCATTCCAGGACAGACTCAGCAGTGCTGAGGACAGGGGGATGATCACTGCCCTGGTCCTTCTGGCCACACCATTTCTGAATCAAGGAACCATGCTGTTGGTCTTCTTGGCCATGTTATCACACAGCTGCCTCATGTTCAGATGGCTGTTGACCCCCAGGTCCTTTTCCACCAGGCAGCTTTTCAGCTACTCTTCCCCAAGCCTGTAGCGTTGCCTGGTGTTGTTGTGACCCTGCAGAGAGTGCATCCACCCAAGCCATGAGAAGCCATTTTCTCAAGGAGAATGCTGTGGGAAACAGTGTCATAGGCTTTACTAAAGACCAGGTATACAACAGCCACAGCCATTCCCTCATCCTTTAGCAATTTGCCTTGTTATGGCATTAGACCAGGAGAGTTAAGCAGATCCTGCCTTTCATAACCCATGATGACCTGGGCTGATCACCTGGCTGTCCTGTGTGTGGTGGCACTCAAGGTGATCCGCAACATAAACTGGCCTGGGACTGAGGTCAGACTGAGAGACCTGTAATTCCCAGCTCTTCCTTCTGGCCAGTCTTGTAGGTAGGTATCATGTTTGCTCACTTCCAGTCAACTAGGAATTCGCCAGTATAGGCAAGACTGCGGAGACATGATGGAAGGTGCTTTGGTGAGCACCGACACTACCCACTCAGTGTCCTTGGGGGGATGCCTTCTGATCCCCTACGTTTGTGTATGGCTCAGTGGTTAGCAGGTCAACAACCATTTCTGCTTCTATTATGGTGGCATCCTAATGATCCCCTTCCTTGTCTTCCATCTCACGGGGGCTGAATGCCCCAAAGAATACAACTGGTCATTGTATTCAGTGCTGAGGCCCAAAGTAACTTTTCCACATCCTTTGTCACTCTGCTTCCCCCACATCTAATGAACCATGGAGATTCTCCTCAGCCCTCCTTTTGCTGCCAATGTGTTTACAGAAACAGTTTTCTTGTCCTTTATGGCTATAGCTGGAAGAAATTTGACTTGAGCTATGGCCTTTCTGAATTTCTCTTGGATAACCTCTTAACACCCTTGTAGATCTCCTGAGGTGTCTGCCCCTCCCTCCAAAAATCATAAACTATCTTCTTTTTTATAAGTCCCAAGCAAAGCTTCCTTCCTCCTCAGACAGACCATTTTTCTGCCCCTCCAGCTTTTCTCCTGGCACATGAAGACTCTCTATCGAACACAGAGCAATCTCCTGGAACCTTCATCAGAAGTCATGCCTCTAGCCCCCTCACAAGAAAAACCAAGCAACATCAAGCCAACACAGAGAGCTACAAGCTGCCAGGCCAGGGGGCACCAAGACAACACAGAGCAATGAGAAAGGCAGGCCCAAAAAAAGCCTTTATGAGGTGGCAGCAAGGTGGGGAGACAGCAAATATGATGGAAGGGGCATGCCTCATGCCCAGCACACCTCCAAAGCCCAGTCCAGCCTTCCAGGGCTACAAGGAAATGGGCACCACTGGACAATGCACCCACACACCACACCACATGAATGCCATGGAAGGAGCTCACCGATGACACCCCACCTCTCCTATGCTTTGCCCGTGCATCCAAAATGCTTTGACACACCCCTTGCCTACAAACCCATCCGAGTACCGACTCTGCCTTAAAAGCTGCCGCCAGGGCCAATGGGACAGGACCTCAAGAAGAGGACAGGAAAAGGGAGCGTTGTGGCCAGGAAAACACGCCCCTTCTCATTACTCTCCAGGATGTGCCATGCAAGATCTGCCTGTCTGAAAACTCCTGTGGCATGAGCAAAGGCTGTCTCTGTGCCACGGGCTCTCCAGGACCAGCATAAAAGCCGACCCAGAGCCTCTCTCCCTCACACACTTCTCCCGACGCCTTCTGCTCCACGCTCAGCAAGGTGAGCCTCAAACCCCTTCCCCTCCAGCTCCTACCCGACTTGGCCCAGCTCTTCCAGCCCCTCGCACCTTTCCACCCCTGCGCTTTCTCACCCTCCTCTCTTCCAGGGCCCCTCCACACCACACACATGGCCTGCAACAACCTCTGCAGCCCCTGCGGACCCACCCCGCTGGCTAACAGCTGCAACGAGCCCTGTGTCAGGCAGTGTGAGGCCTCCCGTGTCGTCATCCAGCCTCCCACTGTGCAGGTCACCCTGCCAGGACCCATCCTCACCTCCTTCCCACAGAGCACCTTTGTGGGATCCTCTGCATCCGCTGCTGTGGGCAGCGAACTCAGCGCCCAGGGAGTGCCTGTGTCCTCTGGAGGCTTTGGCTATGGCCTTGGCTATGGCTACGGCTTAGGAGGCCTGGGCTGCTATGGAGGCAGAAGGGGCTATGGGTACCTTTGCTAAGTGTGCTCACCACCGTCCCTCGCACCAACTTCCCAAACACTGGAAGCCATGCCATGGATTTTGGACACATCTCCAGGCATTTCCTGGCACATGGACCTGCCATCCACAGCTCCTCCTCTCATGGTATCAAGCAAGGATGGAAGGAAGGGGAGCAGCCTGGGCTGAGGCAAACATGGCCCTGCAACCTCCTCCTCCTCTTCTTCCTTCATTGCATCGCTTCTTCTCTTGTGTCTAGCACTCCCTACTGACACCGACTTCTCTGAAGCCAAAGCCTACCATGGACCTCTGGTCTCCTTCCTCCATGGGGAGCAGGTCCTTATGCATTTTACTGCTTTTTTTCCTTCTCTCAATAAAGTCCATCTGCATCCCAGCCTTAGGTGTTTCATTGCCATTCTTTGCACAGGCTCCAAAACCTCAATGTCTTTGTGGTAGTGAGAGGACAAAACCCATCAGAGCATTCCAGGACAGACTCAGCAGTGCTGAGGACAGGGGGATGATCACTGCCCTGGGCCTTCTGGCCACACCATTTCTGATACAAGCCACCATGCTCTTGGCCTTTTTGGCCCCCTTCTCACACAGCTGGAGAATGTTCATTGGCTGTAGACCTCCAGGTCCTTTTCCACCAGACAGCTTTTCTGCTGCTCTTCCCCAAGCCTGTAGCGTTGCCTGATGTTATTGTGACCCAAGTGCAGAAAATGGAACTCAGCCTCCTGGAACCTCATACACTTGGCCTTGGCCCATCGTTCCAGCCTGTCCAGACCAGTCTTTGGAGGCTTCCTATCCTCAAGCTCATCGACACTCCGGCCAACCTTGGTGTCTTGGCCAAAGCTACTCAGGGTGCCCTCAATCCCCTTGGCCTCATCACTGATAAAGTTATTCCACAGAACTGGCCCCAGGACTGGTTCTTGGGGAACATCACTTGTGACCGGTCACCAACGGGATTAAACTCCATTGATCACAAGTCTTTGGCCCAGCCATCCGGCCAGCTTTTATCCAGCAGAGAGTGAACCCACCCAAGCCAAGAGAAGCCAGTTTCTCAAGGAGAATGCTGTGGGAAACTGTGTCAATGGCTTTAGTAAAGACTAGGTAGACAATATCCACAGCCATTCCCTCATCCATTAAGCAGGACACCTTGTCATGGCAGCGAACCAGAAGGGTCAAGAAGAACCTACCTTTCATAACCCATGATGACTGGGACTGATCACCTGGCTATACTGTGTGTGGTGGCACTCAAGGAGATCTGCAAACTAAACTGCCCTGGGACCAAGGTCAGACTGAGAGGCCTATAATTCACAGATCTTCTTTCTGGCCATTCTTGTGGTTGGGTATCACCTTTGCTCACTTCCAGACAACTTGGATTTCCCCAGTATAGGCAAGACTGCTGAGACATGCTGCAAGGTGCTTAGGTGAGCACTGACACCAGCATCAATAATACCCTTGGGAGGATTCCATCTGGACCCTACACTTCTCTATGTCTCAGCGGTGTAGTAGGTCAACAACCATTTCAGCTTCTGTTATGGGGGCTTTGTTATGTTCCCCCTCCTTATCTGCCATCTCAGTGGGGCTGGGCACCAGAAAACCACTGGTCTTAATATTCAGTGCTGAGGCACAAAGAAACTCAGCTTTTTCCTCCTCTTCCTCTGTCGCTACGTTTCCCCAACATCAAATCAAGGATGGAGATTCTCCCAAAGATTTTTTACATCCCCTTCTAAGGAACAACAAACAGGGTCACCAGTCTCTACCTTCCCAGTCTCTACCTTCCCACACCTTCCTTCACATACCTCTTACTCAGAGGAGCCTTAGGAAGTCTCTGCAGGCCGTTAGCATCAGCTCCCAAGTAACAACAGCTCTACAGGACAATCAAGAAGGGCCTCCCAAAGAAGTCAGCCAGCTCCCACCCTCACCTGTTATGCTGACATACCCCATAAGGCCCCATGCAGGTGTGTACGGGCACTTGCCAAGCACTCAGGAGCTCTGGACTAAAGCTGCCAGGACAATGGCCTGCTCTCACAAGCAGCCCTCCTCTGCCTGCTTGGGACTCACACAACAGGGATGGCCCAATGGGGGAACAAGCCTAAAGATGCTGCCCCCTTTCTCCCAGCAACAAACTCTGCAGACACAGGGGCAGCAGGACAGAACCACAGAGCACAAGGACCTAGAAACACCAGGCCCAAATACGCGCTTAGCCTCAGCTAAGCTTAACTCAGCATCCAGGGAGATCCTGTCTCCTCTGGAGGCTTTGCCTATGGCCTTGGCTATGGCTACGGCTTAGGAGGCTTGGGCTGCCATGGACACAGTTGGGGCTGCTACCCCTGCTAAGGGTTCTTGCCACCACTCCTGAAAACAACCGCCAAAACACCACAGTCCACATCATGTATTGAGGATGCACTATCAGGCCTCTTCTGGCACTGGTTCTTGATATCTACAACTCCTCCTCTCATGGCACTATGCAAGGAAGCAGGGAAGAGAGCCAGCCTGGGCTGAGGCAAACACAGCCTCTCTACCTCTCCCCCTTCTTCCTCTTCCTTCCTTTCATTGCCTCTTCTCTTGTGTCTACTACTCTCCTCTGAAACCTCCTGCTCATGAAACAAAGGCCACTATGGTCCTCCAATGTGCCTTTCCTACAGTGGGGTGGGAAGACCTTGTGTCCTTGTTAAGAGCTCCAGCATACAAAGGATGTTGGCTCATGGTCCCCTGACCTGTATCTCAGACGGGCACCCTCATACTTGCCACTCTTTGCCTTTTATGGTACTTTTTCTCCATCAATAAACTTCTCCTGCATCACAGCCTTCCATATCTCCTTGTTTATTCTTTCTTCTCCCAAGGATCATCCAACCTCAAACACAAGAAAGGCAGACTACAAGTAGCTATTGGGGTGGGTTCACCAAGGGATGCCAGAGCTCCCCTTAAGACGGGTATTCTGAGAACACCATCCCACTTCCACCTGGGGCACTTCCAGACTGTCACACAAGAGCTTCACTACCCAAAGAAAAGCTTTGATACCTTTATTCACCTCTACACATGTCTCTGATGCTTCTTTGTTAGGGTAACATAGCCTGGTTAGCACAGAGCCCCTCTATCACTGCCCCTCCACAATTGGGAAGGGGAGGGAAAATATGACAAGAGCTTTGTGCATCGACATGAGGACAGAGACAGCACAGAATCAGAGAATGGTTTGTGTTTGAAGGGACCTTCAAAGTCACCTCAGTTGCATCTCTCCTGCCGTGAGCTGGGACACCCTCCACTAGACCAGGCTGCTCAAAGTACCATCCAAACTGGCCTTGAACACTGCAAGGAAACCAGAGACACAGAGCTCCCTATGGGATCTTCTTCTAATGTCCAATCAACCTTACAGGGAAGAAAGCCTTCCTAATAGCTCACCTAAATCTACCCTCATTCAGCTTTGCTCATTACTCCTCATCGTATAACTACACATCCTGAATAAATAGTCCATATCCATCTTTCCTCCTATCAGTGCTGGAAGGCTGCTCTAAGGTCTCCTTGGAAACTTCTGCAGGATAAAGAACACCACATCTCCCAGCCTGTCCTCAAGTAGGAGAAGCTTTGACACAACCATCTTCATGGTCTCTTCTGCCCCCTTTATGCAGAAGGTCCCTATCATTCTTATACTGGGGGCCCAGAGCTGAACACAGGACTCCAGTCTCAGGAGAGCACAGGAGAGAATTACTTCCCTCCACCTGCTGGACACGCTTCTCTTGATGCAGCCCAGCACGTTATTGGCTTTCCACTTAGTCCATGTCCTTCCCCAACAGGAAACCCCTCGCTGAGAATCACCAAATCATTTCCTTTAGAAACGACCATTTCCATCATCAAGTCCAATGCTAAGCTCACAATACCAAGTCCACCTCAAATCCACATCCCTAAGCACCACATCATAGAATCATAGAATGGTATGAGTTGGAAGGGACCCCAAGGATCAGAGAGTTCCAACCCCCCTGCCAAAGGCAGGGACAACAACCTCAAGCCTGGATCTACACTAGGTTGCTCAGGGCCACATCCAACCTGGCCTTGAACACTTCCAGGGACGGGGCATCCACTACCTCCCTGGGCAGCCTATTCCAGCACCTCACCACTCTTTCTGTAACAAACTTCCCCCTAATATCTAATCTAAACCTTCCTTCCTTTAGTTTTAATCCATTCCCCCTTGTCCTGTCATTGTCTATCCTTTTAAAAAGTTGAATCCCCTCCTGCTTATAAGCTCCCTTCAGGGACTGGAAGGCTGCAGTGAGGTCCCCACACAGCCTTCTCTTCTCCAGACTAAACAAGCCCAGCTCCCTCAGCCTCTCTTCGTAGGGCACGTGCTCCAGCCCTCGAATCATCTTTGTGCCTTCTCTGAACCCTCTCCAACAGTTCCACATCCTTCTTGTATTGGGGCCCCAGCTCTGGACACAGGACTCCAGATGGGGCCTCACCAGGGCAGAGTAGAGAGGGACAATCACCTCCCTGTCCCTGCTGACACCCCTCTTCTAATGGAGCCCAGGATACCATTGGCCTTGCGAGCTGCAAGAGCACACTGCTGGCTCATGCTAACTTTCTCATCCACCAGAATCCCCAAGTCCTTCTCAGAAGGGCTACTCTCAAGAAGCTCTTCTCCCAGTCTGTATCTACGTCCATCCATCTTTTCAATACCTCCAGGGATACTGACTCAAGCATTGCCCTGGGCTGTCTCTTCCAGTGCTTCATAACCCTTTGACTCAAGACATCCTTCCCAATAGCCAACAAAATCTCCCCTGGAAGCAATTGAGGCCATTTCCTCTTGTGTAAGCAAAAATTGCCCAACAGCCACCTTGCTAAAAACACAACTTAGAGAGTGGAGAACAGTGATGGGGGCTCCTGTCAGCTGCCTTTTCTGCAGGCTAAGCACCTACACTGCCTTCACTACTCCACATCAGGTTTGTTCTCTTCACCCTTCACTATATTCATTGCTCTCTGGATATATCCCACCAGAGCCCAGCCCAAATACGTGGCAGCCACACAGAAGGGTAATACTGCAAAGGGGCCAAAACAAGCCATTGGGAAGCGTGGCTGGCCTTCTGATATGCCCGGGCTCACCAGTTGAGAACCAGGGCTGCCAAGACCACAACAGGCTATCACAAACAGCCCTCCACTGCCTGCCTGCAATCAGGCGGCACAAACCAAAACAGGCAGCCTCTCTTCTTCCAGCTATGACCTTAAAAGTAAGAGGGGCACAAATACACCCCAGAGAACACCCAAAGCAATTGACCAGGAATAAAAACAGGCTTAGTGAGCTCAGAACAATTTTAGAGGGGAGCAAATATGATGGAAGGTGCCTAGCAAACCCCCAAAGGCAAGAGCAGCCTTCCAGGTCTGGAAGGAAATGGGCCCCCACTGGACAACGCACCTGCACACCACACCACATGAGTGGAGGACCTCACCAATGATACCCCACCTCTCCTATGCCTTTATTATGCCTCCAAAATGCTTTTAAATACTCCTTGCAAACAAACCCATCCGAGTACCGACTCTCCCTTAAAGGCTGCCGACACAGCAAAGGGGACACGAACTCAAGAAGAGGACAGGGAAAGGGAGCGTTGTGGCCAGCAAAACACGCCCCACCTCATTACTCTCCAAGCTGTGGCATGGAAGACCTGCATAATGAATAACCCTGTCATGCACAAAGGCTGTCTCTGTGCCTCGGGCACTCCAGGACCAGCATAAAAGCCGACCCAGAGCCTCTCTCCCTCACACACTTCTCCTGACGCCTTCTGCTCCACACTCTTCAAGGTGAGCCTCAATCCCCTTCCCCTCCAGCTCCTGCCCGACTTGGCCCAGCTCTTCCAGCCCCTCGAACCTTTCCACCCCTGCGCTTTCTCACCCTCCTCTCTTCCAGGGCCCCTCCACACCACACACATGGCCTGCAACAACCTCTGCAGCCCCTGCGGACCCACCCCGCTGGCTAACAGCTGCAACGAGCCCTGTGTCAGGCAGTGTGAGGCCTCCCGTGTCGTCATCCAGCCTCCTGCTGTGCAGGTCACCCTGCCAGGACCCATCCTCACCTCCTTCCCACAGAGCACCTTTGTGGGATCCTCCGCATCCGCTGCTGTAGGCAGCGAACTCAGCGCCCAGGGAGTGCCTGTGTCCTCTGGAGGCTTTGGCTATGGCCTTGGCTATGGCCTTGGCTATGGCTACGGCTTAGGAGGCCTGGGCTGCTATGGAGGCAGAAGGGGCTATGGGTACCTTTGCTAAGTGTGCTCACCACTGTCCCTGGCACCAACTTCCCAAACACTGGAAGCCATGCCATGGATTGAGGACACATCTCCAGGCCTTTCCTGGCACATGGTCCTGCCATCCACAGCTCCTCCTCTCATGTCATCAAGCAAGGAAATAGGGAAGTGGAGCAGCTGGTTCTGAGGGAAACATGGCCTCTGTACCTCTTCGCCTTCTTCCTCTTCCTTCTCTGCATCCCCTCCTCTCTTGTGTCTACTACTCTCCTCCGAAACCACCTGCTGAAAAGTTTAAGACCACTGGGGACCTCCAGTCTGCCTCTCCTACAATGGGGTGGGAAGACCTTGTGGCTCCGGTATGAGCTCCAGCATACAAAGGATGTTGCCTCATGGTGCCCTGACCTGTATTTCAGACGGGCACCCTAATCCTTACCTCTCTTTCCATTTCATGTTATTTTTCTGCATCAATAAATTTCGTCTGCATCAAAGACTTTGATGTCTCCTCAGTTGTTCTTTCTTCTCCCAAGAATCATCCAACCTCAATCTCAAGAAAGGCAGGCTTCAAGTACCCATTAGGGTGGTTCATGAATGGATTCCTGTCCTCTCCTTGGGATGTGCATTCTGAGAAAACCATCCTCCTGGCACCAGGTGTACTTCCAGCCTCTCACACAAGACCTTCACATACCCAAAGAAAAGCTTCAATACCTTTATTCACTTCTACACATGTCTCTGATGCCTGTCCGATAGGGTAACATGGCCTGGGGACCAGGTGAGCACACAGCCCCTCTATCACTGCACATACACAACTGGGAAGAGGAGGGAAAATATGACAAGAGCTTTGTGCATCGACATGAGGACAGACAGCACAGAATCAGAGAATGGTTTGAATTAGAAGGGAGCTTCAAAGTCATCTCAGTTGCATCTCTCCTGCCATGTGCAGGGACACCCTCCACAAGACCAGGCTGCTCAAAGCCCCTTCACACCTGCCCTTGACCACTGCCAGGGACCCAGGGATACAGAACTGCACATGGGATCCTCTTCAAGTCTCCAACCACATCTATGGTAAAGAAAGCCTTCCTAATAGCTCACCTAAATCTACCCTCATTCAGGTTTGCTCATTACCCCTCATCGTATCACTACATGTCCTGAATAAGGAGTCCATCTCCATCTTTCCTCCACGCCTCCTATAAGTAGGACCTCAACTTCCCACAGGGGAATGGAGCCTCCTATAAAGACCTCCTGTAAGTGGGAACTCAAACACCCATAGGGGAAAGAAAGCCTTCTTAATAGCTCACCCAAAGCTACCTCCTCGTCTTGGTGTTAACCCCTTATTGTATCACTACACGTCCTGGAAAGAGTCCCTGCCCATCCTTCCTCCACACCTGTGAGTACTGGACGGCTGATCTAAAGACTCCCTGGAACCTTCTCCAGAATAAACAACCCAAACTCTCTCAGCCTGTCCTCAAGCAGGAGAAACTTTGATACAACCATCTTCATGGCCTCTTCAGCTTCCCTTCCAGAAGGTTCCTATCATTCTTATCCTGGGGGCCCAGAGCTAAACACAGGGCTCCAGCTTCTCGAGAGAACAGTAAAAAGGCAAAATATCCTCCCTTGACCTAATGAACATGCTTCTCATGATGTGACTCAGCCTATGATTGGCTGTCTGGCCTGAAAACACACATTGATGGCCCACAGTCATGTTTTTATCCACCAGTACACCCAAGTCCATCTCCATGGAGCTGCTTGGCATCGCCCAGCCTGTATCCATGTTTGGCATTGCCACAACCCAGACATGGGACCGAGCACTCGGCCTTGTTGAACTCCATGAGGTTCACAAATGAGGCCCCACCTCCCCAGCCTGTCAAAGAACCTCTGGATGCTGGCTCTTCCCTATAGTGTGTCACTACCACACGGCTTGGGTTCATCCACAAACCTGCTGAGGCTGCACTCAATCCCACTCTCCATTTCTCTGACCAAGATGTGATGTAAGACCAGTCCCTGTACTGATTCCAGAGAGACACCACTCATCACTACTCTCCCCACACTCACAGAGACAGAGAGAAACAAAGAGCCACTGGCCTCCACTCATTTGAGCATCACCATCTGGCAATATCCAGATCCACCAATCAGTGGAGATCCAAATCCACAGCTGTCCCCTTTACAGACAAGTCTGTTGGGTGGGACAGTGTCTAAGCCTGTGAGGACATGGGTCACACTGGACAAGGCACCCACACACCACACCACATGAATGCCACGGTAGGACCTCACCCATGACATCCCACCTCTCTTATGCTTTCCCTGCCCTCCAAAATGCTTTGACACACCCCATGCCTACAAACCCATCCGAGTACCGACTCTGCCTTAAAAGCTGCTGCCAGGGCCAATGGGACACGACCTCAAGAAGAGGACAGGAATAGGGAGCGTTGTGGCCAGCAAAACCAGCCCCACCTCATTACTCTCCAGGCTGTGACATGAAAGATCTGCCTGTCTGAAAACTGCTGTGGCATAAGCAAAGACTCTGTCTGTGCCTCGGGCAATCCAGAACCAGCATAAAAGCCGACCCAGAGCCTCTCTCCTTCACACACTTCTCCTGACGCCTTCTGCTCCACGCTCAGCAAGGTGAGCCTCAAACCCCTTCCCCTCCAGCTCCTGCCCTACTTGGCCCAGCTCTTCCAGCGCCTCGCACCTTTCCACCCCTACACTTTCTCACCCTCCTCTCTTCCAGGGCCCCTCCACACCACACACATGGCCTGCAACAACCTCTGCAGCCCCTGCGGACCCACCCCGCTAGCTAACAGCTGCAATGAGCCCTGTGTCAGGCAGTGTGAGGCCTCCCGTGTCGTCATCCAGCCTTCCACCGTGGCGGTCACCCTGCCAGGACCCATCCTCAGCTCCTTCCCCCAGAACACCGCTGTGGGATCCTCCTCATCCGCTGCTGTGGGCAGCGAACTCAGTGCCCAGGGAGTGCCTGTGTCCTCTGAAGGCTTTGGCTATGGCCTTGGCTATGGCCTTGGCTATGGCTACGGCTTAGGAGGCCTGGGCTGCTATGGAGGCAGAGGAGGCTATGGGTACCTTTGCGAAGTGTGTTCACCACCATCCCTGGCACCCACTTCCCAAACACTGGAAGCTATGCCATGGATTGAGGACACATCTCCAGGCCTTTCCTGGCACATGGACCTGCCATACACAGCTCCTCCACTCATGACACCAACAAAGGAGGCAGGGAAGGGGAGCAGCCTGGGCTGAGGCAAACATGGCCCTGCAACCTCCTCCTCTTCTTCTTCCTTTGTTGCATCCCTTCTTCTCTTGTGTCTAGTACTCCCTACTGACACCAATGTCTCTCAAGCCAAAGCCTACCATGGACCTCTGGTCTCCTTCCTCCATGGTGACCAAGTCCTTATGCTTTTTACTGCTTTTTGTCCTTCCCTCAATAAAGTTCTTCTTCATCCCAGCCTTAGGTGTTTCATTGGCATTCTTTGAACAGGCTCCAAAACCTCAATGTCTTTGTGGTAGTGAGAGGCCAAAACCCATCAGAGCATTCCAGGACAGACTCAGCAGTGCTGAGGACAGGGGGATGATCACTGTCCTGGTACTTCTGGCCACATTATTTCTGATACAAGCCACCATGCTCTTGGCCTTCTTTGCCACATTGCCACACAGCTGCCTCATGTTTAGATGCCTGTCGACCACCACGTCCTTTTCTGCTAAGACAGCTTTTCAGCTACTCTTCCCCAGGCCTGCTTCATTGTCTGGTGGTGTTGCGACCCGAGTGAAGGAACTGGGACTTAGACATTTTGAACCTCATACACTTGGCCTTGGCCCATCATTCCAGCCTGTCCAGTCCCCTCTTTGGAGGGTTCCTAACCTCAAGCTCATCAACACTCCGGCCAACCTTGGTGTCATGTCCAAAACTCCTCAGGGTGCCCTCAATCCCCTTGTCCATATCACTGATAAAGATATTCCACAGAACTGGCCCCAGGACTGCGTCTTGGGGAACACCACTTGTGACCAGCCTCCAGCGGGATTAAACTCCATTGATCACAAGTCATTGGCCCTGCCATCCAGCCAGGTTTTACCTAGCAGATGATACAGTCACCCAGCCAAGAGAAGCCAGTTTCTCAAGGAGAATGCTGTGGGAAACAGTGTCAAAGGCTTTAGTAAAGACCAGGCAGACAACATCCACAGCCATTCCCTCATCCATTAAGTGGGTCACCTTGTCATGGAAGTGGATCCGGAGGGTCAAAAAGAACCTGCCTTTCATAACCCATGATAACTGATCACTTGCTTCTCCTATGTGTGCTCTATGGTGGCACTCAATTTGATCTCCAGCATAAATTTCCCTGGTACTGAGGTCAGACTGAGAGCCCTGTAATTTCCAGAACTTCCTTCTGTCCATTCTTGTAGGTGGGTATCACCTTTGCTCACTTTTATTTAATCAGGACTTCCCCAGTATAGGCAAGACTGCTGAGACATGATGGAAGGTGCTTTGGTGAGCACTGACACCAGCCCCTGCAGCACCCTTGGGGGGATTCCTTCTGACCCCCTACACTTGTGTATGACTAAGTGGTGTAGCAGGTCACCAACCAATCCTGCTTCTCTACTGGGGTCTTTCTTATGTTCCCCTTCCTTGTCTTGAATCTCAGGAAGTATGAGCATGCTGAAAAATACTGGTCTTAGTAGTCAGTGCAGAGGCAAAAAGGAGCTCAGCCTTTTCCTCAACATTTGTCCCTATTTTTCCTTCACATCAAACAAGGGATGGAGATTCTCCTAAGGATTTTCTACATCCACTTCGGAACAATAAACAGGGTCACCAGTCTCTACTTTCCCACACATTCCTTCCCATACCTCTTACTCTGAGGAGCCTTAGGAAGTCTCTGCAGGCCTTTAGCAACCGCTCCCAAGCAACAACAGCACCTCTACAGGACAATCAAGAAAGGCCTCCCAAAGAAGTCAGCCAGCTCCCACCCTCACCTGTTATGCTGACATACCCCATAAGGCCCCACGCAGGTGTGTACGGGCACTTGCCAAGCACTCAGGAGCTCTGGACTAAAGCTGCCAGGACAATGGCCTGCTCTCACAAGCAGCCCTCCTCTGCCTGCTTGGGACTCACACACCAGGGACGGCCCAACAGTGGAACAAGACTAAAGATGCTGCCCCCTTTCTCCCAGACACAAACTCTGCAGACACAGAGGCAGAGAGAAAGAACAACAGAGCCCAAACACCTAGAAAGACCAGGCACAAAGACACGCTCAGCCTCATGGCAGCAAGGCAGAGAAGGCCCAAATGCCTTCAATTGGCACATAGACAATGCACAGACCAGCCTTTCATGGAGGCACACCACAAAACTGCCGTGGCATGACCTCAGTGATGACAACCCACCTGTCCTATGCTTTGGATGTGTATTCTGCCCGTCCTGACACACACACTCAACACCAAGAATTTGGCATTTCAAAGCTGCCGCCAGGGACAAGTGGACATGGTGTCACGAGAAGGACATGGAATGGCAGAAAAGTGTGGCCAGGAAAACACGCCCCACCTCATTGCTCACGAGGCTGTGGCATGAGAGAAGAGTTTGGTGAAAAACACAGTCACGCTCCAAGGCTGTCACACCCCTCTGGGACCAGCATAAAAGCCGACCCAGAGCCTCTCTCCCTCACACACTTCTCCTGACGCCTTCTGCTCCACGCTCAGCAAGGTGAGCCTCAAACCCCTTCCCCTCCAGCTCCTGCCCTGCTTGGCCCAGCTCTTCCAGCCCCTCGCACCTTTGCACCCCTGCGCTTTCTCACCCTCCTCTCTTCCAGGGCCCCTCCACACCACACACATGGCCTGCAACAACCTCTGCAGCCCCTGCGGACCCACCCCGCTGGCTAACAGCTGCAACGAGCCCTGTGTCGGGCAGTGTGAGGCCTCCCGTGTCGTCATCCAGCCTTCCACCGTGGCAGTCACCCTGCCAGGACCCATCCTCAGCTCCTTCCCCCAGAACACCGCTGTGGGATCCTCCTCATCTGCTGCTGTGGGCAACATCCTCAGCGTCCAGGGAGTGCCTGTGTCCTCTGGAGGCTTTGGCTATGGCCTTGGCTATGGCTACGGCTTAGGAGATCTGGGCTGCTATGGAGGCAGAAGAGGCTATGGCTACCCCTGCTAAATAGCCCTCACCACCATCCCTACAACAACATCCCAATGTCTGGAAACTAACCCATGGATTCATGTCACTCCTCCAAGCCTTTCCTGGCACATGGACCTGCCATCCATTCCTCCTCGTCTCATAGCACCAAGAAAGGAAGCAGGGAAGGGGCCAGACCAGGCTCAAGCAAACATGGACCCTGCACCTCCTCCTCATCTCCTGATTCCTTCTTTGCATCACCTCTTCTCTTGTGTCTACTACTTTCCACTGCAGCTGCCAGCATACAAACAATAGACCACCAGGAATCCTCCACTGTGCCACCCCCACAGTGGGGCAGGAACACCTGGTGGCTCTGGGAAGATCTCCTACATACAAAGGATGTTGGCTGATGGTCACCCGACCTGTTCCTCACACGGGTGCCCCTCTTCTGGGCACGACTTCCTTTGCACTCTAGTTTTGTCCTTCAATAAACTTCTCCTGCATCACAGCCTTTGACGTCTCTTCAGTCAGATTTTCTTCTCCCATGGATCATTCAGCCTCACCCAGGGCTCCAAAGGCCATGGTGGTTGCTTGACAAATGGCTGCCAGTTCTCTCTTAGACAGTACATCCCAAGAAACGACTCCCATTTGCACCCACTGGCTTTAAAGTCTGTCACATAAGACCTTTACACTCTGAAGCAAAACCTTGTACACACTTAGGCACTTCTGAGCCCCAGTCACTTGGGGGCTTCCCCTGGCTTTCATTCGAGGTCCAGTTCTTGTTAATAATTTTATAAACCACCTGGACTCAGGACTAGAATGTGTCTCAATTAAATTAGGAGATGACAGCAAATTGAGACAAGCTCCTGACTCCTCCCAGGGTTGAGAAGCCTTACACAGAGAGCTGGGCAGTCAACAACAACATGAAGGATAAAAAGGGTAAGTATGATATTCTCCACCTGGGAAGGGCCAACCATGGTTGTGCATCAAGCCCGGATGGCCAGGAGCTGGTGCTGAGAGGGATTTGGGGTCTTGGTTGGCAGCATGTTAACCATGAGCCAGCAGTGAGCCCACACAGTCAGAAAGGCAACCCAGATCCTGGAGGGCTTCAAGAAAGGTATGGCCAGCCAGTCCAAGGAGGGGATTGTCCCATTCTGCACTGCCCTGGTGCAGCCTCACCTTGAGTCCTGGATGCAACTTTGGGTGCAACAGTACAAGAGGGACAACAATCAGTTCAAGAGTATTTGGAAGAGGGTAAAGAGGATGGGAAGGCTATGGATGCATAGTCTTAGGAGGAGAGCCTCAAGTCCCTTGGTTTGTACAGCCTGGAGAATAGGAGGATCAGGGGAGACTTCATGGAGGTCTGTGGCTTCCTGAAGAAGAGGAGGCTGACGGGAGACCTCATGGCACTCTGTGGCTTCCTGTTGAGGGGGAGCGAAGAGGCAGGCACAAAACTCCACTCTTTAGAGACCAGGGAGAGAAGCCAAGGGAACAGAAGGAAGCTGTGCCAGGGGAGGTTTAGGTTGGATGTCAGGCAGAGGTTCTGTCCTGAGAGGGGGGTCGGGCACTGGCACAGGCTCCCTGGGGAAGTGGTCACAGCCCTGAGCTGGGCTGAGATCAAGAAGCATCTGCACGATGCCCTCAATCCAATACCCTGACTCAACTGGCCCTGTGTGGAACCAGGAGTTGGACTCAATGATCCCTAGGGGTCCCTTCCAACACAGGAATGTATGATTATCCCCACACCTCTAACACAAGAGCCTCCTGACTGTTGACATCTATTGGCCTGGATGCCAGATGCCCACACAGCTCCTCTGTTACTGCCCCTCCTTACCTGGGAATGGGATGGACAATGTGACAAACACTTTGTGCATCGACATAAGGACACTGACATCACAGAACCATAGAAACAGAGCATAACAGAAGCACAGAATCATACAGTATCCTGAGTTGGAGGGAACCCATAAGGATCATCAAGTACAAAATATTTTGTATAGGAAGGGACCTTAAAGATCTTCTAGTTGCAACTCTCCTGCCATGAGCAGTGACACCCTCCACTAGACCAGGCTGCTCAAAGCCACATCCAACCTGCCCTTCAACACTGCCAGGGACCCAGGGACACACACAGCTTTTCCTGGCAACCTCTTCCCTTGTCCAACCACCCTCACAGGGAAGAAAGCCTTCCTAAGAGCTCAGCTAAGTCCAGCCTCTTTCAGTTCAATACGTAACCCCTCAGCGTATCACTGAACATCCTGTAAAGGAGGCTCTGCACATCTTCCCTCCAAGCCTCATGTAAGTACATGAAGGCTGCTCTAAGGTCTCCCTGGAGTCTTCTCCAGGGTAAACAACCCCAACTCGCACAGCCTGTCTTCAAGCAGGAGAAGCTCCAACCACTCCCAAGTAACACGACCTCAAAAGGATACTCAAGAGGGCCCCCAATGTGGGCAGCCAGCTCCCTTCCTCACCATTCCTGGGGACATCCCACCAGGCCTCAGAGACCTGTACCTGCCATTGTTGAGCACTCCTTCCAACTGCTCTGATTCGTCCTCAGCAGCCAGTTCAGCTCACCTGACAATGAGCCTGCAGAACAGTCCCCTTGGCTGAACTGGAGCTGCCTTGCCATTCCTAAGGCCTTCAGCATTCCTCAGCCACCACCAGGGCCTCAGCTCTGCAGCCACATGCTGCACGCTTGGCTCCAGCTCACCCTGGCAACCTGCAGACCCTCCTTCTGCAATCAAACACTGTGCAGAGAAGAGGCCTCAGCCCTCAGCAGTCGCCCCAAGTGAAGATACCAAATGCCCAGCCTCCCCACATGCTATTCCTATGGCTCCCACACCCCTCTGCCTCTCATCACACTCACGGGCTCTCCACAGTCTCCCCTGCCCATGCAGAGTAGCCATGGTGTGTGGCAGCGTCACACCAGAGCCCGGCCTACAAACCTTTCAGCCTGAGGAGAGGGCAGCACTGCTGAGGGGCAAACACCAGCCCATGGGGAGCCTGGCAGGCCTCCCAACAACACATGGCTTGGCAGGCTGGGAAGGCCTGGACTGGGGCCACAACTGCAATGGCTTGTTCTCACAAGAATCCTTCATCTGCCTGCTTGAACTCACACGTCAGGGAAGCCCCCATGGGAGCATAAACCCAAAGATGCAGTCCCCTTTGTCCCAGAAACCACCATAGGAGAGAGAGGGGCAGCAAGACAGAATCACAGAGCACAACCAGCTGGAAAGGCCAGGCCCAAAGACATGCTGAGCCTCATGGCAGCAAGGTGGGGAAGGCCTGAATGCCACAGAAGGGGCAGCACCTCACCTGGCACAACTCAACGCACAGACCAGCCTTCCAGGCCTGCCAGAAAATGTGGCACTTGCTTCACAACACATCCAAAAAACACACCACAGGACAGCTGTGGCATGACCTCAGTGATGACATCCCAGCTGCCCTAGGCTTTGATTGCATCTTCTGCCCGTCCTGACACACATACTCAACACCTAGAATTTGGCACTTAAAAGCTGCCACCAGCGACAAGTGGACATGGTGTCACGAGAAGGACATGGAATGGCACTATTGCTGCAAGGAAAACACGTCCCACCTCATTGCTCACGAGGCTATGGCATGCAAGACCTGCCTGATGAAAAACATGGCCTCATTAAAGGCTGTCACACCCCTCTGGGACCAGCATAAAAGCCGACCCAGAGCCTCTCTCCCTCACACACTTCTCCTGACTCCTTCTGCTCCACGCTCAGCAAGGTGAGCCTCAAACCCCTTCCCCTCCAGCTCCTGCCCTACTTGGCCCACATCTTCCAGCCCCTCGCACCTTTCCACCCCTGCGCTTTCTCACCCTCCTCTCTTCCAGGGCCCCTCCACACCACACACATGGCCTGCAACAACCTCTGCAGCCCCTGCGGACCCACCCCGCTGGCTAACAGCTGCAACGAGCCCTGTGTCAGGCAGTGTGAGGCCTCCCGTGTCGTCATCCAGCCTTCCACCGTGGCGGTCACCCTGCCAGGACCCATCCTCAGCTCCTTCCCACAGAGCACAGCTGTGGGATCCTCCTCATCTGCTGCTGTGGGCAACATCCTCAGCTTCCAGGGAGTGCCTGTGTCCTCTGGAGGCTTTGGCTATGGCCTTGGCTATGGCTACGGCTTAGGAGACCTGGGCTGCTATGGAGGCAGAAGAGGCTATGGCTACCCCTGCTAAATAGCCCTCACCACCATCCCGACACCAACATCCCAATGTCTGGAAACGAAGCCATGGTTTAATGTCACTCCTCCAAGCCTTTCCTGGCACATGGACCTGCGACCCATTCTTCCTCGTCTCATGGCACCAAGAAAGGAAGCAGGGAAGGGGCCAGACCAGGCTCAGGCAATTATGGCCCCTGCACCTGCTCCTCTTCTCCTGTTTACTTCTTTGCATCACCTCTTCTCCTGTGTCTTCTACTTTCCACTGCAGCTGCCAGCACACAAACCAAAGACCACCAGGGACCTCGAGTGTGCCACTCCCACAGTGGGGCAGAAACACCTCATGGCTCTGGGAAGAACTCCTACATACAAAGGGTGTTGGCTGATTGTCACCCGACCTGTTCCTCACATGGGTGCCCCTCTTCTGGGCTTTCCTTCCTTTGCACTCTAGTTTTGTCTTTCAATAAACTTCTGCATTACAGCATTTGACATCTCATTCAGTCTTTCTTCTCCCAAGGCTCTTCCAATATCACTTGGGCTCCAAAGGACATGGTGGTGGCTTGACAAATGGCTGCCAGACCTCTCTTAGAAAGTACATCCCCAGAAACGACTCCCATTGGCACCTGGTGGCTTTTAAGCCTGTCCCATAAGACCTTCACGCTCCCAAGCAAAACCCAGACACACTTATGCACTTCTGAGCCCCAGTCACTTGGGGGCTTCCCCAGGATTCCATTCGAGGGCCAGTTCTTATGAATATTTTAATAAACATCCTGGACTCAGGACTAGAGGGGGTCTTAATTAAATTTGGAAATGACACCAAATTGAGACAAGCTATTGACTCTCCAGGGTGGAGAAGCCTTACACAGAGAGCTGGCCAGGCAACAACAACATGAAGGTTAAAAAGGGTAAGTACCAGATTCTCCACCTGGGAAGGGCCAACCATGGCTGTGCATCCAGCCTGGATGGCCAGGAGCTGGTGCTGAGAGGGATTTGGGGTCTTGGTTGGCAGCATGTTAACCATGAGCCAGCAGTGTGCCCACACAGTCAGGAGGACCAACCGTATCCTGGGGGGCTTCAAGCACGGCATGGCCAGCCAGTCCAAGGAGGCTATTGTCCCATTCTGCACTGCTCTGCTGCAGCCTCACCTTGAGTCCTGGATGCAGCTTTGGGTGTAACAGTACAAGAGGGACACCAATCAGTTCAAGAGTGTTTGGAAGAGGGTTGTCCTGGTTTCAGCTATGATGGAGTTAAACTTTTTTTTTAGCAGTGGATGGAATGCCATGTTTGGGTGTTAGCATGAGAATAGTGCTGATAGCACCCTGATGTTTTCCGATTTGTTGCCGGGCAATCAAGGACCTTTCTCAGCTCTGCATACTTCCTTACTAGTGAGAAAGGAGGGGACGCAGCCAGGACAGGTGATCCGAATTGGCCAAAGAGGATATTCCATACCAGTTACGTCATGTTCGGTATAAGGGGGGACTGGGGGGAAGAGGGGGAGACAACGCCAGGACGTGCGGTTTCTGGGGCGGTCGGGTTGTCCGGGACGGGCTCTAAGCTGTGCGGCCTGAGTTGTGCGGTTTGGTGAGAAACTGCATTGTGTATCACCAGTTTCATCTATTTTGTGCTTTAAACTTCTGTTATTGTTATATCTAGTTTGCTGTTATTGTTTAGTAAACTATCCTTATCCCAACCTGCGTGGTTCTGGTTTCCAGGTTGTGGTTTCTTTTCCTCCTTTCTTCCTTCCCTTTTCCCCCTCCCCCAACTCTCCTTCCCCCTTCCTTTTAAAAGTACAAGCGACTGTGTGGGGAGCAGCCCTCGGCCGGGGCAAAACCACGACAGTTATTTTGGCGCCCAACGTGGGGCAACGAACGGTTGGGATAACGGTAGATCTGACCTTAACTATCGCAATTAAGAAAGCACTGTTGTTTAAGCAATCTCTGGTCACGATGTTGTGGTATTTATTTACAAGGCTGTGGCAGCAAAACCACCGCATGCTGTATACAATCCTGGCAGGATTCTTTACTCTCTCAGGTCTGTGGCTCCCGTATTTGTTCCCATACTTCATTATAGTGTATTTTATGATATCGGTCTATGATACAATAATATCGATGATCATGAGCTTAAGCTGGTACTTGTATGAGGTTTTGCTGTTCTGTCCATTCTTTGGACAGGGAGGGGTTAATAACAGCAGCCGGTATGGTGGGGGCACTGCTTTCTTTTCCTTTGGGCTAAATACAACAGCTCTTAGGGCAGTTTTTGAAAATCTTCAATATCTCTGGGATATTCAAACTAGCATTTTGCTATTGGTAGGTTTGGTGCAGATGGTTCAGTTTTTGTTATATATCAAGCATAGGTTTATGAATACCACTGAAGAGCTTTCTCCGAGACAGAATAATCACGAGTGGCAGGGCATGTGGCAAAGTATGGGCGAGTACCTAGGTACTTTCTCACGCCCGATGGTTTGGAATTTCACTCCTGAACAGTTACAAGACCCCGATCAAGTGACTGCATACCTAAGGAAAAATTGCTGTAGGTTTCCCAGAGATGGACACCTTACTGCACTGTGCTGGGCTCTGGCCACTATTTATCAAACACTGCTTGATAGCAGGCAGCACTGTCAGCACTGTCAGGGAGAAGGGAAAGGAAACAGACTGGCAGATACTATAGCTGCTGCAACCACTGGGGCTGACACTGCAGCTACTGCAACCCCTGTGACCGACACTGCAGCTACTGTAATCTCTACAGCAGACACTGCAGATGATCCGAAAAACCAATCCACACCAGTGTCTGTTGCTCCCGTACAAAAGAGGAAAGGCACAAAGAAATCAGTTCGCATAGTGACGGATAAGGATGATGATCAACCGGGATCATCTCGAGGATATCAGGATGAGGCAGAACCAGAGATTGTTACCCGATCCCTGACTCTGAGTGAGCTGCGTGAGGTTCGAAAAGATTTCACTCGCCACCCAAGTGAGCACATTATCACTTGGTTGCTCCGATGTTGGGATCACGGGGCCAGTAGTTTGGAATTAGAAGGCAGAGAGGCCAAGCAGTTGGGATCCCTAGCTAGAGAAGGAGGAATTGACAAAGCAATTGGGAGGAGGCCGGAAATCCTCAGCCTCTGGAGGCGACTACTGTCAAGTGTGAAGGAAAGATATCCCATAAAGGAATATATTACATGCCAGACACCTAAGTGTAACAGCATAGAGACATCTGTCCAGCACCTGAGAGAATTAGCTGTACGGGAGATAATTTATTATGATCTGGACAATTCACGGCTTCCCTCTGATCCCGATGAAGTCCTATGCACTCCAGATATGTGGCGTAAGGTTGTACGAAGTGCACCAGCAGGGTATACCAATTCACTGGCAGCAATTGACTGGAATGATACGAATCCGCCAACCGTAAACGAGGTGGCCTGCCGACTCCGGAAATACCAAGACAATGTTTCCCTCTCCGTCATTGCAGCAGTAGAGAAACTGGTTCAACGACTTGACAACAATGTGTCCAACTCCCAACCCGTATGGAGCAATGTTGCAGCTACTGGGAGAAAGCGTCCATCGTTCCAAGAGGGAGAATACACACCACGACGTACATTGTGGTTTTACCTGCTTGATCATGGAGAGGACATGAGGAAATGGGATATGCAGCCCACCTCAGCCCTTCGAGCACGAGTAAATGAGCTGCGGGGTAAAACATTCGCACAACGAGATTCTGCCAGGAAGAAGGCTGCACCAGTTTCTACTGGGCAGTTCCCTAGACCAACTGGAAGGCCTACCTATATGTCTGATGTGCCTGATCCTTTTGAAGGGACCTCTAAGTCCTTTATGCAACCAGTGGAAAACAAATATGATCAGCAGCAATAGAGGGGCCCTGCCTCCAGCCAGGTGGAGGAGAGGGATAATCGGGTTTATTGGACTGTGTGGATCCGATGGCCTGGCACATCAGACCCACAAGAGTACAAAGCTCTGGTGGATACTGGTGCCCAGTGTACTCTAATGCCATCGAATCATGAAGGGGTAGAACCCGTTTGTATTTCTGGAGTGACAGGGGGATCCCAACAACTAACTGTGCTAGAGGCTGAGGTGAGCCTAACTGGGAAGGACTGGGAAAAACACCCCATTGTGACTGGTCCAGAAGCTCCGTGCATTTTAGGTATACATTATCTACGTAGAGGGTATTTTAAAGACCCAAAAGGGTACCGATGGGCTTTTGGAATAGCTGCTTTGGAAACAGAAGAAATTGAACAATTGTGTGCCTTGCCTGGACTCTCGGAGGATTCTGCTGTTGTGGGGTTGTTGAAGGGTGAAGAACAGCAAGTGCCAGTTGCTACGACGACGGTGCACAGACGACAATACCGTACTAACCGAGATTCCCTGATTCCCATCCATAAGCTGATTCGTCAACTGGAGGATCAGGGAGTGATCAGCCGAACCCACTCACCCTTTAATAGTCCCATATGGCCAGTGAGGAAGTCCAATGGAGAGTGGAGGCTGACAGTAGATTATCGTGGCCTAAATGAAGTCACTCCAGGTATGAGTGCTGCTGTGCCAGACATGTTAGAGCTCCAGTATGAATTGGAATCGAAGGCAGCCAAGTGGTACGCCACAATCGACATTGCGAACGCTTTCTTCTCGATCCCACTGGCGCCAGAGTGCAGGCCACAGTTTGCTTTCACTTGGAGAGGCATCCAATACACGTGGAATCGTCTGCCCCAGGGGTGGAAACATAGCCCCACCATCTGCCATGGACTAATCCAGAATACACTGGAAAAGGGTGAAGCACCAGAGCACCTGCAGTATATTGATGACATCATTGTATGGGGCAACACAGCAGAGGAAGTTTTTGAAAAAGGAAACAGGGTAATTAAAATCCTTTTAGAAGCCGGTTTTGCCATAAAACGAAGTAAAGTCAAGGGGCCTACGCGAGAAATCCAGTTTTTAGGAATAAAATGGCAGGATGGGCGTCGTCAGATCCCAATGGACATTATTAATAAAATAGCAGCTATGTCTCCACCAAGCAACAAAAAGGAAACACAAGCTTTCTTAGGTGTTATAGGTTTTTGGCGAATGCATGTCCCAAACTACAGTCTCATTGCGAGCCCACTCTACCATGTAACTCGAAAGAAGAATGATTTCCAATGGGGCCCTGAGCAACAGCAAGCCTTTGAGCAGATCAAACGCGAGATAGTCCATGCAGTGGCCCTTGGGCCTGTCCGGACAGGGACAGATATTAAAAATGTGCTCTACACTGCAGCTGGGGAGAACGGCCCGACCTGGAGTCTCTGGCAGAAAGCACAAGGGGAGACTCGAGGTCGACCGCTGGGGTTTTGGAGTCGGGCCTACAAAGGATCTGAGGCCAATTATACTCCAACAGAAAAGGAAATACTGGCCGCCTATGAAGGGGTTCGAGCCGCCTCAGAAGTGATTGGAACTGAAGCCCAGCTCCTCCTGGCACCCCGACTGCCGGTGCTGGGCTGGATGTTCAAAGGGAAGGTTCCTTCTACACACCATGCCACTGATGCTACGTGGAGCAAGTGGGTTGCACTAATTACACAGCGGGCTCGAATAGGAAACCCCAATCGCCCAGGAATCGTGGAGGTGATCACAGACTGGCCAGAAGGCAAAGATTTTGGGATGTCACCAGAGGATGAGGAGGTAACACGCGCTGAAGAAGCCCCACCCTACAACGAACTGCCAGAGAATGAGAAGCGATATGCCCTGTTCACTGATGGGTCTTGTCGCATTGTGGGTAAGCATCGGAGATGGAAAGCCGCTGTATGGAATCCTATAAGAAGAGTAGCAGAAGCCACTGAAGGAAAAGGTGAATCAAGCCAGTTCGCTGAGGTGAAGGCCATCCAGTTAGCCCTGGACATTGCTGAGAGAGAAAAGTGGCCAAGGCTCTACCTTTATACTGATTCATGGATGGTGGCGAATGCCCTGTGGGGGTGGTTGCAGCAGTGGAAAAAGAACAACTGGCAGCGTAGAGGCAAACCTATATGGGCTGATGACTTATGGCAAGATATCTCTGCTCGGTTAGAGAAACTTGTTGTAAAGGTACGTCATGTCGACGCCCATGTACCTAAGAGTCGGGCCATGGAGGAACATGAAAACAACCATCAGGTAGATAAGGCTGCTAGGATTAAAGTGGCTCAGGTAGATCTAGACTGGCAACGTAAGGGTGAATTATTCATAGCTCGATGGGCTCATGATACCTCGGGTCATCAAGGGAGAGATGCAACATATAGATGGGCTCGGGATCAAGGGGTGGACTTGACCATGGACGCCATCGCACAAGTTGTCCACGAATGTGAGACATGTGCTGCAATCAAGCAAGCTAAGCGGTTAAAGCCCCTTTGGTATGGAGGACAGTGGATGAAATATAAATATGGGGAGGCTTGGCAGATTGATTACATCACCCTCCCACAAACCCGCCATGGCAAACGTTATGTGCTTACAATGGTGGAGGCAACTACCGGCTGGCTAGAAACATATCCCGTACCCCATGCCACTGCTCGAAAT
Source organism: Porphyrio hochstetteri (assembly GCA_020800305.1). Lineage (NCBI taxonomy): Eukaryota > Metazoa > Chordata > Aves > Gruiformes > Rallidae > Porphyrio > Porphyrio hochstetteri. The sequence goes on along the minus strand of CM036906.1, from coordinate 1,115,460 downwards.
ACAATTCTGGGCCTTGAGAGGCAAGTCCTCTGGCGACATGGTACTCCAGAAAGAATCGAGTCAGACAATGGGACTCATTTCCGAAACACTCTTATAGACACCTGGGCCAAAGAGCATGGCATTGAGTGGGTGTACCACATTCCTTATCATGCACCGGCCTCTGGGAAAATTGAACGATATAATGGACTTTTTAAAAACTACACTGAAAGCAATGTGTGGTGGGACATTCAAGCATTGGGATACACATTTGGCCAAAGCCACGTGGTTAGTTAACTCTAGGGGATCTACCAATCGGGCTGGCCCTGCCCAGTCAAAATTTCCATGTACTGTAGAGGGAGACAGAGTCCCAGTAGTGCATATGAAGAGTGTATTGGGAAAGAGAGTTTGGGTCATTCCTGCTTCAGGCAAAGGTAAACCCATGTCTGGAATTGTTTTTGCTCAAGGACCTGGCTGTACTTGGTGGGTAATGCAGAGGGATGGAGAAGTTTGATGTGTACCTCAAGGAGACTTGATTTTGGGTGAGAATAGCCAATATAATTAATAAAGTAGAAATTATAAAAATTGCCAAATAACCCATTATTGTATATTCATTATTGTTATGATTGCTGTATGTTGTACCATAGCATTATAGCCGGAGTCATACAAGTTAATGAAGAAGGAGTGCCATGATGATGGAACTAAAGCCTGGCCTCTCAAGAACTTTTTTCTCCCTTTGAAAATAAACTCTGACCCACAGACTATGAGCATGGACCATGCCAGGTGTATCAGTCCAGAGCCTGAGATGCAGCATGCAACGAGCCAATGGAACATACAATTATCCTGAGAAACTGTTATGACAAATGGAGCCTGAAAATCATGGACTAAATGAACTCAACAACTTCAGAGGGATGATTCACAGACTGAGGGAATAAGATCTGTATGCACATATGTGTGCATACATGTGTACATACATATATGGGTGTGTGAAACACGAAACTGGTTGTACCCAAAGAAAATTGTTGGATCTGGTCATGACGTAAATGGTATGGAATAAGGGGTGGATAATGTCCTGGTTTCAGCTATGATGGAGTTAAACTTTTTTTTTAGCAGGGAATGGAATGCCATGTTTGGGTGTTAGCATGAGAATAGTGCTGATAGCACCCTGATGTTTTCCGATTTGTTGCCGGGCAATCAAGTACCTTTCTCAGCTCTGCATACTTCTTTACTAGTGAGAAAGGAGGGGACGAAGCCAGGACAGGTGACTCGAATTGGCCAAAGAGCATATTCCATGCCAGTTACGTCATGTTCAGTATAAGGGGGAACTGGGGGGAAGAGGGGGAGACAACGCCAGGACGTGCAGTTTCTGGGGACGGTTGGGTTGTCCGGGACGGGCTCTAAGCTGTGCGGCCTGAGTTGTGTGGTTTGGTGAGAAATTGCATTGTGTATCACCAGTTTCATCTATTTTGTGCTTTAAACTTCTGTTATTGTTATATCTAGTTTTCTGTTATTGTTTAGTAAACTATCCTTATCCCAACCTGCGTGGTTCTGGTTTCTAGGTTGTGGTTTCTTTTCCTCCTTTCTTCCTTCCCTTTTTTCCCCCTCCCCCAACTCTCCTTCCCCCTTCCTTTTAAAAGTACAAGCGACTGTGTGGGGTGCGGCCCTCGGCCGGGGCAAAACCACGACAACCTGCTGGACACGCTTCTCTTGATGCAGCCCAGCACATTATTGACTTTCCACTTAGTCCATGGCGTTCCTCAACAGGAAACCCCTCGCTGAGAATCACCAAATCATTTCCCTTGCAAAGGACCATTTCCATCATCAAGTCCAACTGTTAAGCTCACAATACCAAGTCCACCACAAATCCACATACCTAAGCACCACATCTACACATCTTTTCCATACCTCCAGGGATGCTGACTCAAGCATTGCCCTGGGCAGTCTCTTCCAGTGCTTCATAACGCTTTGACTCAAGACATCCTTCCCAATAGCCAACAAAAATTCCCCTGGAAGCAATTGATGCTATTTCCTCTTTTGTAAGCAAAAATTGCCCAACAGCCACCTTGCTAAAAAAAAACACTTAGGGAGTGGACAACAGCGATAGGGTCTCCTCTCAGCTGCCTTTTCTGCAGGCTAAGCACCTACACTGCCTTCACTACTCCACATCAGGTTTGTTCTCTTCACCCTTCACCAGATTCATTGCTCTCTGGAGGTATCCCACCAGAGACCAGCCCAAATACGTGGACGCCACACAGAAGGGTAATACTGCAAAGGGGCCAAAACAAGCCATTGGCGAGCCTGGCTGGCCTCCTGATATGACAGGGCTCACCAGTTAAGAACCAGGGCTGCCAGGACCACAACAGGCTATCACAAACAGCCCTCCACTGCCTGCCTGCACCCAGGAAGCAAAAGGCAAAACAGGCAGCCTCTCTTCTTGCAGCTATAACCTTACAAGCAAGAGGGGCACAAAGACACCCCAGAGCACACCCAAAGCAAATGACCAGGATTAAAAACAGGTTTAGTGAGCTAAGAGCAAGTTTGGGAGGGAGCAAATATGATGGAAGGTGCCTAGCAAATCCCAAAAGTCAAGAGCAGCCTTACAGGGCTGCAAGGAAATGGGCCCCCACTGGACAATGAACCCAAACACCACACCACACCACATGAATGGAGGGCCTCACCAATGACACCCCACCTCTCCTAAGGCTTTATTATGCCTCCAAAATGCTTTTACACACCCCTTGCCTACAATCCCATCCGAGCACCGACTCTCCCTTAAAAGCTGCCGACACAGCAAAGGGGACATGACCTCAAGAAAAGGACAGGAAAAGGGAGCGTTGTGGCCAGCAAAACACACCCCACCTCATTACTCTCCAGGCTGTGGCATGGAAGACCTGCATAATGAATAACCCTGTCATGCACAAAGACTGTCTCTGTGCCTCGGGCACTCCAGGACCAGCATAAAAGCCAACCCAGAGCCTCTCTCCCTCACACACTTCTCCTGACGCCTTCTGCTCCACGCTCAGCAAGGTGAGCCTCAAACCCCTTCCCCTCCAGCTCCTGCCCTACTTGGCCCAGCTCTTCCAGCCCCTTCCACCTTTCCACCCCTGCGCTTTCTCACCCTCCTCTCTTCCAGGGCCCCTCCACACCACACACATGGCCTGCAACAACCTCTGCAGCCCCTGCGGACCCACCCCGCTGGCTAACAGCTGCAATGAGCCCTGTGTCAGGCAGTGTGAGGCCTCCCGTGTCGTCATCCAGCCTCCTGCTGTGCAGGTCACCCTGCCAGGACCCATCCTCACCTCCTTCCCCCAGAGCACCTTTGTGGGATCAACTGCATCCGCTGCTGTAGGCAGCGAACTCAGCGCCCAGGGAGTGCCTGTGTCCTCTGGAGGCTTTGGCTATGGCCTTGGCTATGGCCTTGGCTTTGGCTACGGCTTAGGAGGCCTGGGCTGCTATGGAGGCAGAGTAGGCTATGGGTACCTTTGCTAAGTGTTCTCACCACTGTCCCTGGCACCAACTACCCAAACACTGGAAGCCATGCCATGGATTGAGGACACATGTCCAGGCCTTTCCTGGCACATGGACCTGCCATCCACAGATACTTCTCTCATGGCACCAATAAAGGAAGCAGAGAAATGAAGAATCCTTGGCTGAGGCAAACATGGCCATGCAACATCCTCCTCTTCTTCCCTTGTTGCATCGCTTCTTCTCTTGTGACTAGTACTCCCGACTGACATCAACTTCTCTCAAGCCAAAGCCTACCATGGACCTCTTGTCTCCTTCCTCCATGGGGAGCAGGTCCTTATGCCTTTTACTGCTTTTTGTCCTTCCCTCAATAAAGTTCTTCTGCATCCCAGCCTTAGGTGTTTCATTGCCATTCTTTGCAAAGGCTCCAAAACCTCAATGTCTTTGTGGTAGTGAGAGGCCAAAACCCATCAGAGCATTCCAGGACAGACTCAGCAGTGCTGAGGACAGGGGGATGATCACTGCCCTGGTCCTTCTGGCCACACCATTTCTGAATCAAGGAACCATGCTGTTGGTCTTCTTGGCCATGTTATCACACAGCTGCCTCATGTTCAGATGGCTGTTGACCCCCAGGTCCTTTTCCACCAGGCAGCTTTTCAGCTACTCTTCCCCAAGCCTGTAGCGTTGCCTGGTGTTGTTGTGACCCTGCAGAGAGTGCATCCACCCAAGCCATGAGAAGCCATTTTCTCAAGGAGAATGCTGTGGGAAACAGTGTCATAGGCTTTACTAAAGACCAGGTATACAACAGCCACAGCCATTCCCTCATCCTTTAGCAATTTGCCTTGTTATGGCATTAGACCAGGAGAGTTAAGCAGATCCTGCCTTTCATAACCCATGATGACCTGGGCTGATCACCTGGCTGTCCTGTGTGTGGTGGCACTCAAGGTGATCCGCAACATAAACTGGCCTGGGACTGAGGTCAGACTGAGAGACCTGTAATTCCCAGCTCTTCCTTCTGGCCAGTCTTGTAGGTAGGTATCATGTTTGCTCACTTCCAGTCAACTAGGAATTCGCCAGTATAGGCAAGACTGCGGAGACATGATGGAAGGTGCTTTGGTGAGCACCGACACTACCCACTCAGTGTCCTTGGGGGGATGCCTTCTGATCCCCTACGTTTGTGTATGGCTCAGTGGTTAGCAGGTCAACAACCATTTCTGCTTCTATTATGGTGGCATCCTAATGATCCCCTTCCTTGTCTTCCATCTCACGGGGGCTGAATGCCCCAAAGAATACAACTGGTCATTGTATTCAGTGCTGAGGCCCAAAGTAACTTTTCCACATCCTTTGTCACTCTGCTTCCCCCACATCTAATGAACCATGGAGATTCTCCTCAGCCCTCCTTTTGCTGCCAATGTGTTTACAGAAACAGTTTTCTTGTCCTTTATGGCTATAGCTGGAAGAAATTTGACTTGAGCTATGGCCTTTCTGAATTTCTCTTGGATAACCTCTTAACACCCTTGTAGATCTCCTGAGGTGTCTGCCCCTCCCTCCAAAAATCATAAACTATCTTCTTTTTTATAAGTCACAAGCAAAGCTTCCTTCCTCCTCAGACAGACCATTTTTCTGCCCCTCCAGCTTTTCTCCTGGCACATGAAGACTCTCTATCGAACACAGAGCAATCTCCTGGAACCTTCATCAGAAGTCATGCCTCTAGCCCCCTCACAAGAAAAACCAAGCAACATCAAGCCAACACAGAGAGCTACAAGCTGCCAGGCCAGGGGGCACCAAGACAACACAGAGCAATGAGAAAGGCAGGCCCAAAAAAAGCCTTTATGAGGTGGCAGCAAGGTGGGGAGACAGCAAATATGATGGAAGGGGCATGCCTCATGCCCAGCACACCTCCAAAGCCCAGTCCAGCCTTCCAGGGCTACAAGGAAATGGGCACCACTGGACAATGCACCCACACACCACACCACATGAATGCCATGGAAGGAGCTCACCGATGACACCCCACCTCTCCTATGCTTTGCCCGTGCATCCAAAATGCTTTGACACACCCCTTGCCTACAAACCCATCCGAGTACCGACTCTGCCTTAAAAGCTGCCGCCAGGGCCAATGGGACAGGACCTCAAGAAGAGGACAGGAAAAGGGAGCGTTGTGGCCAGGAAAACACGCCCCTTCTCATTACTCTCCAGGATGTGCCATGCAAGATCTGCCTGTCTGAAAACTCCTGTGGCATGAGCAAAGGCTGTCTCTGTGCCTCGGGCTCTCCAGGACCAGCATAAAAGCCGACCCAGAGCCTCTCTCCCTCACACACTTCTCCCGACGCCTTCTGCTCCACGCTCAGCAAGGTGAGCCTCAAACCCCTTCCCCTCCAGCTCCTACCCTACTTGGCCCAGCTCTTCCAGCCACTCGCACCTTTCCACCCCTGCGCTTTCTCACCCTCCTCTCTTCCAGGGCCCCTCCACACCACACACATGGCCTGCAACAACCTCTGCAGCCCCTGCGGACCCACCCCGCTGGCTAACAGCTGCAACGAGCCCTGTGTCAGGCAGTGTGAGGCCTCCCGTGTCATCATCCAGCCTCCCACTGTGCAGGTCACCCTGCCAGGACCCATCCTCAGCTCCTTCCCCCAGAGCACCTTTGTGGGATCCTCTGCATCCGCTGCTGTGGGCAGCGAACTCAGCGCCCAGGGAGTGCCTGTGTCCTCTGGAGGCTTTGGCTATGGCCTTGGCTATGGCTACGGCTTAGGAGGCCTGGGCTGCTATGGAGGCAGAAGGGGCTATGGGTACATTTGCTAAGTGTGCTCACCACCGTCCCTCGCACCAACTTCCCAAACACTGGAAGCCATGCCATGGATTTTGGACACATCTCCAGGCATTTCCTGGCACATGGACCTGCCATCCACAGCTCCTCCTCTCATGGTATCAAGCAAGGATGGAAGGAAGGGGAGCAGCCTGGGCTGAGGCAAACACGGCCCTGCAACCTCCTCCTCCTCTTCTTCCTTCATTGCATCGCTTCTTCTCTTGTGTCTAGCACTCCCTACTGACACCGACTTCTCTGAAGCCAAAGCCTACCATGGACCTCTGGTCTCCTTCCTCCATGGGGAGCAGGTCCTTATGCATTTTACTGCTTTTTTTCCTTCTCTCAATAAAGTCCTTCTGCATCCCAGCCTTAGGTGTTTCATTGCCATTCTTTGCACAGGCTCCAAAACCTCAATGTCTTTGTGGTAGTGAGAGGACAAAACCCATCAGAGCATTCCAGGACAGACTCAGCAGTGCTGAGGACAGGGGGATGATCACTGCCCTGGTCCTTCTGGCCACACCATTTCTGATACAAGCCACCATGCTCTTGGCCTTTTTGGCCCCCTTCTCACACAGCTGGAGAATGTTCATTGGCTGTAGACGTCCAGGTCCTTTTCCACCAGACAGCTTTTCTGCTGCTCTTCCCCAAGCCTGTAGCGTTGCCTGATGTTATTGTGACCCAAGTGCAGAAAATGGAACTCAGCCTCCTGGAACCTCATACACTTGGCCTTGGCCCATCGTTCCAGCCTGTCCAGACCAGTCTTTGGAGGCTTCCTATCCTCAAGCTCATCGACACGCCGGCCAACCTTGGTGTCTTTGCCAAAGCTACTCAGGGTGCCCTCAATCCCCTTGGCCTCATCACTGATAAAGTTATTACACAGAACTGGCCCCAGGACTGGTTCTTGGGGAACATCACTTGTGACCGGTCACCAACGGGATTAAACTCCATTGATCACAAGTCTTTGGCCCAGCCATCCAGCCAGCTTTTATCCAGCAGAGAGTGAACCCACCCAAGCCAAGAGAAGCCAGTTTCTCAAGGAGAATGCTGTGGGAAACTGTGTCAATGGCTTTAGTAAAGACTAGGTAGACAATATCCACAGCCATTCCCTCATCCATTAAGCAGGACACCTTGTCATGGCAGCGAACCAGAAGGGTCAAGAAGAACCTACCTTTCATAACCCATGATGACTGGGTCTGATCACCTGGCTATACTGTGTGTGGTGGCACTCAAGGAGATCTGCAAACTAAACTGCTCTGGAACCAAGGTCAGACTGAGAGGCCTATAATTCACAGATCTTCTTTCTGGCCATTCTTGTGGTTGGGTATCACCTTTGCTCACTTCCAGACAACTTGGATTTCCCCAGTATAGGCAAGACTGCTGAGACATGCTGCAAGGTGCTTAGGTGAGCACTGACACCAGCATCAATAATACCCTTGGGAGGATTCCATCTGGACCCTACACTTCTGTATGTCTCAGCGGTGTAGTAGGTCAACAACCATTTCAGCTTCTGTTACGGGGGCTTTGTTATGTTCCCCCTCCTTATCTGCCATCTCAGTGGGGCTGGGCACCAGAAAACCACTGGTCTTAATATTCAGCACTGAGGCACAAAGAAAGTCAGCTTTTTCCTCCTCTTCCTCTGTCGCTACGTTTCCCCAACATCAAATCAAGGATGGAGATTCTCCCAAAGATTTTTTACATCCCCTTCTAAGGAACAACAAACAGGGTCACCAGTCACTACCTTCCCAGTCTCTACCTTCCCACACCTTCCTTCACATACCTCTTACTCAGAGGAGCCTTAGGAAGTCTCTGCAGGCCGTTAGCATCAGCTCCCAAGTAACAACAGCTCTACAGGACAATCAAGAAGGGCCTCCCAAAGAAGTCAGCCAGCTCCCACCCTCACCTGTTATGCTGACATACCCCATAAGGCCCCATGCAGGTGTGTACGGGCACTTGCCAAGCACTCAGGAGCTCTGGACTAAAGCTGCCAGGACAATGGCCTGCTCTCACAAGCAGCCCTCCTCTGCCTGCTTGGGACTCACACAACAGGGATGGCCCAATGGGGGAACAAGCCTAAAGATGCTGCCCCCTTTCTCCCAGCAACAAACTCTGCAGACACAGGGGCAGCAGGACAGAACCACAGAGCACAAGGACCTAGAAACACCAGGCCCAAATACGCGCTTAGCCTCAGCTAAGCTTAACTCAGCATCCAGGGAGATCCTGTCTCCTCTGGAGGCTTTGCCTATGGCCTTGGCTATGGCTACGGCTTAGGAGGCTTGGGCTGCCATGGACACAGTTGGGGCTGCTACCCCTGCTAAGGGTTCTTGCCACCACTCCTGAAAACAACCGCCAAAACACCACAGTCCACATCATGTATTGAGGATGCACTATCAGGCCTCTTCTGGCACTGGTTCTTGATATCTACAACTCCTCCTCTCATGGCACTATGCAAGGAAGCAGGGAAGAGAGCCAGCCTGGGCTGAGGCAAACACAGCCTCTCTACCTCTCCCCCTTCTTCCTCTTCCTTCGTTGCATCGCCTCTTCTCTTGTGTCTACTACTCTCCTCTGAAACCTCCTGCTCATGAAACAAAGGCCACTATGGTCCTCCAATGTGCCTTTCCTACAGTGGGGTGGGAAGACGTTGTGTCCTTGTTAAGAGCTCCAGCATACAAAGGATGTTGGCTCATGGTCCCCTGACCTGTATCTCAGACGGGCACCCTCATATTTGCCACTCTTTGCCTTTTATGGTACTTTTTCTCCATCAATAAACTTCTCCTGCATCACAGCCTTCCACATCTCCTTGTTTATTCTTTCTTCTCCCAAGGATCATCCAACCTCAAACACAAGAAAGGCAGACTACAAGTAGCTATTGGGGTGGGTTCACCAAGGGATGCCAGAGCTCCCCTTAAGACGGGTATTCTGAGAACACCATCCCACTTCCACCTGGGGCACTTCCAGACTGTCACACAAGAGCTTCACGAACCAAAGAAAAGCTTTGATACCTTTATTCACCTCTACACATGTCTCTGATGCTTCTTTGTTAGGGTAACATAGCCTGGTTAGCATAGAGCCCCTCTATCACTGCCCCTCCACAACGTGGAAGGGGAGGGAAAATATGACAAGAGCTTTCTCCATCGACATGAGGACAGAGACAGCACAGAATCAGAGAATGGTTTGTGTTTGAAGGGACCTTCAAAGTCACCTCAGTTGCATCTCTCCTGCCGTGAGCTGGGACACCCTTCACTAGACCAGGCTGCTCAAAGTACCATCCAAACTGGCCTTGAACACTGCAAGGAAACCAGAGACACAGAGCTCCCTATGGGATCTTCTTCTAATGTCCAATCAACCTTACAGGGAAGAAAGCCTTCCTAATAGCTCACCTAAATCTACCCTCATTCAGCTTTGCTCATTACTCCTCATCGTATAACTACACATCCTGAATAAATAGTCCATATCCATCTTTCCTCCTGTCAGTGCTGGAAGGCTGCTCTAAGGTCTCCTTGGAAACTTCTGCAGGATAAAGAACACCACATCTCCCAGCCTGTCCTCAAGTAGGAGAAGCTTTGACACAACCATCTTCATGGTCTCTTCTGCCCCCTTTATGCAGAAGGTCCCTATCATTCTTATACTGGGGGCCCAGAGCTGAACACAGGACTCCAGTCTCAGGAGAGCACAGGAGAGAATTACTTCCCTCCACCTGCTGGACACGCTTCTCTTGATGCAGCCCAGCACGTTATTGGCTTTCCACTTAGTCCATGTCCTTCCCCAACAGGAAACCCCTCGCTGAGAATCACCAAATCATTTCCTTTAGAAACGACCATTTCCATCATCAAGTCCAATGCTAAGCTCACAATACCAAGTCCACCTCAAATCCACATCCCTAAGCACCACATCATAGAATCATAGAATGGTATGAGTTGGAAGGGACCCCAAGGATCAGAGAGTTCCAACCCCCCTGCCAAAGGCAGGGACAACAACCTCAAGCCTGGATCTACACTAGGTTGCTCAGGGCCACATCCAACCTGGCCTTGAACACTTCCCGGGACGGGGCATCCACTACCTCCCTGGGCAGCCTATTCCAGCACCTCACCACTCTTTCTGTAACAAACTTCCCCCTAATATCTAATCTAAACCTTCCTTCCTTTAGTTTTAATCCATTCCCCCTTGTCCTGTCATTGTCTATCCTTTTAAAAAGTTGAATCCCCTCCTGCTTATAAGCTCCCTTCAGGGACTGGAAGGCTGCAGTGAGGTCCCCACACAGCCTTCTCTTCTCCAGACTAAACAAGCCCAGCTCCCTCAGCCTCTCTTCGTAGGGCACGTGCTCCAGCCCTCGAATCATCTTTGTGCCTTCTCTGAACCCTCTCCAACAGTTCCACATCCTTCTTGTATTGGGGCCCCAGCTCTGGACACAGGACTCCAGATGGGGCCTCACCAGGGCAGAGTAGAGAGGGACAATCACCTCCCTGTCCCTGCTGACACCCCTCTTCTAATGGAGCCCAGGATACCATTGGCCTTGCGAGCTGCAAGAGCACACTGCTGGCTCATGTTAACTTTCTCATCCACCAGAATCCCCAAGTCCTTCTCAGAAGGGCTACTCTCAAGAAGCTCTTCTCCCAGTCTGTATCTACGTCCATCCATCTTTTCAATACCTCCAGGGATACTGACTCAAGCATTGCCCTGGGCTGTCTCTTCCAGTGCTTCATAACCCTTTGACTCAAGACATCCTTCCCAATAGCCAACAAAATCTCCCCTGGAAGCAATTGAGGCCATTTCCTCTTGTGTAAGCAAAAATTGCCCAACAGCCACCTTGCTAAAAACACAACTTAGAGAGTGGAGAACAGTGATGGGGGCTCCTGTCAGCTGCCTTTTCTGCAGGCTAAGCAGCTACACTGCCTTCACTACTCCACATCAGGTTTGTTCTCTTCACCCTTCACTATATTCATTGCTCTCTGGATATATCCCACCAGAGCCCAGCCCAAATACGTGGCAGCCACACAGAAGGGTAATACTGCAAAGGGGCCAAAACAAGCCATTGGGAAGCGTGGCTGGCCTTCTGATATGCCCGGGCTCACCAGTTGAGAACCAGGGCTGCCAAGACCACAACAGGCTATCACAAACAGCCCTCCACTGCCTGCCTGCAATCAGGCGGCACAAACCAAAACAGGCAGCCTCTCTTCTTCCAGCTATGACCTTAAAAGTAAGAGGGGCACAAATACACCCCAGAGAACACCCAAAGCAATTGACCAGGAATAAAAACAGGCTTAGTGAGCTCAGAACAATTTTAGAGGGGAGCAAATATGAAGGAAGGTGCCTAGCAAACCCCCAAAGGCAAGAGCAGCCTTCCAGGTCTGGAAGGAAATGGGCCCCCACTGGACAACGCACCTGCACACCACACCACATGAGTGGAGGACCTCACCAATGATACCCCACCTCTCCTATGCCTTTATTATGCCTCCAAAATGCTTTTAAATACTCCTTGCAAACAAACCCATCCGAGTACCGACTCTCCCTTAAAGGCTGCCGACACAGCAAAGGGGACACGAACTCAAGAAGAGGACAGGGAAAGGGAGCGTTGTGGCCAGCAAAACACGCCCCACCTCATTACTCTCCAGGCTGTGGCATGGAAGACCTGCATAATGAATAACCCTGTCATGCACAAAGGCTGTCTCTGTGCCTCGGGCACTCCAGGACCAGCATAAAAGCCGACCCAGAGCCTCTCTCCCTCACACACTTCTCCTGACGCCTTCTGCTCCACACTCTTCAAGGTGAGCCTCAATCCCCTTCCCCTCCAGCTCCTGCCCGACTTGGCCCAGCTCTTCCAGCCCCTCGCACCTTTCCACCCCTGCGCTTTCTCACCCTCCTCTCTTCCAGGGCCCCTCCACACCACACACATGGCCTGCAACAACCTCTGCAGCCCCTGCGGACCCACCCCGCTGGCTAACAGCTGCAACGAGCCCTGTGTCAGGCAGTGTGAGGCCTCCCGTGTCGTCATCCAGCCTCCCACTGTGCAGGTCACCCTGCCAGGACCCATCCTCACCTCCTTCCCACAGAGCACCTTTGTGGGATCCTCCGCATCCGCTGCTGTAGGCAGCGAACTCAGCGCCCAGGGAGTGCCTGTGTCCTCTGGAGGCTTTGGCTATGGCCTTGGCTATGGCCTTGGCTTTGGCTACGGCTTAGGAGGCCTGGGCTGCTATGGAGGCAGAAGGGGCTATGGGTACCTTTGCTAAGTGTGCTCACCACTGTCCCTGGCACCAACTTCCCAAACACTGGAAGCCATGCCATGGATTGAGGACACATCTCCAGGCCTTTCCTGGCACATGGTCCTGCCATCCACAGCTCCTCCTCTCATGTCATCAAGCAAGGAAATAGGGAAGTGGAGCAGCTGGTTCTGAGGGAAACATGGCCTCTGTACCTCTTCGCCTTCTTCCTCTTCCTTCTCTGCATCCCCTCCTCTCTTGTGTCTACTACTCTCCTCTGAAACCACCTGCTGAAAAGTTTAAGACCACTGGGGACCTCCAGTCTGCCTCTCCTACAATGGGGTGGGAAGACCTTGTGGCTCCGGTATGAGCTCCAGCATACAAAGGATGTTGCCTCATGGTGCCCTGACCTGTATTTCAGACGGGCACCCTAATCTTTACCTCTCTTTCCATTTCATGTTATTTTTCTGCATCAATAAATTTCGTCTGCATCAAAGACTTTGATGTCTCCTCAGTTGTTCTTTCTTCTCCCAAGAATCATCCAACCTCAATCTCAAGAAAGGCAGGCTTCAAGTACCCATTAGGGTGGTTCATGAATGGATTCCTGTCCTCTCCTTGGGATGTGCATTCTGAGAAAACCATCCTCCTGGCACCAGGTGTACTTCCAGCCTCTCACACAAGACTTTCACATACCCAAAGAAAAGCTTCAATACCTTTATTCACTTCTACACATGTCTCTGATGCCTGTCCGATAGGGTAACATGGCCTGGGGACCAGGTGAGCACACAGCCCCTCTATCACTGCACATACACAACTGGGAAGAGGAGGGAAAATATGACAAGAGCTTTGTGCATCGACATGAGGACAGACAGCACAGAATCAGAGAATGGTTTGAATTAGAAGGGAGCTTCAAAGTCATCTCAGTTGCATCTCTCCTGCCATGTGCAGGGACACCCTCCACAAGACCAGGCTGCTCAAAGCCCCTTCACACCTGCCCTTGACCACTGCCAGGGACCCAGGGATACAGAACTGCACATGGGATCCTCTTCAAGTCTCCAACCACATCTATGGTAAAGAAAGCCTTCCTAATAGCTCACCTAAATCTACCCTCATTCAGGTTTGCTCATTACCCCTCATCGTATCACTACATGTCCTGAATAAGGAGTCCATCTCCATCTTTCCTCCACGCCTCCTATAAGTAGGACCTCAACTTCCCACAGGGGAATGGAGCCTCCTATAAAGACCTCCTGTAAGTGGGAACTCAAACACCCATAGGGGAAAGAAAGCCTTCTTAATAGCTCACCCAAAGCTACCTCCTCGTCTTGGCGTTAACCCCTTATTGTATCACTACACGTCCTGGAAAGAGTCCCTGCCCATCCTTCCTCCACACCTGTGAGTACTGGACGGCTGATCTAAAGACTCCCTGGAACCTTCTCCAGAATAAACAACCCAAACTCTCTCAGCCTGTCCTCAAGCAGGAGAAACTTTGATACAACCATCTTCATGGCCTCTTCAGCTTCCCTTCCAGAAGGTTCCTATCATTCTTATCCTGGGGGCCCAGAGCTAAACACAGGGCTCCAGCTTCTCGAGAGAACAGTAAAAAGGCAAAATATCCTCCCTTGACCTAATGAACATGCTTCTCATGACGTGACTCAGCCTATGATTGGCTGTCTGGCCTGAAAACACACATTGATGGCCCACAGTCATGTTTTTATCCACCAGTACACCCAAGTCCATCTCCATGGAGCTGCTTGGCATCGCCCAGCCTGTATCCATGTTTGGCATTGCCACAACCCAGACATGGGACCGAGCACTCGGCCTTGTTGAACTCCATGAGGTTCACAAATGAGGCCCCACCTCCCCAGCCTGTCAAAGAACCTCTGGATGCTGGCTCTTCCCTATAGTGTGTCACTACCACACGGCTTGGGTTCATCCACAAACCTGCTGAGGCTGCACTCAATCCCACTCTCCATTTCTCTGACCAAGATGTGATGTAAGACCAGTCCCTGTACTGATTCCAGAGAGACACCACTCATCACTACTCTCCCCACACTCACAGAGACAGAGAGAAACAAAGAGCCACTGGCCTCCACTCATTTGAGCATCACCATCTGGCAATATCCAGATCCACCAATCAGTGGAGATCCAAATCCACAGCTGTCCCCTTTACAGACAAGTCTGTTGGGTGGGACAGTGTCTAAGCCTGTGAGGACATGGGTCACACTGGACAAGGCACCCACACACCACACCACATGAATGCCACGGTAGGACCTCACCCATGACATCCCACCTCTCTTATGCTTTCCCTGCCCTCCAAAATGCTTTGACACACCCCATGCCTACAAACCCATCCGAGTACCGACTCTGCCTTAAAAGCTGCTGCCAGGGCCAATGGGACACGACCTCAAGAAGAGGACAGGAATAGGGAGCGTTGTGGCCAGCAAAACCAGCCCCACCTCATTACTCTCCAGGCTGTGACATGAAAGATCTGCCTGTCTGAAAACTGCTGTGGCATAAGCAAAGACTCTGTCTGTGCCTCGGGCAATCCAGAACCAGCATAAAAGCCGACCCAGAGCCTCTCTCCTTCACACACTTCTCCTGACGCCTTCTGCTCCACGCTCAGCAAGGTGAGCCTCAAACCCCTTCCCCTCCAGCTCCTGTCCTACTTGGCCCAGCTCTTCCAGCGCCTCGCACCTTTCCACCCCTACACTTTCTCACCCTCCTCTCTTCCAGGGCCCCTCCACACCACACACATGGCCTGCAACAACCTCTGCAGCCCCTGCGGACCCACCCCGCTGGCTAACAGCTGCAACGAGCCCTGTGTCAGGCAGTGTGAGGCCTCCCGTGTCGTCATCCAGCCTCCCACTGTGCAGGTCACCCTGCCAGGACCCATCCTCAGCTCCTTCCCCCAGAACACCGCTGTGGGATCCTCCTCATCCGCTGCTGTGGGCAGCGAACTCAGTGCCCAGGGAGTGCCTGTGTCCTCTGAAGGCTTTGGCTATGGCCTTGGCTATGGCCTTGGCTATGGCTACGGCTTAGGAGGCCTGGGCTGCTATGGAGGCAGAGGAGGCTATGGGTACCTTTGCTAAGTGTGTTCACCACCATCCCTGGCACCCACTTCCCAAACACTGGAAGCCATGCCATGGATTTTGGACACATCTCCAGGCCTTTCCTGGCACATGGACCTGCCATACACAGCTCCTCCACTCATGACACCAACAAAGGAGGCAGGGAAGGGGAGCAGCCTGGGCTGAGGCAAACATGGCCCTGCAACCTCCTCCTCTTCTTCTTCCTTTGTTGCATCCCTTCTTCTCTTGTGTCTAGTACTCCCTACTGACACCAATGTCTCTGAAGCCAAAGCCTACCATGGACCTCTGGTCTCCTTCCTCCATGGTGACCAAGTCCTTATGCTTTTTACTGCTTTTTGTCCTTCCCTCAATAAAGTTCTTCTTCATCCCAGCCTTAGGTGTTTCATTGGCATTCTTTGAACAGGCTCCAAAACCTCAATGTCTTTGTGGTAGTGAGAGGCCAAAACCCATCAGAGCATTCCAGGACAGACTCAGCAGTGCTGAGGACAGGGGGATGATCACTGTCCTGGTACTTCTGGCCACATTATTTCTGATACAAGCCACCATGCTCTTGGCCTTCTTTGCCACATTGCCACACAGCTGCCTCATGTTTAGATGCCTGTCGACCACCACGTCCTTTTCTGCTAAGACAGCTTTTCAGCTACTCTTCCCCAGGCCTGCTTCATTGTCTGGTGGTGTTGCGACCCGAGTGAAGGAACTGGGACTTAGACATTTTGAACCTCATACACTTGGCCTTGGCCCATCATTCCAGCCTGTCCAGTCCCCTCTTTGGAGGGTTCCTAACCTCAAGCTCATCAACACTCCGGCCAACCTTGGTGTCATGTCCAAAACTCCTCAGGGTGCCCTCAATCCCCTTGTCCATATCACTGATAAAGATATTCCACAGAACTGGCCCCAGGACTGCGTCTTGGGGAACACCACTTGTGACCGGCCTCCAGCGGGATTAAACTCCATTGATCACAAGTCATTGGCCCTGCCATCCAGCCAGGTTTTACCTAGCAGATGATACAGCCACCCAGCCAAGAGAAGCCAGTTTCTCAAGGAGAATGCTGTGGGAAACAGTGTCAAAGGCTTTAGTAAAGACCAGGCAGACAACATCCACAGCCATTCCCTCATCCATTAAGTGGGTCACCTTGTCATGGAAGTGGATCCGGAGGGTCAAAAAGAACCTGCCTTTCATAACCCATGATAACTGATCACTTGCTTCTCCTATGTGTGCTCTATGGTGGCACTCAATTTGATCTCCAGCATAAATTTCCCTGGTACTGAGGTCAGACTGAGAGCCCTGTAATTTCCAGAACTTCCTTCTGTCCATTCTTGTAGGTGGGTATCACCTTTGCTCACTTTTATTTAATCAGGACTTCCCCAGTATAGGCAAGACTGCTGAGACATGATGGAAGGTGCTTTGGTGAGCACTGACACCAGCCCCTGCAGCACCCTTGGGGGGATTCCTTCTGACCCCCTACACTTGTGTATGACTAAGTGGTGTAGCAGGTCACCAACCAATCCTGCTTCTCTACTGGGGTCTTTCTTATGTTCCCCTTCCTTGTCTTGAATCTCAGGAAGTATGAGCATGCTGAAAAATACTGGTCTTAGTAGTCAGTGCAGAGGCAAAAAGGAGCTCAGCCTTTTCCTCAACATTTGTCCCTATTTTTCCTTCACATCAAACAAGGGATGGAGATTCTCCTAAGGATTTTCTACATCCACTTCGGAACAATAAACAGGGTCACCAGTCTCTACTTTCCCACACCTTCCTTCCCATACCTCTTACTCTGAGGAGCCTTAGGAAGTCTCTGCAGGCCTTTAGCAACCGCTCCCAAGCAACAACAGCACCTCTACAGGACAATCAAGAAAGGCCTCCCAAAGAAGTCAGCCAGCTCCCACCCTCACCTGTTATGCTGACATACCCCATAAGGCCCCACGCAGGTGTGTACGGGCACTTGCCAATCACTCAGGAGCTCTGGACTAAAGCTGCCAGGACAATGGCCTGCTCTCACAAGCAGCCCTCCTCTGCCTGCTTGGCACTCACACACCAGGGACGGCCCAACAGTGGAATGAGCCTAACATGCTGCTCCATTTCTCCCAGACACAAACTCTGCAGACACAGAGGCAGAGAGAAAGAACAACAGAGCCCAAACACCTAGAAAGACCAGGCACAAAGACACGCTCAGCCTCATGGCAGCAAGGCAGAGAAGGCCCAAATGCCTTCAATTGGCACATAGACAATGCACAGACCAGCCTTTCATGGAGGCACACCACAAAACTGCCGTGGCATGACCTCAGTGATGACAACCCACCTGTCCTATGCTTTGGATGTGTCTTCTGCCCGTCCTGACACACACACTCAACACCAAGAATTTGGCATTTCAAAGCTGCCGCCAGGGACAAGTGGACATGGTGTCACGAGAAGGACATGGAATGGCAGAAAAGTGTGGCCAGGAAAACACGCCCCACCTCATTGCTCACGAGGCTGTGGCATGAGAGAAGAGTTTGGTGAAAAACACAGTCACGCTCCAAGGCTGTCACACCCCTCTGGGACCAGCATAAAAGCCGACCCAGAGCCTCTCTCCCTCACACACTTCTCCTGACGCCTTCTGCTCCACGCTCAGCAAGGTGAGCCTCAAACCCCTTCCCCTCCAGCTCCTGCCCTACTTGGCCCAGCTCTTCCAGCCCCTCGCACCTTTCCACCCCTGCGCTTTCTCACCCTCCTGTCTTCCAGGGCCCCTCCACACCACACACATGGCCTGCAACAACCTCTGCAGCCCCTGCGGACCCACCCCGCTGGCTAACAGCTGCAACGAGGCCTGTGTCAGGCAGTGTGAGGCCTCCCATGTCGTCATCCAGCCTTCCACCGTGGCGGTCACCCTGCCAGGACCCATCCTCACCTCCTTCCCACAGAGCACCTTTGTGGGATCCTCCGCATCCGCTGCTGTGGGCAGCGAACTCAGCGCCCAGGGAGTGCCTGTGTCCTCTGGAGGCTTTGGCTATGGCCTTGGCTATGGCTACGGCTTAGGAGGCCTGGGCTGCTATGGAGGCAGATGGGGCTATGGCTACCCCTGCTAAATAGCCCTCACCACCATCCCGACACCAACATCCCAATGTCTGGAAACGAAGCCATGCGTTCATGTCACTCCTCCAAGCCTTTCCTGGCACACGGACCTGCGACTCATTCCTCCTCGTCTCATGGCACCAAGAAAGGAAGCAGGGAAGGAGCCAGACCAGGCTTAGGGAAACATGGCCCCTGCACCTCCTCCTCATCTCCTTCTTCCTTCTTTGCATCACCTCTTCTCTTGTGTCTACTACTTTCCACTGCAGCTGCCAGCACACAAGCAATAGACCACCAGGAATCCTCCACTGTGCCATTCCCACAGTGGGGCAGGAACACCTCGTGGCCCTGGGAAGAACTCCTACTTACAATGGATGTTGGCTGATGGTCACCCGACCTGTTCCTCACACGGGTGCCCCTCTTCTGGGCACTCCTTCCTTTGCACTCTACTTTTGTCCTTCAATAAACTTCTCCTGCATCACAGCATTTGTCATGTCCCCATTCAGTTTTTCTTCTCCCAAGGCTCATCCAACCTCACACAGGATGTCCAAAGGCCATGGTGGTGGCTTTACAAATGGCTGCCAGAACTCTCTTTGAAAGTACATCCCCAGAAACGACTCCCATTGGCACCGGGTGGCTTTGAAGCCTGTCACATAAGACCTTCACACTTCCAAGCAAAACCCAGACACACTTAGGCACTTCTGAGCCCCAGTCACTTGGGGGCTTCCCCAGGGATCCATTATAGTCCAGTTCTTGTTAGCATTTTCATGAACAAACTGGACTCAGGACTAGAGGGGGTCTGAAGTAAATATCCAGATGACACCAGGTTGAGATGAGCTATTGACTCTCCATGGTGGAGAAGCCTTACACAGAGAGCTGGGCACTCAACAACAACATGAAGGATAAAAAGGGTAAGTACCAGATTCTCCACCTGGAAAGTTCCAACCATGGCTGTGCATCCAGCCTGGATGGCCAGGAGCTGGTGCTGAGAGGGATTTGGGTTCTTGGTTGACAGCATGTTAACCATGAGCCAGCAGTGTGCCCACACTTTCAGGAGGACCAACCGAATCCTGGGGGGCTTCAAGCACGGCATGGCCAGCCAGTCCAAGGAGGGGATTGTCAAATTCTGCACTGCCCTGGTGCAGCCTCACTTCAAGTCCTGGATGCAGCTTTGGGTGCAACAGTAGAAGACGGATACAAAATTGTTAAAGATTTTTTGCAGGAGGGTAAAGAGGATGGGAAGGCTATGGATGCATAGTCTTAGGAGGAGAGCCTGAAGTCCCTTGGTTTGAATAGCCTGCAGAAGAGAAGGATCAGGGGAGACTTCATGGAGGTCTGAGGCTTCCTGGAGAAGAGGAGGCTGAGGGAAGACCTCATGGCACTCTGCGGCTTCCTGATGAGGGGGAGCGAAGAGGCACGCACCAATCTCCTCTCTTTGGGGACCATGGAGAGAACCCAAGGGAACAGCAGGAAGCTCTGCCAGGGGAGGTTTAGGTTGGATGTCAGGCAGAGGTTCTGTCCTGAGAGGGGGGTCGGGCACTGGCACAGGCTCCCTGGGGAAGTGGTCACAGTACTGAGCTGGGCTGAGATCAAGAAGCATCTAGATGATGCCCTCAATCCCATACCCTGGCTCAACTGGCCCTGTGTGGAGCCACGAGTTGGAATCAATGATCCCTAAGGGTGATTCCAACACAGGAATAGATGATTATCCCCATATGTCTAACACAAGAGCCTCCTGACTGTTGACACCAATTGGCCTGGATGCCAGGTGCCCACACAGCTCCTCTGTCACTGCCCCTCCTTACCTGGAAATGGGATGGACAATGTGACAAACACTTTGTGCATCGACATAAGGACACCGACATCACAGAACCACAGAATCAGAGCATGACAGAAGCACAGAATCATACAGTATCCTGAGTTTCCCTTGGTTTGTAGAGCCTAGAGAAGAGGAGGCTGAGGGGAGACCTCATGGCACTCTGTGTATTCCTGATGAGGGGGAGCGAAGAGGCACGCACCAAACTCCAGTCTTTAGGGACCAGGGAGAGAAGCCAAGGGCACAGCAGGAAGCTGTGCCAGGGGAGGTTAAGGTTGGATGTCAGGCAGAGGTTCTGTCCTGAGAGGGGGTTCTGGAACTGGCACAGGCTCCCTGGGGAAGTGGTCACAGCCCTGAGCTGGGCTGAGATCAAGAAGCATCTGCACAATGCCCTCAATCCAATACCCTGATTCAACTGGCCCTTGGTGGAGCCAGGAGTTGGACTCATTGATCACTAGGGGTCCCTTCCAACACAGGAATATATGATTTTTCCCCACACCTCTAACACAAGAGCCTCCTGACTGTTGACATCTATTGGCCTGGATGCCAGGTGCCCACACAGCTCCTCTGTCACTGCCCCTCCTTACCTGGAAATGGGATGGACAATGTGACAAACACTTTGTGCATCGACATAAGGACACTGACAACACAGAACCACAGAATCAGAGCATGACAGAACCACAGAATCATACAGTATCCTGAGTTGGAGGGGACCCATAAGGATCATCAAGTGCAGAATGGTCTCTATAGGAAGGGACCTTAAAGATCTTCTAGTTGCAACTCTCCTGCCATGAGCAGTGACACCCTCCACTAGACCAGGCTGCTGAAAGCCACATCCAACCTGCCCTTCAACACTGCCAGGGACACAGGGACACACACTGCTTTTCCTGGCAACCTCTTCCCTTTTCCAACCACCCTCACAGGGAAGAAAGCCTTCCTAAGAGCTCAGCTAAGTCCAGCCTCTTTCAGTTCAATACGTAACCCCTCAGCGTATCACTGAACATCCTGTAAAGGAGGCTCTGCACATCTTCCCTCCAAGCCTCATGTAAGTACATGAAGGCTGCTCTAGAGGTCTCCCTGGAATCTTCTCCAGGGTAAACAACCCCAACTCTCACTGCCAGTCCAAGCACGAGAAGCTCCAACCACTCCCAAGTAACACGACCTCAAAAGGATACTCAAGAGGGCCCCCAACGTGGGCAGCCAGCTCCCTTCCTCACCATTCCTGGGGACATCCCACCAGGCCTCAGAGACATGTATACCTGCCATTGTTGAGCACTCCTTCCAACTGCTCTGATTCTTCCTCAGCAGCCAGGACAGCTCACCTGACAATGAGCCTGCAGAACAGTCCCCTTGGCTGAACTGGAGCTGCCTTGCCATTCCTAAGGCCTTCAGCATTCCTCAGCCACCACCAGGGCCTCAGCTCTGCAGCCACATGCTGCACGCTTGGCTCCAGCTCTCCCTGGCAACCTGCAGACACTCCTTCTGCCATCAAGCACTGTGCAGAGAAGAGGCCTCAGCCCTCAGCACTCACCCCAAGTGAAGACACCAAATGCCCAGCCTCCCCACATCCTATTCCTATGGCTCCCACACCCCTCTGCCTCTCATCACACTCACGGGCTCTCCACAGTCTCCCCTGCCCATGCAAAGTAGCCATGGTGTGTGGAAGCGTCACACCAGAGCCCGGCCTACAAACCTGTCAGCCTGAGGAGAGGGCAGCACTGCTGAGGGGCAAACACCAGCCCATGGGGAGCCTGGCAGGCCTCCCAACAACACATGGATTGGCAGACTTGGAAAGCCTTGACCAGGGCCACCACTGCAATGGCTTGTTCTCACAAGAATGCCTCATCTGCCTGCTTGCACGCACACATCAGGGATGGCCCTATGGGAGCTTAAGCCCAAAGATGCAGTCCCCTTTGTCCCAGAAACAACCTTGGGAAACGAAGGGGCAGCAAGACAGAACCACAGAGCACAAACAGCTGGAAAGGCCAGGCCCAAAGACACGCTGAGCCTCATGGCAGCAAGGTGGGGAAGGCCTGAATGCCATGGAAGGGGCAGCACCTCACCTGGCACAACTCCAATGCACAGACCAGCCTTCCAGGTCTGCCAGAAAATGGGGCACTTGCTTCACAACACATCCAAAAACCACACCACAGGACAGCTGTGGCATGACCTCAGTGATGACACCCCAGCTGCCCTAGGCTTTGGTTGCATCTTCTGCCTGTCCTGACACACACACTCAACACCAAGAATTCGGCATTTCTCACTTGGCACCAGGGACAAGTGGACATGGTGTCACGAGAAGGACATGGAATGGCACTATTGCAGCAAGGAAAACACACCCCACCTCATTGCACACGAGGCTGTGGCATGCAAGACCTGCCTGATGAAAATCATGGTCTCATTAAAGGCTGTCACACCCCTCTGGGACCAGCATAAAAGCCGACCCAGAGCCTCTCTCCCTCACACACTTCTCCTGACGCCTTCTGCTCCACGCTCAGCAAGTTGAGCCTCAAACACCTTCCCCTCCAGCTCCTGCCCTGCTTGGCCCAGCTCTTCCAGCCCCTCGCACCTTTCCACCCCTGCGCTTTCTCACCCTCCTCTCTTCCAGGGCCCCTCCACACCACACACATGGCCTGCAACAACCTCTGCAGCCCCTGCGGACCCACCCCGCTGGCTAACAGCTGCAACGAGCCCTGTGTCAGGCAGTGTGAGGCCTCCCGTGTCGTCATCCAGCCTTCCACCGTGGCGGTCACCCTGCCAGGACCCATCCTCAGCTCCTTCCCACAGAGCACAGCTGTGGGATCCTCCTCATCTGCTGCTGTGGGCAACATCCTCAGCTTCCAGGGAGTGCCTGTGTCCTCTGGAGGCTTTGGCTATGGCCTTGGCTATGGCCTTGGCTATGGCTACGGCTTAGGAGATCTGGGCTGCTATGGAGGCAGAAGAGGCTATGGCTACCCCTGCTAAATAGCCTTCACCACCATCCCGACACCAACATCCCAATGTCTGGAAACAAAGCCATGCATTCATGTCACTCCTCCAAGCCTTTCCTGGCACATGGAACTGCCATCCATGGCTCCTCCTCTCATGGCACTAAGAAAGGAAGCAGGGAAGGGGCCAGACAAGGCTCAAGCAAACATGGCCCCTGCACCTCCTCCTCTTCTCCTGCTTCGTTCTTTGCATCACCTCTTCTCTTGTGTCTACTACATTCTACTGCAGCTGCCAGCACACAAACCAAAGACCACCAGGAATCCTCCACTGTTCCACTCCCACAGTGGGGCAGAAACACCTCGTGGCTCTGGGAAGATCTCCTACATACAGAGGATGCTGGCTGATGGTCACCCGACCTGTTCCTCACACGGGTGCCCCTCTTCTGGGCACTCCTTCCTTTGCACTCTATTTTTGTCCTTCAATAAACTTCTCCTGCATCACAGCATTTGACATGTCCTCACTCAGTTTTTCTTCTCCCATGGATCATCCAACCTCACCCAGGGCTCCAAAGGCCATGGTGGTGGCTTGACAAATGGCTGCCATACCTGTCTTAGAAAGTACATCCCCAGAAACGACTCCCATTGGCACCTGGTGGTTTTTAAGCCTGTCACATAAGACCTTCACACTCCCAAGCAAAACCTTGGACACAGTTATGCACTTCTGATCCTCTGTCACTTTGGGGCTTCCTCAGGGTTCCATTCGAGGTCCAGTTCTTTTTAACATTTCATAAACAACCTGGACTCAGGGCTAGAGGGGGTCTGAAGTAAATATGCAGATGACACTGAATTGAGATGAGCTGTTGACTCCATAGGATCCACACACAGAGACCTGGGAAGGTGCAACCAGTTTCAGGAGAGCACAGCTGAGGGGCAGAATCATCTCCTTTGACCTTATCAATACAATTATGCTGAAGCAGCAAAGCCGGTGATGGCCTTTCTGGCCTGCAAACACATATTGATGGCCCCTAAACAGGTTTTCATCCACCAAAACCCCAAAGTCCATCTCCACAGGGCTGCTTCCCTTTACTCAGACTGTATCCATGTCTGGCATTACCCTAACTCAGTTGCAGTAGAGAGCACTTGGCCTTAATGGGATAAACACATGAGGCCTCACCTACTGAGCCTGTCAAAATCAAGCTGCATGGTAGCCCTTCCTCTAAGGTATCTACCACACCACTCAGCTTCCCAACTCCCCAGCCTGTCAAAGACCCTCTGGATGGTTCCACTTCCCTCCTGTGTGTCAACTGCACCACACGGCTTGGGGTCATCCACAAACCTGCTGAGGCTACACTCAATCCCACTCTCCTCTTCCCTGACAAAGATGTGAAGTAGGACCAGTCCCTATACCGACCCCAGACAGGCAGAATTCACCAGGACTCTCAAAACACACATTGAACCACTGACCACAACACTTGGAGCGTGACCATCCAGCCAATTCCTAATCCACCAGCTGGTTCACCCATCCAGTTCACAGCTCTCCAATTTACAGACAGCAATGTCTAAGGCTTTTCACAAGACCAGGGTGAAAAAAACATTCACACTACCCTTACCCACCAGTGTCACCCTATGGTGGAAGGCCACCAGATTTGTCAGGCACAGGGTGTTCTTCCTGAAACCATGCTGGCTGCCAGCAGCCACCTCTCCTGCTTCCAGGTGACTCAGCTTGGTTTCCAAAAGGATTTGCTCCATGACCATGACAGGCACAGAGGTGACACTGACCAGCCCGTGCTTACCCAGGGGCTTCCTTCACACCTTTATTTCCAAACTGATGGTTCCATCTGCCCACTGGTTGCAGGGCTGGGACACTGAATTACATTGCCCAGGTCATTAATGAGCATGTTGAACAGTGTTTGCCTCACATCTGACTGCTGGGCTACACCTCTTGAGACTCTCCTCCAACGGACATTGTGCCACTCAGCAGTGTCACACCAGAGCCCAGCCTACAAACCTGTCAGCCCCATGACAGGGGTGCACTGCCGAGGGGCTAACACCAGCTGATGGAGAACGTGGCAGGCCTGCAGCAATACAGGAACATATCCAAGCTCTGGAGAGAGGCTGCCAGCATGATGGCCTGCTCTCACAAGCAGCCTCCCAAAGCCTGCTTGCACTCATAACCCATGGATAGACCCACAGGGACACAAGCCCGAAGATGCTGCCCCATTTCTCCCAGACACAAGCTTAGGACACACAGGGGCAGCAAGACAGAACCACAGAGCACAACCACCTAGAAGCACCAGGCCCAAAGACTCAATTAGCATCATGGCAGCAAGGTGGGGAAGGCCTGAATGCCATGGAAGGGGCAGCACCTCACCTGGCACAACTCAACGCACAGACCAGCCTTCCAGGTCTGCCAGAAAATGGGGCACTTGCTTCACAACACATCCAAAAAACACACCACAGGACAGCTGTGGCATGACCTCAGTGATGACTTCCCGGCTGCCCTAGGCTTTGGTTGCATCTTCTGCCTGTCCTGACACACACACTCAACACCAAGAATTTGGCATTTCTCACTTGGCACCAGGGACAAGTGGACATGGTGTCACGAGAAGGACATGGAATGGCACTATTGCAGCAAGGAAAACACGTCCCACCTCATTGCTCACGAGGCTGTGGCATGCAAGACCTGCCTGATGAAAAACATGGTCTCATTAAAGGCTGTCACACCCCTCTGGGACCAGCATAAAAGCCGACCCAGAGCCTCTCTCCCTCACACACTTCTCCTGACGCCTTCTGCTCCACGCTCAGCAAGGTGAGCCTCAAACCCCTTCCCCTCCAGCTCCTGCCCTACTTGGCCCACATCTTCCAGCCCCTCGCACCTTTCCACCCCTGCGCTTTCTCACCCTCCTCTCTTCCAGGGCCCCTCCACACCACACACATGGCCTGCAACAACCTCTGCAGCCCCTGCGGACCCACCCCGCTGGCTAACAGCTGCAACGAGCCCTGTGTCAGGCAGTGTGAGGCCTCCCGTGTCGTCATCCAGCCTTCCACCGTGGCGGGCACCCTGCCAGGACCCATCCTCAGCTCCTTCCCCCAGAGCACCTTTGTGGGATCCTCCGCATCTGCTGCTGTGGGCAACATCCTCAGCGCCCAGGGAGTGCCTGTGTCCTCTGGAGGCTTTGGCTATGGCCTTGGCTATGGCTACGGCTTAGGAGGCCTGGGCTGCTATGGAGGCAGAAGAGGCTATGGCTACCACTGCTAAATAGCCCTCACCACCATCCCGACACCAACATCCCAATGTCTGGAAACGAAGCCATGGTTTAATGTCACTCCTCCAAGCCTTTCCTGGCACATGGACCTGTGACCCATTCTTCCTCGTCTCATGGCACCAAGAAAGGAAGCAGGGAAGGGGCCAGACCAGGCTCAGGCAAATATGGCCCCTGCACCTCCTCCTCTTCTCCTGTTTACTTCTTTGCATCACCTCTTCTCCTGTGTCTACTAGTATCTACTGCAGCTGCCAGCACACAAACCAAAGACCACCAGGGACCTCGAGTGTGCCACTCCCACAGTGGGGCAGAAACACCTCGTGGCTCTGGGAAGAACTCCTACATACAAAGGATGTTGGCTGATGGTCACCCGACCTGTTCCTCACACGGGTGCCCCTCTTCTGGGCTTTCCTTCCTTTGCACTCTAGTTTTGTCTTTCAATAAACTTCTGCATTACAGCATTTGACATCTCATTCAGTCTTTCTTCTCCCAAGGCTCTTCCAATATCACTTGGGCTCCAAAGGACATGGTGGTGGCTTGACAAATGGCTGCCAGACCTCTCTTAGAAAGTACATCCCCAGAAACGACTCCCATTGGCACCTGGTGGCTTTTAAGCCTGTCCCATAAGACCTTCACACTCCCAAGCAAAACCCAGACACACTTATGCACTTCTGAGCCCCAGTCACTTGGGGGCTTCCCCAGGATTCCATTCGAGGGCCAGTTCTTATGAATATTTTAATAAACATCCTGGACTCAGGACTAGAGGGGGTCTTAATTAAATTTGGAAATGACACCAAATTGAGACAAGCTATTGACTGTCCAGGGTGGAGAAGCCTTACACAGAGAGCTGGCCAGGCAACAACAACATGAAGGTTAAAAAGGGTAAGTACCAGATTCTCCACCTGGGAAGGGCCAACCATGGCTGTGCATCCAACCTGGATGGCCAGGAGCTGGTGCTGAGAGGGATTTGGGGTCTTGGTTGGCAGCATGTTAACCATGAGCCAGCAGTGTGCCCACACAGTCAGGAGGACCAACCGTATCCTGGGGGGCTTCAAGCACAGCATGGCCAGCCAGTCCAAGGAGGGGATAGTCCCATTCTGCACTGCTCTGGTGCAGCCTCACCTTGAGTCCTGGATGCAGCTTTGGGTGTAACAGTACAAGAGGGACACCAATCAGTTCAAGAGTGTTTGGAAGAGGGTAAAGAGGATGGGGAAGGCAATGGATGCATAGTCTTAGGAGGAGAGCCTGAAGTCCCTTGGTTTGTAGAGCCTAGAGAAGAGGAGGCTGAGGGGAGACCTCATGGCACTCTGTGTATTCCTGATGAGGGGGAGCGAAGAGGCAGGCACCAAACTCCAGTCTTTAGGGACCAGGGAGAGAAGCCAAGGGAACAGCAGGAAGCTGTGCCAGGGGAGGTTAAGGTTGGATGTCAGGCAGAGGTTCTGTCCTGAGAGGGGGTTCTGCAACTGGCACAGGCTCCCTGGGGAAGTGGTCACATCCCCAAGCTGGGCTGAGATCAAGAAGCATCTGCACAATGCCCTCCATCCAATACCCTGATTCAACTGGCCCTTGGTGGAGCCAGGAGTTGGACTCATTGATCACTAGGGGTCCCTTCCAACACAGGAATATATGATTTTTCCCCACATCTCTAACACAAGAGCCTCCTGACTGTTGACATCTACTGGCCTGGATGCCAGGTGCCCACACAGCTCCTCTGTCACTGCCCCTCCTTACCTGGGAATGGGATGGACAACGTGACAAACACTTTGTGCATCGACATAAGGACACTGACAACACAGAACCACAGAATCAGAGCATGACAGAAGCACAGAATCATACAGTATCCTGAGTTGGAGGGGACCCATAAGGATCATCAAGTGCAGAATGGTCTCTATAGGAAGGGACCTTACAGATCTTCTAGTTGCAACTCTCCTGCCATGAGCAGGGACACCCTCCACTAGACCAGGCTGCTGAAAGCCACATCCAAACTGCCCTTCAACACTGCCAGGGACCCAGGGACACACACAGCTTTTCCTGGCAACCTCTTCCCTTGTCCAACCACCCTCACAGGGAAGAAAGCCTTCCTAAGAGCTCAGCTAAGTCCAGCCTCTTTCAGTTTAATACGTAACCCCTCAGCGTATCACTGAACATCCTGTAAAGGAGGCTCTGCACATCTTCCCTCCAAGCCTCATGTAAGTACCTGAAGGCTGCTCTAAGGTCTCCCTGGAATCTTCTCCAGGGTAAACAACCCCAACTCTCACAGCCTGTCCAAGCAGGAGAAGCTCCAACCACTCCCAAGTAACACGACCTCAAAAGGATACTCAAGAGGGCCCCCAACGTGGGCAGCCAGCTCCCTTCCTCACCATTCCTGGGGACATCCCACCAGGCCTCAGAGACATGTGTACCTGCCATTGTTGAGCACTCCTTCCAACTGCTCTGATTCTTCCTCAACAGCCAGGACAGCTCACCTGACAATGAGCCTGCAGAACAGTCCCCTTGGCAGAACTGGAGCTGCCTTGCCATTCCTAAGGCCTTCAGCATTCCTCAGCCACCACCAGGGCCTCAGCTCTGCAGCCACATGCTGCACGCTTGGCTCCAGCTCTCCCTGACAATCTGCAGACCCCCCTTCTGCCCTCAAACACTGTGCAGAGAAGAGGCCTCAGCACTCACCCCAAATGAAGACCCCAAATGCCCAGCCTCCCCACATCCTATTCCTATGGCTCCCACACCCCTCTGCCTCTCATCACACTCACGGGCTCTCCACAGTCTCCCCTGCCCATGCAAAGTAGCCATGGTGTGTGGCAGCGTCACACCAGAGCCCAGCCTACAAACCTGTCAGCCTGAGGAGAGGGCAGCACTGCTGAGGGGCAAAAACCAGCCCATGGGGAGCCTGGCAGGCCTCCCAACAACACATGGATTGGCAGGCTGGGAAGGCCTGGACCATGCCCACCACTGCAATGGCTTGTTCTCACAAAAATCCCTCATCTGCCTGCTTCAACTCACACGTCAGGGAAGGCCCCATGGGAGCATAAACCGAAAGATGCAGTCCCCTTTGTCCCAGAAACAACCTTAGGAAACAGAGGGGCAGCAAGACAGAATCACAGAGCACAACCAGCTGGAAAGGCCAGGCCCAAAGACACGCTGAGCCTCATGGTAGCAAGGTGGGGAAGGCCTGAATGCCATGGAAGGGGCAGCACCTCAACAGGCACAACTCCAACACAGAGACCAGCCTTCCAGGTCTGCCAGAAAATGGGGCACTTGCTTCATAACACATCCAAAATACACACCACAGGACAGCTGTGGCATGACCTCAGTGATGACACCCCAGCTGCCCTAGGCTGTGGTTGCATCTTCTGCCTGTCCTGACACACACACTCAACACCAAGAATTCGGCATTTCTCACTTGGCACCAGGGACAAGTGGACATGGTGTCACGAGAAGGACATGGAATGGCACTATTGCAGCAAGGAAAACACACCCCACCTCATTGCACACGAGGCTGTGGCATGCAAGACCTGCCTGATGAAAATCATGGCCTCATTAAAGGCTGTCACACCCCTCTGGGACCAGCATAAAAGCCGACCCAGAGCCTCTCTCCCTCACACACTTCTCCTGACGCCTTCTGCTCCACGCTCAGCAAGGTGAGCCTCAAACCCCTTCCCCTCCAGCTCCTGCCCTACTTGGCCCAGCTCTTCCAGCCCCTCGCACCTTTCCACCCCTGCGCTTTCTCACCCTCCTCTCTTCCAGGGCCCCTCCACACCACACACATGGCCTGCAACAACCTCTGCAGCCCCTGCGGACCCACCCCGCTGGCTAACAGCTGCAACGAGCCCTGTGTCAGGCAGTGTGAGGCCTCCCGTGTCGTCATCCAGCCTTCCACCGTGGCGGTCACCCTGCCAGGACCCATCCTCAGCTCCTTCCCCCAGAACACCGCTGTGGGATCCTCTTCATCCGCTGCTGTGGGCAACATCCTCAGCGCCCAGGGAGTGCCTGTGTCCTCTGGAGGCTTTGGCTATGGCCTTGGCTATGGCCTTGGCTATGGCTACGGCTTAGGAGGCCTGGGCTGCTATGGAGGCAGAAGAGGCTATGGCTACCCCTGCTAAATAGCCTTCACCACCATCCCGACACCAACATCCCGATGTCTGGAAAAGAAGCCATGGATTCATGTCACTCCTCCAAGCGTTTCCTGGCACATGGACCTGCGACCCATTCTTCCTCGTCTCATAGCACCAAGAAAGGAAGCAGGGAAGGAGCCAGACCAGGCTCAAGCAAACATGGCCCCTGCACCTCCTCCTCTTCTCCTGCTTCCTTCTTTGCATCACCTCTTCTCTTGTGTCTACTACTTTCCACTGCAGCTGCCAGCACACAAACCAAAGACCACCAGGAATCCCCCACTGTGCCACTCCCACAGTGGGGCAGGAACACCTCGTGGCTCTGGGAACAACTCCTACATACAAAGGATGTTGGCAGATGGTCACCCGACCTGTTCCTCACACGGGTGCCCCTCTTCTGGGCACTCCTTCCTTTGCACTCTATTTTTGTCCTTCAATAAACTTCTCCTGCATCACAGCCTTTTACATCTCTTCATTCAGTTTTTCTTCTACCAAGGCTCATCCAACCTCACACAGGATGTCCAAAGGCCATGGTGGTGGCTTGACAAATGGCTGCCAGCCGTCTCTTTGAAAGTACATCCCCAAAAACGACTCCCATTGGCACCTGGTGGCTTTTAAGCCAGTCACATAAGACCTTCACACTCTCAAGGAAAACCCAGACACACTTATGCACTTCTGAGCCCCAGTCACTTGGGAGCTTCCCCAGGATTCCATTATAGTCCAGTTCTTTTTAACATTTTCATGAACAACCTGGTCTCAGGACTAGAAAGTGTCTTAATTAAATTTGGAGATGACACCAAATTGAGACAAGCTCCTCACTCCTTCCATGGTTGAGAAGCCTTACACAGAGAGCTGGGCAGTCACCAACAACATGAAGGATAAAAAGGGTAAGTACCAGATTCTCCACCTGGGAAGGGCCAACCATGGCTGTGCATCTAGCCTTGATGGCCAGGAGCTGGTGCTGAGAGGGATTTGGGGTCTTGGTTGGCAGCATGTTAACCATGAGCCAGCAGTGAGCCCACACAGTCAGGAGGGAATCCCAGATCCTGGGGGGCTTCAAGCACGACATGGCCAGCCAGTCCAAGGAGGGGATTGTCCCATTCTGCACTGCCCTGGTGCAGCCTCACCTTGAATCCTCAATGCAGCTTTGGGTGCAACAATACAAGAGGGACAACAAATCAGTTCAAGAGTGTTTGGAGGAGGGTAAAAAGGATGGGGAAGGCTATGGATGCATAGTCTTAGGAGGAGAGCCTCAAGTCCCTTGGTTTGAATAGCCTGGAGAAGAGAAGGATGAGGGGAGACCTCATGGCACTCTGTGGATTCCTGATGAGGGGGAGCGAAGAGGCAGGCACCAATCTCCTCTCTTTGGGGTCCAGGGAGAGAAGCCAAGGGAACAGCAGGAAGCTGTGCCAGGGGAGGTTTAGGTTGGATGTCAGGAAGAGATTCTGTCCTGAGAGAGGAGTCGGGCACTGGCACAGGCTCCCTGGGGAAGTGGTCACAGCCCTGAGCTGGGCTGAGATCAAGAAGCATCTGCACGATGCCCTCAATCCAATACCCTGATTCAACTGGCCCTGTGTGGAGCCAGGAGTTGGACTCAATGATCCCTGGGGGTCCCTTCCAACACAGGAATATATGATTATCCCCACACCTCTAACACAAGAGCCTCCTGACTGTTGACATCTATTGGCCTGGATGCCAGGTGCCCACACAGCTCCTCTGTCACTGCCCCTCCTTACCTGGGAATGGGATGGACAATGTGACAAACACTTTGTGCATCGACATAAGGACACCGACATAACAGAACCACAGAATCAGAGCATGACAGAAGCACAGAATCATACAGCATCCTGAGTTGGAGGGGACCCATAAGGATCATCGAGTGCAGAGTGGTCTCTATAGGAAGGGACCTTAAAGATCTTCTAGTTGCAACTCTCCTGCCATGAGCAGGGACACCCTCCACTAGACCAGGCTGCTCAAACCACATCCAACCTGCCCTTCAACACTGCCAG
The DNA here is from genome assembly GCA_020800305.1 of Porphyrio hochstetteri. Classification (NCBI taxonomy): domain Eukaryota; kingdom Metazoa; phylum Chordata; class Aves; order Gruiformes; family Rallidae; genus Porphyrio; species Porphyrio hochstetteri. Next base: position 1,082,760 of record CM036906.1, on the reverse strand, counting down.
GGACACAGGGACACAGACAGCTTTTCCTGGCAACATCTTCCCTTGTCCAACCACCCTCACAGGGAAGAAAGCCTTCCTAAGAACTCAGCTAAGTCCAGCCTCTTTCAGTTCAATACGTAACCCCTCAGCGTATCACTGAACATCCTGTAAAGGAGGCTCTGCACATCTTCCCTCCAAGCCTCATGTAAGTACATGAAGGCTGCTCTAAGGTCTCCCTGGAGTCTTCTCCAGGGTAAACAACCCCAACTCTCCCAAGTAACACGACCTCAAAAGGATACTCAAGAGGGCCCCCAATGTGGGCAGCCAGCTCCCTTCCTCACCATTCCTGGGGACATCCCACCAGGCCTCAGAGACATGTATACCTGCCATTGTTGAGCACTCCTTCCAACTGCTCTGATTCTTCCTCAGCAGCCAGGACAGCTCACCTGACAATGAGCCTGCAGAACAGTCCCCTTGGCTGAACTGGAGCTGCCTTGAAATTCCTAAGGCCTTCAGCATTCCTCAGCCACCACCAGGGCATCAGCTCTGCAGCCACATGCTGCACGCTTGGCTCCAGCTCGCCCTGGTAACCTGCAGACCCTCCTTCTGCCATCAGACACTGTGCAGAGAAGAGGCCTCACCACTCACCCCAATGAAGACCCCAAATGCCCTGCCCCACCACATCCTATTCCTATGGCTCCCACACCCCTCTGCCTCTCATCACACTCACGGGCTCTCCACAGTCTCCCCTGCCCATGCAAAGTAGCCATGGTGTGTGGCAGCGTCACACCAGAGCCCAGCCTACAAACCTGTCAGCCTGAGGAGAGGGCAGCACTGCTGAGGGGCAAACACCAGCCCATGGGGAGCCTGGCAGGTCTCCCAACAACACATGGATTGGCAGACTTGGAAAGCCTTGACCAGGGCCTCCACTGCAATGGCTTGTTCTCACAAGAATGCCTCATGTGCCTTCTTGCACGCACACATTAGGGATGGCCCCATGGGAGCTTAAGCCCAAAGATGCAGTCCCCTTTGTCCCAGAAACAACCTTGGGAAACGAGGGGGCAGTAAGACAGAACCGCAGAGCACAACCAGCTGTAAAGGCCAAGCCCAAAGACACGCTGAGCCTCATGGCAGCAATGTGGGGAAGGCCTGAATGCCATGGAAGGGGCAGCACCTCACCTGGCACAACTCCAATGCACAGAGACCAGCCTTCCAGGTCTGCCAGAAAATGGGGCACTTGCTTCACAACACATCCAAAAACCACACCACAGGACAGCTTTGGCATGACATCAGTGATGACATCCCAGCTGCCCTACGCTTTGGTTACATCTTCTGCCTGTCCTGACACACACACTCAACACCAAGAATTCGGCATTTCTCACTTGGCACCAGGGACAAGTGCACATGGTGTCACGAGAAGGACATGGAATGGCACTATTGCAGCAAGGAAAACACGTCCCACCTCATTGCTCCCGAGGCTGTGGCATGCAAGACCTGCCTGATGAAAATCATGGCCTCATTAAAGGCTGTCACACCCCTCTGGGACCAGCATAAAAGCCGACCCAGAGCCTCTCTCCCTCACACACTTCTCCTGACGCCTTCTGCTCCACGCTCAGCAAGGTGAGCCTCAAACCCCTTCCCCTCCAGCTCCTGCCCTACTTGGCCCAGCTCTTCCAGCCCCTCGCACCTTTCCACCCCTGCGCTTTCTCACCCTCCTCTCTTCCAGGGCCCCTCCACACCACACACATGGCCTGCAACAACCTCTGCAGCCCCTGCGGACCCACCCCGCTGGCTAACAGCTGCAACGAGCCCTGTGTCAGGCAGTGTGAGGCCTCCCGTGTCGTCATCCAGCCTTCCACCGTGGCGGTCACCCTGCCAGGACCCATCCTCAGCTCCTTCCCACAGAGCACCGCTGTGGGATCCTCCTCATCTGCTGCTGTGGGCAACATCCTCAGCATCCAGGGAGTGCCTGTGTCCTCTGGAGGCTTTGGCTATGGCCTTGGCTATGGCTACGGCTTAGGAGACCTGGGCTGCTATGGAGGCAGAAGAGGCTATGGCTATCCCTGCTAAATAGCCCTCACCACCATCCCGACACCAACATCCCAATGTCTGGAAACGAAGCCATGGATTCATGTCACTCCTCCAAGCCTTTCCTGGCACATGGACCTGCTATCCATGGCTCCTCGTCTCATGGCACCAAGAAAGGAAGCAGGGAAGGAGCCAGACCAGGCTCAATCAAACATGACCCCTGCACCTCTTCCTCTTCTCCTGCTTCCTTCTTTGCATCACCTCTTCTCTTGTGTCTACTACTTTCCTCTGCAGCTGCCAGCACACAAACCAAAGACCACCAGGAGTCCCCCACTGTGCCATTCCCACAGTGGGGCAGGAACACCTCGTGGCTCTGGGAAGAACTCCTACATACAAAGGATGTTGGCTGATGGTCACCTGACCTGTTCCTCACACGGGTGCCCCTCTTCTGGGCACTCCTTCCTTTGCACTCTAGTTTTGTCCTTCAATAAACTTCTGCATTACAGCATTTGTCATGTCCCCATTCAGTCTTTCTTCTCCCAAGGCTCATCCAACCTCACCCAGGGCTCCAAAGGCCATGGTGGTGGCTTGACAAATGGCTGCCAGAACTCTCTTAGAAAGAACATCCCCTGAAACGACTCCCATTGGCACCCGGTGGCTTTGAAGCCTGTCACATAAGACCTTCATACTCCCAAGCAAAACCCAGACACACTTATGCACTTCTGAGCCCCAGTCACTTGGGAGCTTCCCCAGGATTCCATTATAGTCCAGTTCTTGTTAACATTTTCATGAACAACCTGGACTCAGGGCTAGAGGGGGTCTGAAGTAAATATCCAGATGACACCAAGTTGAGATGAGCTATTGACTATGTCCAGGGTGGAGAAGCCTTACACAGAGACCTGGCCAGGCAACAACAACATGAAGGTTAAAAAGGGTAAGTACCAGATTCTCCACTTGGGAAGGGCCAACCATGGCTGTGCATCCAGCCTGGATGGCCAGGAGCTGGTGCTGAGAGGAATTTGGGGTCTTGGTTGGCAGCATGTTAACCATGAGCCAGCAGTGAGCCCACGCAACCAGGAGGCCAATCCAGATCCTGGAGGGCTTCAAGCACGGCATGGCCAGCCAGTCCAAGGAGGGGATTGTCCCATTCTGCGCTGCCCTGGTGCAGCCTCACCTTGAGTCCTGGATGCAGCTTTGGGTGCAACAATACAAGAGGGACACCAATCAGTTCAAGAGTGTTTGGAAGAGGGTAAAGAGGATGGGGAAGGCTATGGATGCATAGTCTTAGGAGGAGAGCCTCAAGTCCCTTGGTTTGTACAGCCTGGAGAATAGGAGGCTGAGGGGAGACTTCATGGAGGTCTGTGGCTTCCTGAAGAAGAGGAGGCTGACGGGAGACCTCATGGCACTCTGTGGCTTCCTGATGAGGGGGAGCGAAGAGGCACGCACCAAACTCCACTCTTTAGGGACCAGGGAGAGAAGCCAAGGTAACAGCAGGAAGCTGTGCCGGGGGAGGTTTAGGTTGGATGTCAGGCAGAGGTTCTGTCCTGAGAGGGGGGTCGGGCACTGGCACAGGCTCCCTGGGGAAGTGGTCACAGCCCCGAGCTGGGCTGAGATCAAGAAGCATCTGCACGATGCCCTCAATCCAATACCCTGGCAAAACTGGCCATGTGTGGAGCCAGGAGTTGGAATCAATGATCCGTAGGGGTCCCTTCCAACACAGGAATATATGATTTTTCCCCACACCTCTAACACAAGAGCCTCTGACTGTTGACATCTATTGGCCTGGATGCCAGGTGCCCACACAGCTCCTCTGTCACTGCCCCTCCTTACCTGGGAATGGGATGGACAATGTGACAAACACTTTGTGCATCGACATAAGGACACTGACAACACAGAACCACAGAATCAGATCATGACAGAAGCAGAGAATCATACAGTATCCTGAGTTGGAGGGGACCCATAAGGATCATCGAGTGCAGAATGGTCTCTATAGGAAGGGACCTTAAAGATCTTCTAGTTGCAACACTCCTGCCATGAGCAGGGACACCCTCCACTAGACCAGGCTGCTCAAAGCCACATCCAACCTGCCCTTCAACACTGCCAGGGACCCAGCGACACACACAGCTTTTCCATCAACCTCTTCCCTTGTCCAACCACCGTCTCAAGGAAGAGAGCCTTCCTAAGAGCTCAGCTAAGTCCAGCATCTTTCAGTTTAATACGTAACGCCTCAGCGTATCACTGCACATCCTGTAAAGGAGGCTCTGCACATCTTCCCTCCAAGCCTCATGTAAGTACATGAAGGCTGCTCTAAGGTCTCCCTGGAGTCTTCTCCTGGGTAAACAACCCCAACTCTCACAGCCTGTCTCCAAGCACGAGAAGCTCCAACCACTCCCAAGTAACACGACCTCAAAAGGATACTCAAGAGGGCCCCCAACGTGGGCAGCCAGCTCCCTTCCTCACCATTCCTGGGGACATCCCACCAGGCCTCAGAGACATGTGTACCTGCCATTGTTGAGCACTCCTTCCAACTGGTCTGATTCTTCCTCAGCAGCCAGGACAGCTCACCTGACAATGAGCCTGCAGAACAGTCCCCTTGGCTGAACTGGAGCTGCCTTGCCATTCCTAAGGCCTTCAGCATTCCTCAGCCACCACCAGGGCCTCAGCTCTGCAGCCACATGCTGCACGCTTGGCTCCAGCTCGCCCTGGCAACCTGCAGACCCTCCTTCTGCCATCAAACACTGAGCAGAGGCCTCACCCCTCAGCACCCACCCCAATTGAAGACCCCAAATGCTCCGCCTCACCACATCCTATTCCTATGGCTCCCACACCCCTCTGCCTCTCATCACACTCACGGGCTCTCCACAGTCTCCCCTGCCCATGCAAAGTAGCCATGGTGTGTGGCAGCGTCACACCAGAGCCCGGCCTACAAACATGTCAGCCTGAGGAGAGGGCAGCACTGCTGAGGGGCAAACACCAGCCCATGGGGAGCCTGGCAGGCCTCCCAACAACACATGGATTGGCAGGCTGGGAAGGCCTGGATCGCGGCCACCACTGCAATGGCTTGTTCTCACAAGAATCCCTCATCTGCCTGCTTCAACTCACACGTCAGGGAAGGCCCCATGGGAGCATAAACCCAAAGATGCAGTCCCCTTTGTCCCAGAAACAACCTTAGGAGAGAGAGGGGCAGCAAGACAGAACCACAGAGCACAACCAACTGGAAAGGCCAGGCCCAAAGACATGCTGAGCCTCATGGCAGCAAGGTGGGGAAGGCCTGAATGCCATGGAAGGGGCAGCACCTCACCTGGCACAACTCCAACACAGAGACCAGCCTTCCAGGCCTGCCAGAAAATGGGGCACTTGCTTCATAACACATCCAAAAAACACACCACAAGACAGCTGTGGCATGACCTCAGTGATGACACCCCAGCTGCCCTAGGCTGTGGTTGCATCTTCTGCCCGTCCTGACACACACACTCAAAACCAAGAATTTGGCATTTCAAAGCTGCCGCCAGGGACAAGTGGACATGGTGTCACGAGAAGGACATGGAATGGCACTATTGCAGCAAGGAAAACACGCCCCACCTCATTGCTCACGAGGCTGTGGCATGCAAGACCTGCCTGATGAAAATCATGGTCTCATTAAAGGCTGTCACACCCCTCTGGGACCAGCATAAAAGCCGACCCAGAGCCTCTCTCCCTCACACACTTCTCCTGACGCCTTCTGCTGCATGCTCAGCAAGGTGAGCCTCAAACCCCTTCCCCTCCAGCTCCTGCCCTGCTTGGCCCAGCTCTTCCAGCCCCTCGCACCTTTGCACCCCTGCGCTTTCTCACCCTCCTCTCTTCCAGGGCCCCTCCACACCACACACATGGCCTGCAACAACCTCTGCAGCCCCTGCGGACCCACCCCGCTGGCTAACAGCTGCAACGAGCCCTGTGTCGGGCAGTGTGAGGCCTCCCGTGTCGTCATCCAGCCTTCCACCGTGGCAGTCACCCTGCCAGGACCCATCCTCAGCTCCTTCCCCCAGAACACCGCTGTGGGATCCTCCTCATCTGCTGCTGTGGGCAACATCCTCAGCGTCCAGGGAGTGCCTGTGTCCTCTGGAGGCTTTGGCTATGGCCTTGGCTATGGCTACGGCTTAGTAGATCTGGGCTGCTATGGAGGCAGAAGAGGCTATGGCTACCCCTGCTAAATAGCCCTCACCACCATCCCTACAACAACATCCCAATGTCTGGAAACTAACCCATGGATTCATGTCACTCCTCCAAGCCTTTCCTGGCACATGGACCTGCCATCCATTCCTCCTCGTCTCATGGCACCAAGAAAGGAAGCAGGGAAGGGGCCAGACCAGGCTCAAGCAAACATGGACCCTGCACCTCCTCCTCATCTCCTGATTCCTTCTTTGCATCACCTCTTCTCTTGTGTCTACTACTTTCCACTGCAGCTGCCAGCATACAAACAATAGACCACCAGGAATCCTCCACTGTGCCACCCCCACAGTGGGGCAGGAACACCTCGTGGCTCTGGGAAGATCTCCTACATACAAAGGATGTTGGCTGATGGTCACCCGACCTGTTCCTCACACGGGTGCCCCTCTTCTGGGCACGACTTCCTTTGCACTCTAGTTTTGTCCTTCAATAAACTTCTCCTGCATCACAGCCTTTGACGTCTCTTCAGTCAGATTTTCTTCTCCCATGGATCATTCAGCCTCACCCAGGGCTCCAAAGGCCATGGTGGTGGCTTGACAAATGGCTGCCAGTTCTCTCTTAGACAGTACATCCCAAGAAACGACTCCCATTTGCACCCACTGGCTTTAAAGTCTGTCACATAAGACCTTTACACTCTGAAGCAAAACCTTGTACACACTTAGGCACTTCTGAGCCCCAGTCACTTGGGGGCTTCCCCTGGCTTTCATTCGAGGTCCAGTTCTTGTTAATAATTTTATAAACCACCTGGACTCAGGACTAGAATGTGTCTTAATTAAATTAGGAGATGACAGCAAATTGACACAAGCTCCTGACTCCTCCCAGGGTTGAGAAGCCTTACACAGAGAGCTGGGCACTCAACAACAAAATGAAGGATAAAAAGGTTAAGTTCCAGATTCTCCACCTGGGAAGGGCCAACCATGGATGTGCATCCAGCCCGGATGGCCAGGAGCTGGTGCTGAGAGGGATTTGGGGTCTTGGTTGGCAGCATGTTAACCATGAGCCAGCAGTGAGCCCACACAGTCAGAAAGGCAACCCAGATCCTGGAGGGCTTCAAGAAAGGTATGGCCAGCCAGTCCAAGGAGGGGATTGTCCCATTCTGCACTGCGCTGGTGCAGCCTCACCTTGAGTCCTGGATGCAGCTTTGGGTGCAACAGTACAAGAGGGACAACAATCAGTTCAAGAGTATTTGGAAGAGGGTAAAGAGGATGGGAAGGCTATGGATGCATAGTCTTAGGAGGAGAGCCTCAAGTCCCTTGGTTTGTACAGCCTGGAGAATAGGAGGATCAGGGGAGACTTCATGGAGGTCTGTGGCTTCCTGAAGAAGAGGAGGCTGACGGGAGACCTCATGGCACTCTGTGGCTTCCTGTTGAGGGGGAGCGAAGAGGCAGGCACAAAACTCCACTCTTTAGAGACCAGGGAGAGAAGCCAAGGGAACAGAAGGAAGCTGTGCCAGGGGAGGTTTAGGTTGGATGTCAGGCAGAGGTTCTGTCCTGAGAGGGGGGTCGGGCACTGGCACAGGCTCCCTGGGGAAGTGGTCACAGCCCTGAGCTGGGCTGAGATCAAGAAGCATCTGCACGATGCCCTCAATCCAATACCCTGACTCAACTGGCCCTGTGTGGAACCAGGAGTTGGACTCAATGATCCCTAGGGGTCCCTTCCAACACAGGAATATATGATTATCCCCACACCTCTAACACAAGAGCCTCCTGACTGTTGACATCTATTGGCCTGGATGCCAGATGCCCACACAGCTCCTCTGTTACTGCCCCTCCTTACCTGGGAATGGGATGGACAATGTGACAAACACTTTGTGCATCGACATAAGGACACTGACATCACAGAACCATAGAAACAGAGCATAACAGAAGCACAGAATCATACAGTATCCTGAGTTGGAGGGAACCCATAAGGATCATCAAGTACAAAATATTTTGTATAGGAAGGGACCTTAAAGATCTTCTAGTTGCAACTCTCCTGCCATGAGCAGTGACACCCTCCACTAGACCAGGCTGCTCAAAGCCACATCCAACCTGCCCTTCAACACTGCCAGGGACCCAGCGACACACACAGCTTTTCCTGGCAACCTCTTCCCTTGTCCAACCACCCTCACAGGGAAGAAAGCCTTCCTAAGAGCTCAGCTAAGTCCAGCCTCTTTCAGTTCAATACGTAACCCCTCAGCGTATCACTGAACATCCTGTAAAGGAGGCTCTGCACATCTTCCCTCCAAGCCTCATGTAAGTACATGAAGGCTGCTCTAAGGTCTCCCTGGAGTCTTCTCCAGGGTAAACAACCCCAACTCGCACAGCCTGTCTTCAAGCAGGAGAAGCTCCAACCACTCCCAAGTAACACGACCTCAAAAGGATACTCAAGAGGGCCCCCAATGTGGGCAGCCAGCTCCCTTCCTCACCATTCCTGGGGACATCCCACCAGGCCTCAGAGACCTGTACCTGCCATTGTTGAGCACTCCTTCCAACTGCTCTGATTCGTCCTCAGCAGCCAGTTCAGCTCACCTGACAATGAGCCTGCAGAACAGTCCCCTTGGCTGAACTGGAGCTGCCTTGCCATTCCTAAGGCCTTCAGCATTCCTCAGCCACCACCAGGGCCTCAGCTCTGCAGCCACATGCTGCACGCTTGGCTCCAGCTCACCCTGGCAACCTGCAGACCCTCCTTCTGCAATCAAACACTGTGCAGAGAAGAGGCCTCAGCCCTCAGCAGTCGCCCCAAGTGAAGATACCAAATGCCCAGCCTCCCCACATGCTATTCCTATGGCTCCCACACCCCTCTGCCTCTCATCACACTCACGGGCTCTCCACAGTCTCCCCTGCCCATGCAGAGTAGCCATGGTGTGTCGCAGCGTCACACCAGAGCCCGGCCTACAAACCTTTCAGCCTGAGGAGAGGGCAGCACTGCTGAGGGGCAAACACCAGCCCATGGGGAGCCTGGCAGGTCTCCCAACAACACATGGATTGGCAGACTTGGAAAGCCTTGACCAGGGCCTCCACTGCAATGGCTTGTTCTCACAAGAATCCTTCATCTGCCTGCTTCAACTCACACGTCAGGGAAGCCCCCATGGGAGCATAAACCCAAAGATGCAGTCCCCTTTGTCCCAGAAACCACCATAGGAGAGAGAGGGGCAGCAAGACAGAATCACAGAGCACAACCAGCTGGAAAGGCCAGGCCCAAAGACATGCTGAGCCTCATGGCAGCAAGGTGGGGAAGGCCTGAATGCCACAGAAGGGGCAGCACCTCACCTGGCACAACTCAACGCACAGACCAGCCTTCCAGGCCTGCCAGAAAATGTGGCACTTGCTTCACAACACATCCAAAAAACACACCACAGGACAGCTGTGGCATGACCTCAGTGATGACATCCCAGCTGCCCTAGGCTTTGATTGCATCTTCTGCCCGTCCTGACACACATACTCAACACCAAGAATTTGGCACTTAAAAGCTGCCACCAGCGACAAGTGGACATGGTGTCACGAGAAGGACATGGAATGGCACTATTGCAGCAAGGAAAACACGTCCCACCTCATTGCTCACGAGGCTATGGCATGCAAGACCTGCCTGATGAAAAACATGGCCTCATTAAAGGCTGTCACACCCCTCTGGGACCAGCATAAAAGCCGACCCAGAGCCTCTCTCCCTCACACACTTCTCCTGACTCCTTCTGCTCCACGCTCAGCAAGGTGAGCCTCAAACCCCTTCCCCTCCAGCTCCTGCCCTACTTGGCCCAGCTCTTCCAGCCCCTCGCACCTTTCCACCCCTGCGCTTTCTCACCCTCCTCTCTTCCAGGGCCCCTCCACACCACACACATGGCCTGCAACAACCTCTGCAGCCCCTGCGGACCCACCCCGCTGGCTAACAGCTGCAACGAGCCCTGTGTCAGGCAGTGTGAGGCCTCCCGTGTCGTCATCCAGCCTTCCACCGTGGCGGTCACCCTGCCAGGACCCATCCTCAGCTCCTTCCCACAGAGCACAGCTGTGGGATCCTCCTCATCTGCTGCTGTGGGCAACATCCTCAGCTTCCAGGGAGTGCCTGTGTCCTCTGGAGGCTTTGGCTATGGCCTTGGCTATGGCTACGGCTTAGGAGACCTGGGCTGCTATGGAGGCAGAAGAGGCTATGGCTACCCCTGCTAAATAGCCCTCACCACCATCCCGACACCAACATCCCAATGTCTGGAAACGAAGCCATGGTTTAATGTCACTCCTCCAAGCCTTTCCTGGCACATGGACCTGCGACCCATTCTTCCTCGTCTCATGGCACCAAGGAAGCAGGGAAGGGGCCAGACCAGGCTCAGGCAATTATGGCCCCTGCACCTGCTCCTCTTCTCCTGTTTACTTCTTTGCATCACCTCTTCTCCTGTGTCTACTACTTTCCACTGCAGCTGCCAGCACACAAACCAAAGACCACCAGGGACCTCGAGTGTGTCACTCCCACAGTGGGGCAGAAACACCTCATGGCTCTGGGAAGAACTCCTACATACAAAGGATGTTGGCTGATTGTCACCCGACCTGTTCCTCACATGGGTGCCCCTCTTCTGGGCTTTCCTTCCTTTGCACTCTAGTTTTGTCTTTCAATAAACTTCTGCATTACAGCATTTGACATCTCATTCAGTCTTTCTTCTCCCAAGGCTCTTCCAATATCACTTGGGCTCCAAAGGACATGGTGGTGGCTTGACAAATGGCTGCCAGACCTCTCTTAGAAAGTACATCCCCAGAAACGACTCCCATTGGCACCTGGTGGCTTTTAAGCCTGTCCCATAAGACCTTCACACTCCCAAGCAAAACCCAGACACACTTATGCACTTCTGAGCCCCAGTCACTTGGGGGCTTCCCCAGGATTCCATTCGAGGGCCAGTTCTTATGAATATTTTAATAAACATCCTGGACTCAGGACTAGAGGGGGTCTTAATTAAATTTGGAAATGACACCAAATTGAGACAAGCTATTGACTCTCCAGGGTGGAGAAGCCTTACACAGAGAGCTGGCCAGGCAACAACAACATGAAGGTTAAAAAGGGTAAGTACCAGATTCTCCACCTGGGAAGGGCCAACCATGGCTGTGCATCCAGCCTGGATGGCCAGGAGCTGGTGCTGAGAGGGATTTGGGGTCTTGGTTGGCAGCATGTTAACCATGAGCCAGCAGTGTGCCCACACAGTCAGGAGGACCAACCGTATCCTGGGGGGCTTCAAGCACGGCATGGCCAGCCAGTCCAAGGAGGCTATTGTCCCATTCTGCACTGCTCTGGTGCAGCCTCACCTTGAGTCCTGGATGCAGCTTTGGGTGTAACAGTACAAGAGGGACACCAATCAGTTCAAGAGTGTTTGGAAGAGGGTTGTCCTGGTTTCAGCTATGATGGAGTTAAACTTTTTTTTTAGCAGTGGATGGAATGCCATGTTTGGGTGTTAGCATGAGAATAGTGCTGATAGCACCCTGATGTTTTCCGATTTGTTGCCGGGCAATCAAGGACCTTTCTCAGCTCTGCATACTTCCTTACTAGTGAGAAAGGAGGGGACGCAGCCAGGACAGGTGATCCGAATTGGCCAAAGAGGATATTCCATACCAGTTACGTCATGTTCGGTATAAGGGGGGACTGGGGGGAAGAGGGGGAGACAACGCCAGGACGTGCGGTTTCTGGGGCGGTCGGGTTGTCCGGGACGGGCTCTAAGCTGTGCGGCCTGAGTTGTGTGGTTTGGTGAGAAACTGCATTGTGTATCACCAGTTTCATCTATTTTGTGCTTTAAACTTATGTTATTGTTATATCTAGTTTGCTGTTATTGTTTAGTAAACTATCCTTATCCCAACCTGCGTGGTTCTGGTTTCCAGGTTGTGGTTTCTTTTCCTCCTTTCTTCCTTCCCTTTTCCCCCTCCCCCAACTCTCCTTCCCCCTTCCTTTTAAAAGTACAAGCGACTGTGTGGGGAGCAGCCCTCGGCCGGGGCAAAACCACGACAGTTATTTTGGCGCCCAACGTGGGGCACGAACGGTTGGGATAACGGTAGATCTGACCCTAACTATCGCAATTAAGATAAGCACTGTTGTTTAAGCAATCTCTGGTCACGATGTTGTGGTATTTATTTACAAGGCTGTGGCAGCAAAACCACCGCATGCTGTATACAATCCTGGCAGGATTCTTTACTCTCTCAGGTCTGTGGCTCCCGTATTTGTTCCCATACTTCATTATAGTGTATTTTATGATATCGGTCTATGATACAATAATATCGATGATCATGAGCTTAAGCTGGTACTTGTATGAGGTTTTGCTGTTCTGTCCATTCTTTGGACAGGGAGGGGTTAATAACAGCAGCCGGTATGGTGGGGGCACTGCTTTCTTTTCCTTTGGGCTAAATACAACAGCTCTTAGGGCAGTTTTTGAAAATCTTCAATATCTCTGGGATATTCAAACTAGCATTTTGCTATTGGTAGGTTTGGTGCAGATGGTTCAGTTTTTGTTATATATCAAGCATAGGTTTATGAATACCACTGAAGAGCTTTCTCCGAGACAGAATAATCACGAGTGGCAGGGCATGTGGCAAAGTATGGGCGAGTACCTAGGTACTTTCTCACGCCCGATGGTTTGGAATTTCACTCCTGAACAGTTACAAGACCCCGATCAAGTGACTGCATACCTAAGGAAAAATTGCTGTAGGTTTCCCAGAGATGGACACCTTACTGCACTGTGCTGGGCTCTGGCCACTATTTATCAAACACTGCTTGATAGCAGGCAGCACTGTCAGCACTGTCAGGGAGAAGGGAAAGGAAACAGACTGGCAGATACTATAGCTGCTGCAACCACTGGGGCTGACACTGCAGCTACTGCAACCCCTGTGACCGACACTGCAGCTACTGTAATCTCTACAGCAGACACTGCAGATGATCCGAAAAACCAATCCACACCAGTGTCTGTTGCTCCCGTACAAAAGAGGAAAGGCACAAAGAAATCAGTTCGCATAGTGACGGATAAGGATGATGATCAACCGGGATCATCTCGAGGATATCAGGATGAGGCAGAACCAGAGATTGTTACCCGATCCCTGACTCTGAGTGAGCTGCGTGAGGTTCGAAAAGATTTCACTCGCCACCCAAGTGAGCACATTATCACTTGGTTGCTCCGATGTTGGGATCACGGGGCCAGTAGTTTGGAATTAGAAGGCAGAGAGGCCAAGCAGTTGGGATCCCTAGCTAGAGAAGGAGGAATTGACAAAGCAATTGGGAGGAGGCCGGAAATCCTCAGCCTCTGGAGGCGACTACTGTCAAGTGTGAAGGAAAGATATCCCATAAAGGAATATATTACATGCCAGACACCTAAGTGTAACAGCATAGAGACATCTGTCCAGCACCTGAGAGAATTAGCTGTACGGGAGATAATTTATTATGATCTGGACAATTCACGGCTTCCCTCTGATCCCGATGAAGTCCTATGCACTCCAGATATGTGGCGTAAGGTTGTACGAAGTGCACCAGCAGGGTATACCAATTCACTGGCAGCAATTGACTGGAATGATACGAATCCGCCAACCGTAAACGAGGTGGCCTGCCGACTCCGGAAATACCAAGACAATGTTTCCCTCTCCGTCATTGCAGCAGTAGAGAAACTGGTTCAACGACTTGACAACAATGTGTCCAACTCCCAACCCGTATGGAGCAATGTTGCAGCTACTGGGAGAAAGCGTCCATCGTTCCAAGAGGGAGAATACACACCACGACGTACATTGTGGTTTTACCTGCTTGATCATGGAGAGGACATGAGGAAATGGGATATGCAGCCCACCTCAGCCCTTCGAGCACGAGTAAATGAGCTGCGGGGTAAAACATTCGCACAACGAGATTCTGCCAGGAAGAAGGCTGCACCAGTTTCTACTGGGCAGTTCCCTAGACCAACTGGAAGGCCTACCTATATGTCTGATGTGCCTGATCCTTTTGAAGGGACCTCTAAGTCCTTTATGCAACCAGTGGAAAACAAATATGATCAGCAGCAATAGAGGGGCCCTGCCTCCAGCCAGGTGGAGGAGAGGGATAATCGGGTTTATTGGACTGTGTGGATCCGATGGCCTGGCACATCAGACCCACAAGAGTACAAAGCTCTGGTGGATACTGGTGCCCAGTGTACTCTAATGCCATCGAATCATGAAGGGGTAGAACCCGTTTGTATTTCTGGAGTGACAGGGGGATCCCAACAACTAACTGTGCTAGAGGCTGAGGTGAGCCTAACTGGGAAGGACTGGGAAAAACACCCCATTGTGACTGGTCCAGAAGCTCCGTGCATTTTAGGTATACATTATCTACGTAGAGGGTATTTTAAAGACCCAAAAGGGTACCGATGGGCTTTTGGAATAGCTGCTTTGGAAACAGAAGAAATTGAACAATTGTGTGCCTTGCCTGGACTCTCGGAGGATTCTGCTGTTGTGGGGTTGTTGAAGGGTGAAGAACAGCAAGTGCCAGTTGCTACGACGACGGTGCACAGACGACAATACCGTACTAACCGAGATTCCCTGATTCCCATCCATAAGCTGATTCGTCAACTGGAGGATCAGGGAGTGATCAGCCGAACCCACTCACCCTTTAATAGTCCCATATGGCCAGTGAGGAAGTCCAATGGAGAGTGGAGGCTGACAGTAGATTATCGTGGCCTAAATGAAGTCACTCCAGGTATGAGTGCTGCTGTGCCAGACATGTTAGAGCTCCAGTATGAATTGGAATCGAAGGCAGCCAAGTGGTACGCCACAATCGACATTGCGAACGCTTTCTTCTCGATCCCACTGGCGCCAGAGTGCAGGCCACAGTTTGCTTTCACTTGGAGAGGCATCCAATACACGTGGAATCGTCTGCCCCAGGGGTGGAAACATAGCCCCACCATCTGCCATGGACTAATCCAGAATACACTGGAAAAGGGTGAAGCACCAGAGCACCTGCAGTATATTGATGACATCATTGTATGGGGCAACACAGCAGAGGAAGTTTTTGAAAAAGGAAACAGGGTAATTAAAATCCTTTTAGAAGCCGGTTTTGCCATAAAACGAAGTAAAGTCAAGGGGCCTACGCGAGAAATCCAGTTTTTAGGAATAAAATGGCAGGATGGGCGTCGTCAGATCCCAATGGACATTATTAATAAAATAGCAGCTATGTCTCCACCAAGCAACAAAAAGGAAACACAAGCTTTCTTAGGTGTTATAGGTTTTTGGCGAATGCATGTCCCAAACTACAGTCTCATTGCGAGCCCACTCTACCATGTAACTCGAAAGAAGAATGATTTCCAATGGGGCCCTGAGCAACAGCAAGCCTTTGAGCAGATCAAACGCGAGATAGTCCATGCAGTGGCCCTTGGGCCTGTCCGGACAGGGACAGATATTAAAAATGTGCTCTACACTGCAGCTGGGGAGAACGGCCCGACCTGGAGTCTCTGGCAGAAAGCACAAGGGGAGACTCGAGGTCGACCGCTGGGGTTTTGGAGTCGGGCCTACAAAGGATCTGAGGCCAATTATACTCCAACAGAAAAGGAAATACTGGCCGCCTATGAAGGGGTTCGAGCCGCCTCAGAAGTGATTGGAACTGAAGCCCAGCTCCTCCTGGCACCCCGACTGCCGGTGCTGGGCTGGATGTTCAAAGGGAAGGTTCCTTCTACACACCATGCCACTGATGCTACGTGGAGCAAGTGGGTTGCACTAATTACACAGCGGGCTCGAATAGGAAACCCCAATCGCCCAGGAATCGTGGAGGTGATCACAGACTGGCCAGAAGGCAAAGATTTTGGGATGTCACCAGAGGATGAGGAGGTAACACGCGCTGAAGAAGCCCCACCCTACAACGAACTGCCAGAGAATGAGAAGCGATATGCCCTGTTCACTGATGGGTCTTGTCGCATTGTGGGTAAGCATCGGAGATGGAAAGCCGCTGTATGGAATCCTATAAGAAGAGTAGCAGAAGCCACTGAAGGAAAAGGTGAATCAAGCCAGTTCGCTGAGGTGAAGGCCATCCAGTTAGCCCTGGACATTGCTGAGAGAGAAAAGTGGCCAAGGCTCTACCTTTATACTGATTCATGGATGGTGGCGAATGCCCTGTGGGGGTGGTTGCAGCAGTGGAAAAAGAACAACTGGCAGCGTAGAGGCAAACCTATATGGGCTGATGACTTATGGCAAGATATCTCTGCTCGGTTAGAGAAACTTGTTGTAAAGGTACGTCATGTCGACGCCCATGTACCTAAGAGTCGGGCCATGGAGGAACATGAAAACAACCATCAGGTAGATAAGGCTGCTAGGATTAAAGTGGCTCAGGTAGATCTAGACTGGCAACGTAAGGGTGAATTATTCATAGCTCGATGGGCTCATGATACCTCGGGTCATCAAGGGAGAGATGCAACATATAGATGGGCTCGGGATCAAGGGGTGGACTTGACCATGGACGCCATCGCACAAGTTGTCCACGAATGTGAGACATGTGCTGCAATCAAGCAAGCTAAGCGGTTAAAGCCCCTTTGGTATGGAGGACAGTGGATGAAATATAAATATGGGGAGGCTTGGCAGATTGATTACATCACCCTCCCACAAACCCGCCATGGCAAACGTTATGTGCTTACAATGGTGGAGGCAACTACCGGCTGGCTAGAAACATATCCCGTACCCCATGCCACTGCTCGAAATACAATTCTGGGCCTTGAGAGGCAAGTCCTCTGGCGACATGGTACTCCAGAAAGAATCGAGTCAGACAATGGGACTCATTTCCGAAACACTCTTATAGACACCTGGGCCAAAGAGCATGGCATTGAGTGGGTGTACCACATTCCTTATCATGCACCGGCCTCTGGGAAAATTGAACGATATAATGGACTTTTTAAAAACTACACTGAAAGCAATGTGTGGTGGGACATTCAAGCATTGGGATACACATTTGGCCAAAGCCACGTGGTTAGTTAACTCTAGGGGATCTACCAATCGGGCTGGCCCTGCCCAGTCAAAATTTCCATGTACTGTAGAGGGAGACAGAGTCCCAGTAGTGCATATGAAGAGTGTATTGGGAAAGAGAGTTTGGGTCATTCCTGCTTCAGGCAAAGGTAAACCCATGTCTGGAATTGTTTTTGCTCAAGGACCTGGCTGTACTTGGTGGGTAATGCAGAGGGATGGAGAAGTTTGATGTGTACCTCAAGGAGACTTGATTTTGGGTGAGAATAGCCAATATAATTAATAAAGTAGAAATTATAAAAATTGCCAAATAACCCATTATTGTATATTCATTATTGTTATGATTGCTGTATGTTGTACCATAGCATTATAGCCGGAGTCATACAAGTTAATGAAGAAGGAGTGCCATGATGATGGAACTAAAGCCTGGCCTCTCAAGAACTTTTTTCTCCCTTTGAAAATAAACTCTGACCCACAGACTATGAGCATGGACCATGCCAGGTGTATCAGTCCAGAGCCTGAGATGCAGCATGCAACGAGCCAATGGAACATACAATTATCCTGAGAAACTGTTATGACAAATGGAGCCTGAAAATCATGGACTAAATGAACTCAACAACTTCAGAGGGATGATTCACAGACTGAGGGAATAAGATCTGTATGCACATATGTGTGCATACATGTGTACATACATATATGGGTGTGTGAAACACGAAACTGGTTGTACCCAAAGAAAATTGTTGGATCTGGTCATGACGTAAATGGTATGGAATAAGGGGTGGATAATGTCCTGGTTTCAGCTATGATGGAGTTAAACTTTTTTTTTAGCAGGGAATGGAATGCCATGTTTGGGTGTTAGCATGAGAATAGTGCTGATAGCACTCTGATGTTTTCCGATTTGTTGCCGGGCAATCAAGTACCTTTCTCAGCTCTGCATACTTCTTTACTAGTGAGAAAGGAGGGGACGAAGCCAGGACAGGTGACTCGAATTGGCCAAAGAGCATATTCCATGCCAGTTACGTCATGTTCAGTATAAGGGGGAACTGGGGGGAAGAGGGGGAGACAACGCCAGGACGTGCAGTTTCTGGGGACGGTTGGGTTGTCCGGGACTGGCTCTAAGCTGTGCGGCCTGAGTTGTGTGGTTTGGTGAGAAATTGCATTGTGTATCACCAGTTTCATCTATTTTGTGCTTTAAACTTATGTTATTGTTATATCTAGTTTTCTGTTATTGTTTAGTAAACTATCCTTATCCCAACCTGCATGGTTCTGGTTTCTAGGTTGTGGTTTCTTTTCCTCCTTTCTTCCTTCCCTTTTTTCCCCCTCCCCCAACTCTCCTTCCCCCTTCCTTTTAAAAGTACAAGCGACTGTGTGGGGTGCGGCCCCCGGCCGGGGCAAAACCACGACAACCTGCTGGACACGCTTCTCTTGATGCAGCCCAGCACATTATTGACTTTCCACTTAGTCCATGGCGTTCCTCAACAGGAAACCCCTCGCTGAGAATCACCAAATCATTTCCCTTGCAAAGGACCATTTCCATCATCAAGTCCAACTGTTAAGCTCACAATACCAAGTCCACCTCAAAACTACATACCTAAGCACCACATCTACACATCTTTTCCATACCTCCAGGGATGCTGACTCAAGCATTGCCCTGGGCAGTCTCTTCCAGTGCTTCATAACCCTTTGACTCAAGACATCCTTCCCAATAGCCAACAAAAATTCCCCTGGAAGCAATTGATGCTATTTCCTCTTTTGTAAGCAAAAATTGCCCAACAGCCACCTTGCTAAAAAAAAACACTTAGGGAGTGGACAACAGCGATAGGGTCTCCTCTCAGCTGCCTTTTCTGCAGGCTAAGCACCTACACTGCCTTCACTACTCCACATCAGGTTTGTT
The DNA here is from genome assembly GCA_020800305.1 of Porphyrio hochstetteri. Classification (NCBI taxonomy): domain Eukaryota; kingdom Metazoa; phylum Chordata; class Aves; order Gruiformes; family Rallidae; genus Porphyrio; species Porphyrio hochstetteri. The sequence continues at coordinate 1,063,758 of CM036906.1, read as the reverse complement.
CTCTTCACCCTTCACCAGATTCATTGCTCTCTGGAGGTATCCCACCAGAGACCAGCCCAAATACGTGGACGCCACACAGAAGGGTAATACTGCAAAGGGGCCAAAACAAGCCATTGGCGAGCCTGGCTGGCCTCCTGATATGACAGGGCTCACCAGTTAAGAACCAGGGCTGCCAGGACCACAACAGGCTATCACAAACAGCCCTCCACTGCCTGCCTGCACCCAGGAAGCAAAAGGCAAAACAGGCAGCCTCTCTTCTTGCAGCTATAACCTTACAAGCAAGAGGGGCACAAAGACACCCCAGAGAAACCCAAAGCAAATGACCAGGATTAAAAACAGGTTTAGTGAGCTAAGAGCAAGTTTGGGAGGGAGCAAATATGATGGAAGGTGCCTAGCAAATCCCAAAAGTCAAGAGCAGCCTTACAGGGCTGCAAGGAAATGGGCCCCCACTGGACAATGAACCCAAACACCACACCACACCACATGAATGGAGGGCCTCACCAATGACACCCCACCTCTCCTAAGGCTTTATTATGCCTCCAAAATGCTTTTACACACCCCTTGCCTACAATCCCATCCGAGCACCGACTCTCCCTTAAAAGCTGCCGACACAGCAAAGGGGACATGACCTCAAGAAAAGGACAGGGAAAGGGAGCGTTGTGGCCAGCAAAACACGCCCCACCTCATTACTCTCCAGGCTGTGGCATGGAAGACCTGCATAATGAATAACCCTGTCATGCACAAAGACTGTCTCTGTGCCTCGGGCACTCCAGGACCAGCATAAAAGCCGACCCAGAGCCTCTCTCCCTCACACACTTCTCCTGACGCCTTCTGCTCCACGCTCAGCAAGGTGAGCCTCAAACCCCTTCCCCTCCAGCTCCTGCTCTACTTGGCCCAGCTCTTCCAGCCCCTCGCACCTTTCCACCCCTGCGCTTTCTCACCCTCCTCTCTTCCAGGGCCCCTCCACACCACACACATGGCCTGCAACAACCTCTGCAGCCCCTGCGGACCCACCCCGCTGGCTAACAGCTGCAACGAGCCCTGTGTCAGGCAGTGTGAGGCCTCCCGTGTCGTCATCCAGCCTCCTGCTGTGCAGGTCACCCTGCCAGGACCCATCCTCACCTCCTTCCCCCAGAGCACCTTTGTGGGATCAACTGCATCCGCTGCTGTAGGCAGCGAACTCAGCGCCCAGGGAGTGCCTGTGTCCTCTGGAGGCTTTGGCTATGGCCTTGGCTATGGCCTTGGCTATGGCTACGGCTTAGGAGGCCTGGGCTGCTATGGAGGCAGAGTAGGCTATGGGTACCTTTGCTAAGTGTTCTCACCACTGTCCCTGGCACCAACTACCCAAACACTGGAAGCCATGCCATGGATTGAGGACACATGTCCAGGCCTTTCCTGGCACATGGACCTGCCATCCACAGATACTTCTCTCATGGCACCAATAAAGGAAGCAGAGAAATGAAGAATCCTTGGCTGAGGCAAACATGGCCATGCAACATCCTCCTCTTCTTCCCTTGTTGCATCGCTTCTTCTCTTGTGACTAGTACTCCCGACTGACATCAACTTCTCTCAAGCCAAAGCCTACCATGGACCTCTTGTCTCCTTCCTCCATGGGGAGCAGGTCCTTATGCCTTTTACTGCTTTTTGTCCTTCCCTCAATAAAGTTCTTCTGCATCCCAGCCTTAGGTGTTTCATTGCCATTCTTTGCAAAGGCTCCAAAACCTCAATGTCTTTGTGGTAGTGAGAGGCCAAAACCCATCAGAGCATTCCAGGACAGACTCAGCAGTGCTGAGGACAGGGGGATGATCACTGCCCTGGTCCTTCTGGCCACACCATTTCTGAATCAAGGAACCATGCTGTTGGTCTTCTTGGCCATGTTATCACACAGCTGCCTCATGTTCAGATGGCTGTTGACCCCCAGGTCCTTTTCCACCAGGCAGCTTTTCAGCTACTCTTCCCCAAGCCTGTAGCGTTGCCTGGTGTTGTTGTGACCCTGCAGAGAGTGCATCCACCCAAGCCATGAGAAGCCATTTTCTCAAGGAGAATGCTGTGGGAAACAGTGTCATAGGCTTTACTAAAGACCAGGTATACAACAGCCACAGCCATTCCCTCATCCTTTAGCAATTTGCCTTGTTATGGCATTAGACCAGGAGAGTTAAGCAGATCCTGCCTTTCATAACCCATGATGACCTGGGCTGATCACCTGGCTGTCCTGTGTGTGGTGGCACTCAAGGTGATCCGCAACATAAACTGGCCTGGGACTGAGGTCAGACTGAGAGACCTGTAATTCCCAGCTCTTCCTTCTGGCCAGTCTTGTAGGTAGGTATCATGTTTGCTCACTTCCAGTCAACTAGGAATTCGCCAGTATAGGCAAGACTGCGGAGACATGATGGAAGGTGCTTTGGTGAGCACCGACACTACCCACTCAGTGTCCTTGGGGGGATGCCTTCTGATCCCCTACGTTTGTGTATGGCTCAGTGGTTAGCAGGTCAACAACCATTTCTGCTTCTATTATGGTGGCATCCTAATGATCCCCTTCCTTGTCTTCCATCTCATGGGGGCTGAATGCCCCAAAGAATACAACTGGTCATTGTATTCAGTGCTGAGGCCCAAAGTAACTTTTCCACATCCTTTGTCACTCTGCTTCCCCCACATCTAATGAACCATGGAGATTCTCCTCAGCCCTCCTTTTGCTGCCAATGTGTTTACAGAAACAGTTTTCTTGTCCTTTATGGCTATAGCTGGAAGAAATTTGACTTGAGCTATGGCCTTTCTGAATTTCTCTTGGATAACCTCTTAACACCCTTGTAGATCTCCTGAGGTGTCTGCCCCTCCCTCCAAAAATCATAAACTATCTTCTTTTTTATAAGTCCCAAGCAAAGCTTCCTTCCTCCTCAGACAGACCATTTTTCTGCCCCTCCAGCTTTTCTCCTGGCACATGAAGACTCTCTATCGAACACAGAGCAATCTCCTGGAACCTTCATCAGAAGTCATGCCTCTAGCCCCCTCACAAGAAAAAACAAGCAACATCAAGCCAACACAGAGAGCTACAAGCTGCCAGGCCAGGGGGCACCAAGACAACACAGAGCAATGAGAAAGGCAGGCCCAAAAAAAGCCTTTATGAGGTGGCAGCAAGGTGGGGAGACAGCAAATATGATGGAAGGGGCATGCCTCATGCCCAGCACACCTCCAAAGCCCAGTCCAGCCTTCCAGGGCTACAAGGAAATGGGCACCACTGGACAATGCACCCACACACCACACCACATGAATGCCATGGAAGGAGCTCACCGATGACACCCCACCTCTCCTATGCTTTGCCCGTGCATCCAAAATGCTTTGACACACCCCTTGCCTACAAACCCATCCGAGTACCGACTCTGCCTTAAAAGCTGCCGCCAGGGCCAATGGGACAGGACCTCAAGAAGAGGACAGGAAAAGGGAGCGTTGTGGCCAGGAAAACACGCCCCTTCTCATTACTCTCCAGGATGTGCCATGCAAGATCTGCCTGTCTGAAAACTCCTGTGGCATGAGCAAAGGCTGTCTCTGTGCCTCGGGCTCTCCAGGACCAGCATAAAAGCCGACCCAGAGCCTCTCTCCCTCACACACTTCTCCCGACGCCTTCTGCTCCACGCTCAGCAAGGTGAGCCTCAAACCCCTTCCCCTCCAGCTCCTACCCTACTTGGCCCAGCTCTTCCAGCCACTCGCACCTTTCCACCCCTGCGCTTTCTCACCCTCCTCTCTTCCAGGGCCCCTCCACACCACACACATGGCCTGCAACAACCTCTGCAGCCCCTGCGGACCCACCCCGCTGGCTAACAGCTGCAACGAGCCCTGTGTCAGGCAGTGTGAGGCCTCCCGTGTCATCATCCAGCCTCCCACTGTGCAGGTCACCCTGCCAGGACCCATCCTCAGCTCCTTCCCCCAGAGCACCTTTGTGGGATCCTCTGCATCCGCTGCTGTGGGCAGCGAACTCAGCGCCCAGGGAGTGCCTGTGTCCTCTGGAGGCTTTGGCTATGGCCTTGGCTATGGCCTTGGCTATGGCTACGGCTTAGGAGGCCTGGGCTGCTATGGAGGCAGAGGAGGCTATGGGTACCTTTGCTAAGTGTGCTCACCACCGTCCCTCGCACCAACTTCCCAAACACTGGAAGCCATGCCATGGATTTTGGACACATCTCCAGGCATTTCCTGGCACATGGACCTGCCATCCACAGCTCCTCCTCTCATGGTATCAAGCAAGGATGGAAGGAAGGGGAGCAGCCTGGGCTGAGGCAAACACGGCCCTGCAACATCCTCCTCCTCTTCTTCCTTCATTGCATCGCTTCTTCTCTTGTGTCTAGCACTCCCTACTGACACCGACTTCTCTGAAGCCAAAGCCTACCATGGACCTCTGGTCTCCTTCCTCCATGGGGAGCAGGTCCTTATGCATTTTACTGCTTTTTTTCCTTCTCTCAATAAAGTCCTTCTGCATCCCAGCCTTAGGTGTTTCATTGCCATTCTTTGCACAGGCTCCAAAACCTCAATGTCTTTGTGGTAGTGAGAGGACAAAACCCATCAGAGCATTCCAGGACAGACTCAGCAGTGCTGAGGACAGGGGGATGATCACTGCCCTGGTCCTTCTGGCCACACCATTTCTGATACAAGCCACCATGCTCTTGGCCTTTTTGGCCCCCTTCTCACACAGCTGGAGAATGTTCATTGGCTGTAGACGTCCAGGTCCTTTTCCACCAGACAGCTTTTCTGCTGCTCTTCCCCAAGCCTGTAGCGTTGCCTGATGTTATTGTGACCCAAGTGCAGAAAATGGAACTCAGCCTCCTGGAACCTCATACACTTGGCCTTGGCCCATCGTTCCAGCCTGTCCAGACCAGTCTTTGGAGGCTTCCTATCCTCAAGCTCATCGACACGCCGGCCAACCTTGGTGTCTTTGCCAAAGCTACTCAGGGTGCCCTCAATCCCCTTGGCCTCATCACTGATAAAGTTATTACACAGAACTGGCCCCAGGACTGGTTCTTGGGGAACATCACTTGTGACCGGTCACCAACGGGATTAAACTCCATTGATCACAAGTCTTTGGCCCAGCCATCCAGCCAGCTTTTATCCAGCAGAGAGTGAACCCACCCAAGCCAAGAGAAGCCAGTTTCTCAAGGAGAATGCTGTGGGAAACTGTGTCAATGGCTTTAGTAAAGACTAGGTAGACAATATCCACAGCCATTCCCTCATCCATTAAGCAGGACACCTTGTCATGGCAGCGAACCAGAAGGGTCAAGAAGAACCTACCTTTCATAACCCATGATGACTGGGTCTGATCACCTGGCTATACTGTGTGTGGTGGCACTCAAGGAGATCTGCAAACTAAACTGCTCTGGAACCAAGGTCAGACTGAGAGGCCTATAATTCACAGATCTTCTTTCTGGCCATTCTTGTGGTTGGGTATCACCTTTGCTCACTTCCAGACAACTTGGATTTCCCCAGTATAGGCAAGACTGCTGAGACATGCTGCAAGGTGCTTAGGTGAGCACTGACACCAGCATCAATAATACCCTTGGGAGGATTCCATCTGGACCCTACACTTCTGTATGTCTCAGCGGTGTAGTAGGTCAACAACCATTTCAGCTTCTGTTACGGGGGCTTTGTTATGTTCCCCCTCCTTATCTGCCATCTCAGTGGGGCTGGGCACCAGAAAACCACTGGTCTTAATATTCAGCACTGAGGCACAAAGAAACTCAGCTTTTTCCTCCTCTTCCTCTGTCGCTACGTTTCCCCAACATCAAATCAAGGATGGAGATTCTCCCAAAGATTTTTTACATCCCCTTCTAAGGAACAACAAACAGGGTCACCAGTCACTACCTTCCCAGTCTCTACCTTCCCACACCTTCCTTCACATACCTCTTACTCAGAGGAGCCTTAGGAAGTCTCTGCAGGCCGTTAGCATCAGCTCCCAAGTAACAACAGCTCTACAGGACAATCAAGAAGGGCCTCCCAAAGAAGTCAGCCAGCTCCCACCCTCACCTGTTATGCTGACATACCCCATAAGGCCCCATGCAGGTGTGTACGGGCACTTGCCAAGCACTCAGGAGCTCTGGACTAAAGCTGCCAGGACAATGGCCTGCTCTCACAAGCAGCCCTCCTCTGCCTGCTTGGGACTCACACAACAGGGATGGCCCAATGGGGGAACAAGCCTAAAGATGCTGCCCCCTTTCTCCCAGCAACAAACTCTGCAGACACAGGGGCAGCAGGACAGAACCACAGAGCACAAGGACCTAGAAACACCAGGCCCAAATACGCGCTTAGCCTCAGCTAAGCTTAACTCAGCATCCAGGGAGATCCTGTCTCCTCTGGAGGCTTTGCCTATGGCCTTGGCTATGGCTACGGCTTAGGAGGCTTGGGCTGCCATGGACACAGTTGGGGCTGCTACCCCTGCTAAGGGTTCTTGCCACCACTCCTGAAAACAACCGCCAAAACACCACAGTCCACATCATGTATTGAGGATGCACTATCAGGCCTCTTCTGGCACTGGTTCTTGATATCTACAACTCCTCCTCTCATGGCACTATGCAAGGAAGCAGGGAAGAGAGCCAGCCTGGGCTGAGGCAAACACAGCCTCTCTACCTCTCCCCCTTCTTCCTCTTCCTTCGTTGCATCGCCTCTTCTCTTGTGTCTACTACTCTCCTCTGAAACCTCCTGCTCATGAAACAAAGGCCACTATGGTCCTCCAATGTGCCTTTCCTACAGTGGGGTGGGAAGACGTTGTGTCCTTGTTAAGAGCTCCAGCATACAAAGGATGTTGGCTCATGGTCCCCTGACCTGTATCTCAGACGGGCACCCTCATATTTGCCACTCTTTGCCTTTTATGGTACTTTTTCTCCATCAATAAACTTCTCCTGCATCACAGCCTTCCACATCTCCTTGTTTATTCTTTCTTCTCCCAAGGATCATCCAACCTCAAACACAAGAAAGGCAGACTACAAGTAGCTATTGGGGTGGGTTCACCAAGGGATGCCAGAGCTCCCCTTAAGACGGGTATTCTGAGAACACCATCCCACTTCCACCTGGGGCACTTCCAGACTGTCACACAAGAGCTTCACGAACCAAAGAAAAGCTTTGATACCTTTATTCACCTCTACACATGTCTCTGATGCTTCTTTGTTAGGGTAACATAGCCTGGTTAGCATAGAGCCCCTCTATCACTGCCCCTCCACAACGTGGAAGGGGAGGGAAAATATGACAAGAGCTTTCTCCATCGACATGAGGACAGAGACAGCACAGAATCAGAGAATGGTTTGTGTTTGAAGGGACCTTCAAAGTCACCTCAGTTGCATCTCTCCTGCCGTGAGCTGGGACACCCTTCACTAGACCAGGCTGCTCAAAGTACCATCCAAACTGGCCTTGAACACTGCAAGGAAACCAGAGACACAGAGCTCCCTATGGGATCTTCTTCTAATGTCCAATCAACCTTACAGGGAAGAAAGCCTTCCTAATAGCTCACCTAAATCTACCCTCATTCAGCTTTGCTCATTACTCCTCATCGTATAACTACACATCCTGAATAAATAGTCCATATCCATCTTTCCTCCTGTCAGTGCTGGAAGGCTGCTCTAAGGTCTCCTTGGAAACTTCTGCAGGATAAAGAACACCACATCTCCCAGCCTGTCCTCAAGTAGGAGAAGCTTTGACACAACCATCTTCATGGTCTCTTCTGCCCCCTTTATGCAGAAGGTCCCTATCATTCTTATACTGGGGGCCCAGAGCTGAACACAGGACTCCAGTCTCAGGAGAGCACAGGAGAGAATTACTTCCCTCCACCTGCTGGACACGCTTCTCTTGATGCAGCCCAGCACGTTATTGGCTTTCCACTTAGTCCATGTCCTTCCCCAACAGGAAACCCCTCGCTGAGAATCACCAAATCATTTCCTTTAGAAACGACCATTTCCATCATCAAGTCCAATGCTAAGCTCACAATACCAAGTCCACCTCAAATCCACATCCCTAAGCACCACATCATAGAATCATAGAATGGTATGAGTTGGAAGGGACCCCAAGGATCAGAGAGTTCCAACCCCCCTGCCAAAGGCAGGGACAACAACCTCAAGCCTGGATCTACACTAGGTTGCTCAGGGCCACATCCAACCTGGCCTTGAACACTTCCCGGGACGGGGCATCCACTACCTCCCTGGGCAGCCTATTCCAGCACCTCACCACTCTTTCTGTAACAAACTTCCCCCTAATATCTAATCTAAACCTTCCTTCCTTTAGTTTTAATCCATTCCCCCTTGTCCTGTCATTGTCTATCCTTTTAAAAAGTTGAATCCCCTCCTGCTTATAAGCTCCCTTCAGGGACTGGAAGGCTGCAGTGAGGTCCCCACACAGCCTTCTCTTCTCCAGACTAAACAAGCCCAGCTCCCTCAGCCTCTCTTCGTAGGGCACGTGCTCCAGCCCTCGAATCATCTTTGTGCCTTCTCTGAACCCTCTCCAACAGTTCCACATCCTTCTTGTATTGGGGCCCCAGCTCTGGACACAGGACTCCAGATGGGGCCTCACCAGGGCAGAGTAGAGAGGGACAATCACCTCCCTGTCCCTGCTGACACCCCTCTTCTAATGGAGCCCAGGATACCATTGGCCTTGCGAGCTGCAAGAGCACACTGCTGGCTCATGTTAACTTTCTCATCCACCAGAATCCCCAAGTCCTTCTCAGAAGGGCTACTCTCAAGAAGCTCTTCTCCCAGTCTGTATCTACGTCCATCCATCTTTTCAATACCTCCAGGGATACTGACTCAAGCATTGCCCTGGGCTGTCTCTTCCAGTGCTTCATAACCCTTTGACTCAAGACATCCTTCCCAATAGCCAACAAAATCTCCCCTGGAAGCAATTGAGGCCATTTCCTCTTGTGTAAGCAAAAATTGCCCAACAGCCACCTTGCTAAAAACACAACTTAGAGAGTGGAGAACAGTGATGGGGGCTCCTGTCAGCTGCCTTTTCTGCAGGCTAAGCAGCTACACTGCCTTCACTACTCCACATCAGGTTTGTTCTCTTCACCCTTCACTATATTCATTGCTCTCTGGATATATCCCACCAGAGCCCAGCCCAAATACGTGGCAGCCACACAGAAGGGTAATACTGCAAAGGGGCCAAAACAAGCCATTGGGAAGCGTGGCTGGCCTTCTGATATGCCCGGGCTCACCAGTTGAGAACCAGGGCTGCCAAGACCACAACAGGCTATCACAAACAGCCCTCCACTGCCTGCCTGCAATCAGGCGGCACAAACCAAAACAGGCAGCCTCTCTTCTTCCAGCTATGACCTTAAAAGTAAGAGGGGCACAAATACACCCCAGAGAACACCCAAAGCAATTGACCAGGAATAAAAACAGGCTTAGTGAGCTCAGAACAATTTTAGAGGGGAGCAAATATGAAGGAAGGTGCCTAGCAAACCCCCAAAGGCAAGAGCAGCCTTCCAGGTCTGGAAGGAAATGGGCCCCCACTGGACAACGCACCTGCACACCACACCACATGAGTGGAGGACCTCACCAATGATACCCCACCTCTCCTATGCCTTTATTATGCCTCCAAAATGCTTTTAAATACTCCTTGCAAACAAACCCATCCGAGTACCGACTCTCCCTTAAAGGCTGCCGACACAGCAAAGGGGACACGAACTCAAGAAGAGGACAGGGAAAGGGAGCGTTGTGGCCAGCAAAACACGCCCCACCTCATTACTCTCCAGGCTGTGGCATGGAAGACCTGCATAATGAATAACCCTGTCATGCACAAAGGCTGTCTCTGTGCCTCGGGCACTCCAGGACCAGCATAAAAGCCGACCCAGAGCCTCTCTCCCTCACACACTTCTCCTGACGCCTTCTGCTCCACACTCTTCAAGGTGAGCCTCAATCCCCTTCCCCTCCAGCTCCTGCCCGACTTGGCCCAGCTCTTCCAGCCCCTCGCACCTTTCCACCCCTGCGCTTTCTCACCCTCCTCTCTTCCAGGGCCCCTCCACACCACACACATGGCCTGCAACAACCTCTGCAGCCCCTGCGGACCCACCCCGCTGGCTAACAGCTGCAACGAGCCCTGTGTCAGGCAGTGTGAGGCCTCCCGTGTCGTCATCCAGCCTCCCACTGTGCAGGTCACCCTGCCAGGACCCATCCTCACCTCCTTCCCACAGAGCACCTTTGTGGGATCCTCCGCATCCGCTGCTGTAGGCAGCGAACTCAGCGCCCAGGGAGTGCCTGTGTCCTCTGGAGGCTTTGGCTATGGCCTTGGCTATGGCCTTGGCTTTGGCTACGGCTTAGGAGGCCTGGGCTGCTATGGAGGCAGAAGGGGCTATGGGTACCTTTGCTAAGTGTGCTCACCACTGTCCCTGGCACCAACTTCCCAAACACTGGAAGCCATGCCATGGATTGAGGACACATCTCCAGGCCTTTCCTGGCACATGGTCCTGCCATCCACAGCTCCTCCTCTCATGTCATCAAGCAAGGAAATAGGGAAGTGGAGCAGCTGGTTCTGAGGGAAACATGGCCTCTGTACCTCTTCGCCTTCTTCCTCTTCCTTCTCTGCATCCCCTCCTCTCTTGTGTCTACTACTCTCCTCTGAAACCACCTGCTGAAAAGCTTAAGACCACTGGGGACCTCCAGTCTGCCTCTCCTACAATGGGGTGGGAAGACCTTGTGGCTCCGGTATGAGCTCCAGCATACAAAGGATGTTGCCTCATGGTGCCCTGACCTGTATTTCAGACGGGCACCCTAATCCTTACCTCTCTTTCCATTTCATGTTATTTTTCTGCATCAATAAATTTCGTCTGCATCAAAGACTTTGATGTCTCCTCAGTTGTTCTTTCTTCTCCCAAGAATCATCCAACCTCAATCTCAAGAAAGGCAGGCTTCAAGTACCCATTAGGGTGGTTCATGAATGGATTCCTGTCCTCTCCTTGGGATGTGCATTCTGAGAAAACCATCCTCCTGGCACCAGGTGTACTTCCAGCCTCTCACACAAGACCTTCACATACCCAAAGAAAAGCTTCAATACCTTTATTCACTTCTACACATGTCTCTGATGCCTGTCCGATAGGGTAACATGGCCTGGGGACCAGGTGAGCACACAGCCCCTCTATCACTGCACATACACAACTGGGAAGAGGAGGGAAAATATGACAAGAGCTTTGTGCATCGACATGAGGACAGACAGCACAGAATCAGAGAATGGTTTGAATTAGAAGGGAGCTTCAAAGTCATCTCAGTTGCATCTCTCCTGCCATGTGCAGGGACACCCTCCACAAGACCAGGCTGCTCAAAGCCCCTTCACACCTGCCCTTGACCACTGCCAGGGACCCAGGGATACAGAACTGCACATGGGATCCTCTTCAAGTCTCCAACCACATCTATGGTAAAGAAAGCCTTCCTAATAGCTCACCTAAATCTACCCTCATTCAGGTTTGCTCATTACCCCTCATCGTATCACTACATGTCCTGAATAAGGAGTCCATCTCCATCTTTCCTCCACGCCTCCTATAAGTAGGACCTCAACTTCCCACAGGGGAATGGAGCCTCCTATAAAGACCTCCTGTAAGTGGGAACTCAAACACCCATAGGGGAAAGAAAGCCTTCTTAATAGCTCACCCAAAGCTACCTCCTCGTCTTGGTGTTAACCCCTTATTGTATCACTACACGTCCTGGAAAGAGTCCCTGCCCATCCTTCCTCCACACCTGTGAGTACTGGACGGCTGATCTAAAGACTCCCTGGAACCTTCTCCAGAATAAACAACCCAAACTCTCTCAGCCTGTCCTCAAGCAGGAGAAACTTTGATACAACCATCTTCATGGCCTCTTCAGCTTCCCTTCCAGAAGGTTCCTATCATTCTTATCCTGGGGGCCCAGAGCTAAACACAGGGCTCCAGCTTCTCGAGAGAACAGTAAAAAGGCAAAATATCCTCCCTTGACCTAATGAACATGCTTCTCATGACGTGACTCAGCCTATGATTGGCTGTCTGGCCTGAAAACACACATTGATGGCCCACAGTCATGTTTTTATCCACCAGTACACCCAAGTCCATCTCCATGGAGCTGCTTGGCATCGCCCAGCCTGTATCCATGTTTGGCATTGCCACAACCCAGACATGGGACCGAGCACTCGGCCTTGTTGAACTCCATGAGGTTCACAAATGAGGCCCCACCTCCCCAGCCTGTCAAAGAACCTCTGGATGCTGGCTCTTCCCTATAGTGTGTCACTACCACACGGCTTGGGTTCATCCACAAACCTGCTGAGGCTGCACTCAATCCCACTCTCCATTTCTCTGACCAAGATGTGATGTAAGACCAGTCCCTGTACTGATTCCAGAGAGACACCACTCATCACTACTCTCCCCACACTCACAGAGACAGAGAGAAACAAAGAGCCACTGGCCTCCACTCATTTGAGCATCACCATCTGGCAATATCCAGATCCACCAATCAGTGGAGATCCAAATCCACAGCTGTCCCCTTTACAGACAAGTCTGTTGGGTGGGACAGTGTCTAAGCCTGTGAGGACATGGGTCACACTGGACAAGGCACCCACACACCACACCACATGAATGCCACGGTAGGACCTCACCCATGACATCCCACCTCTCTTATGCTTTCCCTGCCCTCCAAAATGCTTTGACACACCCCATGCCTACAAACCCATCCGAGTACCGACTCTGCCTTAAAAGCTGCTGCCAGGGCCAATGGGACACGACCTCAAGAAGAGGACAGGAATAGGGAGCGTTGTGGCCAGCAAAACCAGCCCCACCTCATTACTCTCCAGGCTGTGACATGAAAGATCTGCCTGTCTGAAAACTGCTGTGGCATAAGCAAAGACTCTGTCTGTGCCTCGGGCAATCCAGAACCAGCATAAAAGCCGACCCAGAGCCTCTCTCCTTCACACACTTCTCCTGACGCCTTCTGCTCCACGCTCAGCAAGGTGAGCCTCAAACCCCTTCCCCTCCAGCTCCTGTCCTACTTGGCCCAGCTCTTCCAGCGCCTCGCACCTTTCCACCCCTACACTTTCTCACCCTCCTCTCTTCCAGGGCCCCTCCACACCACACACATGGCCTGCAACAACCTCTGCAGCCCCTGCGGACCCACCCCGCTGGCTAACAGCTGCAACGAGCCCTGTGTCAGGCAGTGTGAGGCCTCCCGTGTCGTCATCCAGCCTTCCACCGTGGCGGTCACCCTGCCAGGACCCATCCTCAGCTCCTTCCCCCAGAACACCGCTGTGGGATCCTCTTCATCCGCTGCTGTGGGCAGCGAACTCAGCGCCCAGGGAGTGCCTGTGTCCTCTGAAGGCTTTGGCTATGGCCTTGGCTATGGCCTTGGCTATGGCTACGGCTTAGGAGGCCTGGGCTGCTATGGAGGCAGAGGAGGCTATGGGTACCTTTGCTAAGTGTGTTCACCACCATCCCTGGCACCCACTTCCCAAACACTGGAAGCCATGCCATGGATTTTGGACACATCTCCAGGCCTTTCCTGGCACATGGACCTGCCATACACAGCTCCTCCACTCATGACACCAACAAAGGAGGCAGGGAAGGGGAGCAGCCTGGGCTGAGGCAAACATGGCCCTGCAACCTCCTCCTCTTCTTCTTCCTTTGTTGCATCCCTTCTTCTCTTGTGTCTAGTACTCCCTACTGACACCAATGTCTCTGAAGCCAAAGCCTACCATGGACCTCTGGTCTCCTTCCTCCATGGTGACCAAGTCCTTATGCTTTTTACTGCTTTTTGTCCTTCCCTCAATAAAGTTCTTCTTCATCCCAGCCTTAGGTGTTTCATTGGCATTCTTTGAACAGGCTCCAAAACCTCAATGTCTTTGTGGTAGTGAGAGGCCAAAACCCATCAGAGCATTCCAGGACAGACTCAGCAGTGCTGAGGACAGGGGGATGATCACTGTCCTGGTACTTCTGGCCACATTATTTCTGATACAAGCCACCATGCTCTTGGCCTTCTTTGCCACATTGCCACACAGCTGCCTCATGTTTAGATGCCTGTCGACCACCACGTCCTTTTCTGCTAAGACAGCTTTTCAGCTACTCTTCCCCAGGCCTGCTTCATTGTCTGGTGGTGTTGCGACCCGAGTGAAGGAACTGGGACTTAGACATTTTGAACCTCATACACTTGGCCTTGGCCCATCATTCCAGCCTGTCCAGTCCCCTCTTTGGAGGGTTCCTAACCTCAAGCTCATCAACACTCCGGCCAACCTTGGTGTCATGTCCAAAACTCCTCAGGGTGCCCTCAATCCCCTTGTCCATATCACTGATAAAGATATTCCACAGAACTGGCCCCAGGACTGCGTCTTGGGGAACACCACTTGTGACCGGCCTCCAGCGGGATTAAACTCCATTGATCACAAGTCATTGGCCCTGCCATCCAGCCAGGTTTTACCTAGCAGATGATACAGCCACCCAGCCAAGAGAAGCCAGTTTCTCAAGGAGAATGCTGTGGGAAACAGTGTCAAAGGCTTTAGTAAAGACCAGGCAGACAACATCCACAGCCATTCCCTCATCCATTAAGTGGGTCACCTTGTCATGGAAGTGGATCCGGAGGGTCAAAAAGAACCTGCCTTTCATAACCCATGATAACTGATCACTTGCTTCTCCTATGTGTGCTCTATGGTGGCACTCAATTTGATCTCCAGCATAAATTTCCCTGGTACTGAGGTCAGACTGAGAGCCCTGTAATTTCCAGAACTTCCTTCTGTCCATTCTTGTAGGTGGGTATCACCTTTGCTCACTTTTATTTAATCAGGACTTCCCCAGTATAGGCAAGACTGCTGAGACATGATGGAAGGTGCTTTGGTGAGCACTGACACCAGCCCCTGCAGCACCCTTGGGGGGATTCCTTCTGACCCCCTACACTTGTGTATGACTAAGTGGTGTAGCAGGTCACCAACCAATCCTGCTTCTCTACTGGGGTCTTTCTTATGTTCCCCTTCCTTGTCTTGAATCTCAGGAAGTATGAGCATGCTGAAAAATACTGGTCTTAGTAGTCAGTGCAGAGGCAAAAAGGAGCTCAGCCTTTTCCTCAACATTTGTCCCTATTTTTCCTTCACATCAAACAAGGGATGGAGATTCTCCTAAGGATTTTCTACATCCACTTCGGAACAATAAACAGGGTCACCAGTCTCTACTTTCCCACACCTTCCTTCCCATACCTCTTACTCTGAGGAGCCTTAGGAAGTCTCTGCAGGCCTTTAGCAACCGCTCCCAAGCAACAACAGCACCTCTACAGGACAATCAAGAAAGGCCTCCCAAAGAAGTCAGCCAGCTCCCACCCTCACCTGTTATGCTGACATACCCCATAAGGCCCCACGCAGGTGTGTACGGGCACTTGCCAATCACTCAGGAGCTCTGGACTAAAGCTGCCAGGACAATGGCCTGCTCTCACAAGCAGCCCTCCTCTGCCTGCTTGGCACTCACACACCAGGGACGGCCCAACAGTGGAATGAGCCTAACATGCTGCTCCATTTCTCCCAGACACAAACTCTGCAGACACAGAGGCAGAGAGAAAGAACAACAGAGCCCAAACACCTAGAAAGACCAGGCACAAAGACACGCTCAGCCTCATGGCAGCAAGGCAGAGAAGGCCCAAATGCCTTCAATTGGCACATAGACAATGCACAGACCAGCCTTTCATGGAGGCACACCACAAAACTGCCGTGGCATGACCTCAGTGATGACAACCCACCTGTCCTATGCTTTGGATGTGTATTCTGCCCGTCCTGACACACACACTCAACACCAAGAATTTGGCATTTCAAAGCTGCCGCCAGGGACAAGTGGACATGGTGTCACGAGAAGGACATGGAATGGCAGAAAAGTGTGGCCAGGAAAACACGCCCCACCTCATTGCTCACGAGGCTGTGGCATGAGAGAAGAGTTTGGTGAAAAACACAGTCACGCTCCAAGGCTGTCACACCCCTCTGGGACCAGCATAAAAGCCGACCCAGAGCCTCTCTCCCTCACACACTTCTCCTGACGCCTTCTGCTCCACGCTCAGCAAGGTGAGCCTCAAACCCCTTCCCCTCCAGCTCCTGCCCTACTTGGCCCAGCTCTTCCAGCCCCTCGCACCTTTCCACCCCTGCGCTTTCTCACCCTCCTGTCTTCCAGGGCCCCTCCACACCACACACATGGCCTGCAACAACCTCTGCAGCCCCTGCGGACCCACCCCGCTGGCTAACAGCTGCAACGAGGCCTGTGTCAGGCAGTGTGAGGCCTCCCATGTCGTCATCCAGCCTTCCACCGTGGCGGTCACCCTGCCAGGACCCATCCTCACCTCCTTCCCACAGAGCACCTTTGTGGGATCCTCCGCATCCGCTGCTGTGGGCAGCGAACTCAGCGCCCAGGGAGTGCCTGTGTCCTCTGGAGGCTTTGGCTATGGCCTTGGCTATGGCTACGGCTTAGGAGGCCTGGGCTGCTATGGAGGCAGATGGGGCTATGGCTACCCCTGCTAAATAGCCCTCACCACCATCCCGACACCAACATCCCAATGTCTGGAAACGAAGCCATGCGTTCATGTCACTCCTCCAAGCCTTTCCTGGCACACGGACCTGCGACTCATTCCTCCTCGTCTCATGGCACCAAGAAAGGAAGCAGGGAAGGAGCCAGACCAGGCTTAGGGAAACATGGCCCCTGCACCTCCTCCTCATCTCCTTCTTCCTTCTTTGCATCACCTCTTCTCTTGTGTCTACTACTTTCCACTGCAGCTGCCAGCACACAAGCAATAGACCACCAGGAATCCTCCACTGTGCCATTCCCACAGTGGGGCAGGAACACCTCGTGGCCCTGGGAAGAACTCCTACTTACAATGGATGTTGGCTGATGGTCACCCGACCTGTTCCTCACACGGGTGCCCCTCTTCTGGGCACTCCTTCCTTTGCACTCTACTTTTGTCCTTCAATAAACTTCTCCTGCATCACAGCATTTGTCATGTCCCCATTCAGTTTTTCTTCTCCCAAGGCTCATCCAACCTCACACAGGATGTCCAAAGGCCATGGTGGTGGCTTTACAAATGGCTGCCAGAACTCTCTTTGAAAGTACATCCCCAGAAACGACTCCCATTGGCACCGGGTGGCTTTGAAGCCTGTCACATAAGACCTTCACACTTCCAAGCAAAACCCAGACACACTTAGGCACTTCTGAGCCCCAGTCACTTGGGGGCTTCCCCAGGGATCCATTATAGTCCAGTTCTTGTTAGCATTTTCATGAACAAACTGGACTCAGGACTAGAGGGGGTCTGAAGTAAATATCCAGATGACACCAGGTTGAGATGAGCTATTGACTCTCCATGGTGGAGAAGCCTTACACAGAGAGCTGGGCACTCAACAACAACATGAAGGATAAAAAGGGTAAGTACCAGATTCTCCACCTGGAAAGTTCCAACCATGGCTGTGCATCCAGCCTGGATGGCCAGGAGCTGGTGCTGAGAGGGATTTGGGTTCTTGGTTGACAGCATGTTAACCATGAGCCAGCAGTGTGCCCACACTTTCAGGAGGACCAACCGAATCCTGGGGGGCTTCAAGCACGGCATGGCCAGCCAGTCCAAGGAGGGGATTGTCAAATTCTGCACTGCCCTGGTGCAGCCTCACTTCAAGTCCTGGATGCAGCTTTGGGTGCAACAGTAGAAGACGGATACAAAATTGTTAAAGATTTTTTGCAGGAGGGTAAAGAGGATGGGAAGGCTATGGATGCATAGTCTTAGGAGGAGAGCCTGAAGTCCCTTGGTTTGAATAGCCTGCAGAAGAGAAGGATCAGGGGAGACTTCATGGAGGTCTGAGGCTTCCTGGAGAAGAGGAGGCTGAGGGAAGACCTCATGGCACTCTGCGGCTTCCTGATGAGGGGGAGCGAAGAGGCACGCACCAATCTCCTCTCTTTGGGGACCATGGAGAGAACCCAAGGGAACAGCAGGAAGCTCTGCCAGGGGAGGTTTAGGTTGGATGTCAGGCAGAGGTTCTGTCCTGAGAGGGGGGTCGGGCACTGGCACAGGCTCCCTGGGGAAGTGGTCACAGTACTGAGCTGGGCTGAGATCAAGAAGCATCTAGATGATGCCCTCAATCCCATACCCTGGCTCAACTGGCCCTGTGTGGAGCCACGAGTTGGAATCAATGATCCCTAAGGGTGATTCCAACACAGGAATAGATGATTATCCCCATATGTCTAACACAAGAGCCTCCTGACTGTTGACACCAATTGGCCTGGATGCCAGGTGCCCACACAGCTCCTCTGTCACTGCCCCTCCTTACCTGGAAATGGGATGGACAATGTGACAAACACTTTGTGCATCGACATAAGGACACCGACATCACAGAACCACAGAATCAGAGCATGACAGAAGCACAGAATCATACAGTATCCTGAGTTTCCCTTGGTTTGTAGAGCCTAGAGAAGAGGAGGCTGAGGGGAGACCTCATGGCACTCTGTGTATTCCTGATGAGGGGGAGCGAAGAGGCACGCACCAAACTCCAGTCTTTAGGGACCAGGGAGAGAAGCCAAGGGCACAGCAGGAAGCTGTGCCAGGGGAGGTTAAGGTTGGATGTCAGGCAGAGGTTCTGTCCTGAGAGGGGGTTCTGGAACTGGCACAGGCTCCCTGGGGAAGTGGTCACAGCCCTGAGCTGGGCTGAGATCAAGAAGCATCTGCACAATGCCCTCAATCCAATACCCTGATTCAACTGGCCCTTGGTGGAGCCAGGAGTTGGACTCATTGATCACTAGGGGTCCCTTCCAACACAGGAATATATGATTTTTCCCCACATCTCTAACACAAGAGCCTCCTGACTGTTGACATCTATTGGCCTGGATGCCAGGTGCCCACACAGCTCCTCTGTCACTGCCCCTCCTTACCTGGAAATGGGATGGACAATGTGACAAACACTTTGTGCATCGACATAAGGACACTGACAACACAGAACCACAGAATCAGAGCATGACAGAACCACAGAATCATACAGTATCCTGAGTTGGAGGGGACCCATAAGGATCATCAAGTGCAGAATGGTCTCTATAGGAAGGGACCTTAAAGATCTTCTAGTTGCAACTCTCCTGCCATGAGCAGTGACACCCTCCACTAGACCAGGCTGCTGAAAGCCACATCCAACCTGCCCTTCAACACTGCCAGGGACACAGGGACACACACTGCTTTTCCTGGCAACCTCTTCCCTTTTCCAACCACCCTCACAGGGAAGAAAGCCTTCCTAAGAGCTCAGCTAAGTCCAGCATCTTTCAGTTTAATACGTAACCCCTCAGCGTATCACTGAACATCCTGTAAAGGAGGCTCTGCACATCTTCCCTCCAAGCCTCATGTAAGTACATGAAGGCTGCTCTAGAGGTCTCCCTGGAATCTTCTCCAGGGTAAACAACCCCAACTCTCACTGCCAGTCCAAGCACGAGAAGCTCCAACCACTCCCAAGTAACACGACCTCAAAAGGATACTCAAGAGGGCCCCCAACGTGGGCAGCCAGCTCCCTTCCTCACCATTCCTGGGGACATCCCACCAGGCCTCATAGACATGTATACCTGCCATTGTTGAGCACTCCTTCCAACTGCTCTGATTCTTCCTCAGCAGCCAGGACAGCTCACCTGACAATGAGCCTGCAGAACAGTCCCCTTGGCTGAACTGGAGCTGCCTTGCCATTCCTAAGGCCTTCAGCATTCCTCAGCCACCACCAGGGCCTCAGCTCTGCAGCCACATGCTGCACGCTTGGCTCCAGCTCTCCCTGGCAACCTGCAGACACTCCTTCTGCCATCAAGCACTGTGCAGAGAAGAGGCCTCAGCCCTCAGCACTCACCCCAAGTGAAGACACCAAATGCCCAGCCTCCCCACATCCTATTCCTATGGCTCCCACACCCCTCTGCCTCTCATCACACTCACGGGCTCTCCACAGTCTCCCCTGCCCATGCAAAGTAGCCATGGTGTGTGGAAGCGTCACACCAGAGCCCGGCCTACAAACCTGTCAGCCTGAGGAGAGGGCAGCACTGCTGAGGGGCAAACACCAGCCCATGGGGAGCCTGGCAGGCCTCCCAACAACACATGGATTGGCAGACTTGGAAAGCCTTGACCAGGGCCACCACTGCAATGGCTTGTTCTCACAAGAATGCCTCATCTGCCTGCTTGCACGCACACATCAGGGATGGCCCTATGGGAGCTTAAGCCCAAAGATGCAGTCCCCTTTGTCCCAGAAACAACCTTGGGAAACGAAGGGGCAGCAAGACAGAACCACAGAGCACAAACAGCTGGAAAGGCCAGGCCCAAAGACACGCTGAGCCTCATGGCAGCAAGGTGGGGAAGGCCTGAATGCCATGGAAGGGGCAGCACCTCACCTGGCACAACTCCAATGCACAGACCAGCCTTCCAGGTCTGCCAGAAAACGGGGCACTTGCTTCACAACACATCCAAAAACCACACCACAGGACAGCTGTGGCATGACCTCAGTGATGACACCCCAGCTGCCCTAGGCTTTGGTTGCATCTTCTGCCTGTCCTGACACACACACTCAACACCAAGAATTCGGCATTTCTCACTTGGCACCAGGGACAAGTGGACATGGTGTCACGAGAAGGACATGGAATGGCACTATTGCAGCAAGGAAAACACACCCCACCTCATTGCACACGAGGCTGTGGCATGCAAGACCTGCCTGATGAAAATCATGGTCTCATTAAAGGCTGTCACACCCCTCTGGGACCAGCATAAAAGCCGACCCAGAGCCTCTCTCCCTCACACACTTCTCCTGACGCCTTCTGCTCCACGCTCAGCAAGTTGAGCCTCAAACACCTTCCCCTCCAGCTCCTGCCCTGCTTGGCCCAGCTCTTCCAGCCCCTCGCACCTTTCCACCCCTGCGCTTTCTCACCCTCCTCTCTTCCAGGGCCCCTCCACACCACACACATGGCCTGCAACAACCTCTGCAGCCCCTGCGGACCCACCCCGCTGGCTAACAGCTGCAACGAGCCCTGTGTCAGGCAGTGTGAGGCCTCCCGTGTCGTCATCCAGCCTTCCACCGTGGCGGTCACCCTGCCAGGACCCATCCTCAGCTCCTTCCCACAGAGCACAGCTGTGGGATCCTCCTCATCTGCTGCTGTGGGCAACATCCTCAGCTTCCAGGGAGTGCCTGTGTCCTCTGGAGGCTTTGGCTATGGCCTTGGCTATGGCCTTGGCTATGGCTACGGCTTAGGAGATCTGGGCTGCTATGGAGGCAGAAGAGGCTATGGCTACCCCTGCTAAATAGCCCTCACCACCATCCCGACACCAACATCCCAATGTCTGGAAACAAAGCCATGCATTCATGTCACTCCTCCAAGCCTTTCCTGGCACATGGAACTGCCATCCATGGCTCCTCCTCTCATGGCACTAAGAAAGGAAGCAGGGAAGGGGCCAGACAAGGCTCAAGCAAACATGGCCCCTGCACCTCCTCCTCTTCTCCTGCTTCGTTCTTTGCATCACCTCTTCTCTTGTGTCTACTACATTCTACTGCAGCTGCCAGCACACAAACCAAAGACCACCAGGAATCCTCCACTGTTCCACTCCCACAGTGGGGCAGAAACACCTCGTGGCTCTGGGAAGATCTCCTACATACAGAGGATGCTGGCTGATGGTCACCCGACCTGTTCCTCACACGGGTGCCCCTCTTCTGGGCACTCCTTCCTTTGCACTCTATTTTTGTCCTTCAATAAACTTCTCCTGCATCACAGCATTTGACATGTCCTCACTCAGTTTTTCTTCTCCCATGGATCATCCAACCTCACCCAGGGCTCCAAAGGCCATGGTGGTGGCTAGACAAATGGCTGCCATACCTGTCTTAGAAAGTACATCCCCAGAAACGACTCCCATTGGCACCTGGTGGTTTTTAAGCCTGTCACATAAGACCTTCACACTCCCAAGCAAAACCTTGGACACAGTTATGCACTTCTGATCCTCTGTCACTTTGGGGCTTCCTCAGGGTTCCATTCGAGGTCCAGTTCTTTTTAACATTTCATAAACAACCTGGACTCAGGGCTAGAGGGGGTCTGAAGTAAATATGCAGATGACACTGAATTGAGATGAGCTGTTGACTCCATAGGATCCACACACAGAGACCTGGGAAGGTGCAACCAGTTTCAGGAGAGCACAGCTGAGGGGCAGAATCATCTCCTTTGACCTTATCAATACAATTATGCTGAAGCAGCAAAGCCGGTGATGGCCTTTCTGGCCTGCAAACACATATTGATGGCCCCTAAACAGGTTTTCATCCACCAAAACCCCAAAGTCCATCTCCACAGGGCTGCTTCCCTTTACTCAGACTGTATCCATGTCTGGCATTACCCTAACTCAGTTGCAGTAGAGAGCACTTGGCCTTAATGGGATAAACACATGAGGCCTCACCTACTGAGCCTGTCAAAATCAAGCTGCATGGTAGCCCTTCCTCTAAGGTATCTACCACACCACTCAGCTTCCCAACTCCCCAGCCTGTCAAAGACCCTCTGGATGGTTCCACTTCCCTCCTGTGTGTCAACTGCACCACACGGCTTGGGGTCATCCACAAACCTGCTGAGGCTACACTCAATCCCACTCTCCTCTTCCCTGACAAAGATGTGAAGTAGGACCAGTCCCTATACCGACCCCAGACAGGCAGAATTCACCAGGACTCTCAAAACACACATTGAACCACTGACCACAACACTTGGAGCGTGACCATCCAGCCAATTCCTAATCCACCAGCTGGTTCACCCATCCAGTTCACAGCTCTCCAATTTACAGACAGCAATGTCTAAGGCTTTTCACAAGACCAGGGTGAAAAAAACATTCACACTACCCTTACCCACCAGTGTCACCCTATGGTGGAAGGCCACCAGATTTGTCAGGCACAGGGTGTTCTTCCTGAAACCATGCTGGCTGCCAGCAGCCACCTCTCCTGCTTCCAGGTGACTCAGCTTGGTTTCCAAAAGGATTTGCTCCATGACCATGACAGGCACAGAGGTGACACTGACCAGCCCGTGCTTACCCAGGGGCTTCCTTCACACCTTTATTTCCAAACTGATGGTTCCATCTGCCCACTGGTTGCAGGGCTGGGACACTGAATTACATTGCCCAGGTCATTAATGAGCATGTTGAACAGTGTTGGCCTCACATCTGACTGCTGGGCTACACCTCTTGAGACTCTCCTCCAACGGACATTGTGCCACTCAGCAGTGTCACACCAGAGCCCAGCCTACAAACCTGTCAGCCCCATGACAGGGGTGCACTGCCGAGGGGCTAACACCAGCTGATGGAGAACGTGGCAGGCCTGCAGCAATACAGGAACATATCCAAGCTCTGGAGAGAGGCTGCCAGCATGATGGCCTGCTCTCACAAGCAGCCTCCCAAAGCCTGCTTGCACTCATAACCCATGGATAGACCCACAGGGACACAAGCCCGAAGATGCTGCCCCATTTCTCCCAGACACAAGCTTAGGACACACAGGGGCAGCAAGACAGAACCACAGAGCACAACCACCTAGAAGCACCAGGCCCAAAGACTCAATTAGCATCATGGCAGCAAGGTGGGGAAGGCCTGAATGCCATGGAAGGGGCAGCACCTCACCTGGCACAACTCAACGCACAGACCAGCCTTCCAGGTCTGCCAGAAAATGGGGCACTTGCTTCACAACACATCCAAAAAACACACCACAGGACAGCTGTGGCATGACCTCAGTGATGACTTCCCGGCTGCCCTAGGCTTTGGTTGCATCTTCTGCCTGTCCTGACACACACACTCAACACCAAGAATTTGGCATTTCTCACTTGGCACCAGGGACAAGTGGACATGGTGTCACGAGAAGGACATGGAATGGCACTATTGCAGCAAGGAAAACACGTCCCACCTCATTGCTCACGAGGCTGTGGCATGCAAGACCTGCCTGATGAAAAACATGGTCTCATTAAAGGCTGTCACACCCCTCTGGGACCAGCATAAAAGCCGACCCAGAGCCTCTCTCCCTCACACACTTCTCCTGACGCCTTCTGCTCCACGCTCAGCAAGGTGAGCCTCAAACCCCTTCCCCTCCAGCTCCTGCCCTACTTGGCCCACATCTTCCAGCCCCTCGCACCTTTCCACCCCTGCGCTTTCTCACCCTCCTCTCTTCCAGGGCCCCTCCACACCACACACATGGCCTGCAACAACCTCTGCAGCCCCTGCGGACCCACCCCGCTGGCTAACAGCTGCAACGAGCCCTGTGTCAGGCAGTGTGAGGCCTCCCGTGTCGTCATCCAGCCTTCCACCGTGGCGGGCACCCTGCCAGGACCCATCCTCAGCTCCTTCCCCCAGAGCACCTTTGTGGGATCCTCCGCATCTGCTGCTGTGGGCAACATCCTCAGCGCCCAGGGAGTGCCTGTGTCCTCTGGAGGCTTTGGCTATGGCCTTGGCTATGGCTACGGCTTAGGAGGCCTGGGCTGCTATGGAGGCAGAAGAGGCTATGGCTACCACTGCTAAATAGCCCTCACCACCATCCCGACACCAACATCCCAATGTCTGGAAACGAAGCCATGGTTTAATGTCACTCCTCCAAGCCTTTCCTGGCACATGGACCTGTGACCCATTCTTCCTCGTCTCATGGCACCAAGAAAGGAAGCAGGGAAGGGGCCAGACCAGGCTCAGGCAAATATGGCCCCTGCACCTCCTCCTCTTCTCCTGTTTACTTCTTTGCATCACCTCTTCTCCTGTGTCTACTAGTATCTACTGCAGCTGCCAGCACACAAACCAAAGACCACCAGGGACCTCGAGTGTGCCACTCCCACAGTGGGGCAGAAACACCTCGTGGCTCTGGGAAGAACTCCTACATACAAAGGATGTTGGCTGATGGTCACCCGACCTGTTCCTCACACGGGTGCCCCTCTTCTGGGCTTTCCTTCCTTTGCACTCTAGTTTTGTCTTTCAATAAACTTCTGCATTACAGCATTTGACATCTCATTCAGTCTTTCTTCTCCCAAGGCTCTTCCAATATCACTTGGGCTCCAAAGGACATGGTGGTGGCTTGACAAATGGCTGCCAGACCTCTCTTAGAAAGTACATCCCCAGAAACGACTCCCATTGGCACCTGGTGGCTTTTAAGCCTGTCCCATAAGACCTTCACACTCCCAAGCAAAACCCAGACACACTTATGCACTTCTGAGCCCCAGTCACTTGGGGGCTTCCCCAGGATTCCATTCGAGGGCCAGTTCTTATGAATATTTTAATAAACATCCTGGACTCAGGACTAGAGGGGGTCTTAATTAAATTTGGAAATGACACCAAATTGAGACAAGCTATTGACTGTCCAGGGTGGAGAAGCCTTACACAGAGAGCTGGCCAGGCAACAACAACATGAAGGTTAAAAAGGGTAAGTACCAGATTCTCCACCTGGGAAGGGCCAACCATGGCTGTGCATCCAACCTGGATGGCCAGGAGCTGGTGCTGAGAGGGATTTGGGGTCTTGGTTGGCAGCATGTTAACCATGAGCCAGCAGTGTGCCCACACAGTCAGGAGGACCAACCGTATCCTGGGGGGCTTCAAGCACAGCATGGCCAGCCAGTCCAAGGAGGGGATAGTCCCATTCTGCACTGCTCTGGTGCAGCCTCACCTTGAGTCCTGGATGCAGCTTTGGGTGTAACAGTACAAGAGGGACACCAATCAGTTCAAGAGTGTTTGGAAGAGGGTAAAGAGGATGGGGAAGGCAATGGATGCATAGTCTTAGGAGGAGAGCCTGAAGTCCCTTGGTTTGTAGAGCCTAGAGAAGAGGAGGCTGAGGGGAGACCTCATGGCACTCTGTGTATTCCTGATGAGGGGGAGCGAAGAGGCAGGCACCAAACTCCAGTCTTTAGGGACCAGGGAGAGAAGCCAAGGGAACAGCAGGAAGCTGTGCCAGGGGAGGTTAAGGTTGGATGTCAGGCAGAGGTTCTGTCCTGAGAGGGGGTTCTGCAACTGGCACAGGCTCCCTGGGGAAGTGGTCACATCCCCAAGCTGGGCTGAGATCAAGAAGCATCTGCACAATGCCCTCCATCCAATACCCTGATTCAACTGGCCCTTGGTGGAGCCAGGAGTTGGACTCATTGATCACTAGGGGTCCCTTCCAACACAGGAATATATGATTTTTCCCCACATCTCTAACACAAGAGCCTCCTGACTGTTGACATCTACTGGCCTGGATGCCAGGTGCCCACACAGCTCCTCTGTCACTGCCCCTCCTTACCTGGGAATGGGATGGACAATGTGACAAACACTTTGTGCATCGACATAAGGACACTGACAACACAGAACCACAGAATCAGAGCATGACAGAAGCACAGAATCATACAGTATCCTGAGTTGGAGGGGACCCATAAGGATCATCAAGTGCAGAATGGTCTCTATAGGAAGGGACCTTACAGATCTTCTAGTTGCAACTCTCCTGCCATGAGCAGGGACACCCTCCACTAGACCAGGCTGCTGAAAGCCACATCCAAACTGCCCTTCAACACTGCCAGGGACCCAGGGACACACACAGCTTTTCCTGGCAACCTCTTCCCTTGTCCAACCACCCTCACAGGGAAGAAAGCCTTCCTAAGAGCTCAGCTAAGTCCAGCCTCTTTCAGTTTAATACGTAACCCCTCAGCGTATCACTGAACATCCTGTAAAGGAGGCTCTGCACATCTTCCCTCCAAGCCTCATGTAAGTACCTGAAGGCTGCTCTAAGGTCTCCCTGGAATCTTCTCCAGGGTAAACAACCCCAACTCTCACAGCCTGTCCAAGCAGGAGAAGCTCCAACCACTCCCAAGTAACACGACCTCAAAAGGATACTCAAGAGGGCCCCCAACGTGGGCAGCCAGCTCCCTTCCTCACCATTCCTGGGGACATCCCACCAGGCCTCAGAGACATGTGTACCTGCCATTGTTGAGCACTCCTTCCAACTGCTCTGATTCTTCCTCAACAGCCAGGACAGCTCACCTGACAATGAGCCTGCAGAACAGTCCCCTTGGCAGAACTGGAGCTGCCTTGCCATTCCTAAGGCCTTCAGCATTCCTCAGCCACCACCAGGGCCTCAGCTCTGCAGCCACATGCTGCACGCTTGGCTCCAGCTCTCCCTGACAATCTGCAGACCCCCCTTCTGCCCTCAAACACTGTGCAGAGAAGAGGCCTCAGCACTCACCCCAAATGAAGACCCCAAATGCCCAGCCTCCCCACATCCTATTCCTATGGCTCCCACACCCCTCTGCCTCTCATCACACTCACGGGCTCTCCACAGTCTCCCCTGCCCATGCAAAGTAGCCATGGTGTGTGGCAGCGTCACACCAGAGCCCGGCCTACAAACATGTCAGCCTGAGGAGAGGGCAGCACTGCTGAGGGGCAAACACCAGCCCATGGGGAGCCTGGCAGGCCTCCCAACAACACATGGATTGGCAGGCTGGGAAGGCCTGGACCATGCCCACCACTGCAATGGCTTGTTCTCACAAAAATCCCTCATCTGCCTGCTTCAACTCACACGTCAGGGAAGGCCCCATGGGAGCATAAACCGAAAGATGCAGTCCCCTTTGTCCCAGAAACAACCTTAGGAAACAGAGGGGCAGCAAGACAGAATCACAGAGCACAACCAGCTGGAAAGGCCAGGCCCAAAGACACGCTGAGCCTCATGGTAGCAAGGTGGGGAAGGCCTGAATGCCATGGAAGGGGCAGCACCTCAACAGGCACAACTCCAACACAGAGACCAGCCTTCCAGGTCTGCCAGAAAATGGGGCACTTGCTTCATAACACATCCAAAATACACACCACAGGACAGCTGTGGCATGACCTCAGTGATGACACCCCAGCTGCCCTAGGCTGTGGTTGCATCTTCTGCCTGTCCTGACACACACACTCAACACCAAGAATTCGGCATTTCTCACTTGGCACCAGGGACAAGTGGACATGGTGTCACGAGAAGGACATGGAATGGCACTATTGCAGCAAGGAAAACACACCCCACCTCATTGCACACGAGGCTGTGGCATGCAAGACCTGCCTGATGAAAATCATGGCCTCATTAAAGGCTGTCACACCCCTCTGGGACCAGCATAAAAGCCGACCCAGAGCCTCTCTCCCTCACACACTTCTCCTGACGCCTTCTGCTCCACGCTCAGCAAGGTGAGCCTCAAACCCCTTCCCCTCCAGCTCCTGCCCTACTTGGCCCAGCTCTTCCAGCCCCTCGCACCTTTCCACCCCTGCGCTTTCTCACCCTCCTCTCTTCCAGGGCCCCTCCACACCACACACATGGCCTGCAACAACCTCTGCAGCCCCTGCGGACCCACCCCGCTGGCTAACAGCTGCAACGAGCCCTGTGTCAGGCAGTGTGAGGCCTCCCGTGTCGTCATCCAGCCTTCCACCGTGGCGGTCACCCTGCCAGGACCCATCCTCAGCTCCTTCCCCCAGAACACCGCTGTGGGATCCTCTTCATCCGCTGCTGTGGGCAACATCCTCAGCGCCCAGGGAGTGCCTGTGTCCTCTGGAGGCTTTGGCTATGGCCTTGGCTATGGCCTTGGCTATGGCTACGGCTTAGGAGGCCTGGGCTGCTATGGAGGCAGAAGAGGCTATGGCTACCCCTGCTAAATAGCCTTCACCACCATCCCGACACCAACATCCCAATGTCTGGAAAAGAAGCCATGGATTCATGTCACTCCTCCAAGCCTTTCCTGGCACATGGACCTGCGACCCATTCTTCTTCGTCTCATAGCACCAAGAAAGGAAGCAGGGAAGGAGCCAGACCAGGCTCAAGCAAACATGGCCCCTGCACCTCCTCCTCTTCTCCTGCTTCCTTCTTTGCATCACCTCTTCTCTTGTGTCTACTACTTTCCACTGCAGCTGCCAGCACACAAACCAAAGACCACCAGGAATCCCCCACTGTGCCACTCCCACAGTGGGGCAGGAACACCTCGTGGCTCTGGGAACAACTCCTACATACAAAGGATGTTGGCAGATGGTCACCCGACCTGTTCCTCACACGGGTGCCCCTCTTCTGGGCACTCCTTCCTTTGCACTCTATTTTTGTCCTTCAATAAACTTCTCCTGCATCACAGCCTTTTACATCTCTTCATTCAGTTTTTCTTCTACCAAGGCTCATCCAACCTCACACAGGATGTCCAAAGGCCATGGTGGTGGCTTGACAAATGGCTGCCAGCCGTCTCTTTGAAAGTACATCCCCAAAAACGACTCCCATTGGCACCTGGTGGCTTTTAAGCCAGTCACATAAGACCTTCACACTCTCAAGGAAAACCCAGACACACTTATGCACTTCTGAGCCCCAGTCACTTGGGGGCTTCCCCAGGATTCCATTATAGTCCAGTTCTTTTTAACATTTTCATGAACAACCTGGACTCAGGACTAGAAGGTGTCTTAATTAAATTTGGAGATGACACCAAATTGAGACAAGCTCCTCACTCCTTCCAGGGTTGA
Source organism: Porphyrio hochstetteri (assembly GCA_020800305.1). Classification (NCBI taxonomy): domain Eukaryota; kingdom Metazoa; phylum Chordata; class Aves; order Gruiformes; family Rallidae; genus Porphyrio; species Porphyrio hochstetteri. The sequence continues at coordinate 1,034,374 of CM036906.1, read as the reverse complement.
GAAGCCTTACACAGAGAGCTGGGCAGTCACCAACAACATGAAGGATAAAAAGGGTAAGTACCAGATTCTCCACCTGGGAAGGGCCAACCATGGCTGTGCATCTAGCCTTGATGGCCAGGAGCTGGTGCTGAGAGGGATTTGGGGTCTTGGTTGGCAGCATGTTAACCATGAGCCAGCAGTGAGCCCACACAGTCAGGAGGGAATCCCAGATCCTGGGGGGCTTCAAGCACGACATGGCCAGCCAGTCCAAGGAGGGGATTGTCCCATTCTGCACTGCCCTGGTGCAGCCTCACCTTGAATCCTCAATGCAGCTTTGGGTGCAACAATACAAGAGGGACAACAAATCAGTTCAAGAGTGTTTGGAGGAGGGTAAAAAGGATGGGGAAGGCTATGGATGCATAGTCTTAGGAGGAGAGCCTCAAGTCCCTTGGTTTGAATAGCCTGGAGAAGAGAAGGATGAGGGGAGACCTCATGGCACTCTGTGGATTCCTGATGAGGGGGAGCGAAGAGGCAGGCACCAATCTCCTCTCTTTGGGGTCCAGGGAGAGAAGCCAAGGGAACAGCAGGAAGCTGTGCCAGGGGAGGTTTAGGTTGGATGTCAGGCAGAGATTCTGTCCTGAGAGAGGAGTCGGGCACTGGCACAGGATCCCTGGGGAAGTGGTCACAGCCCTGAGCTGGGCTGAGATCAAGAAGCATCTGCACGATGCCCTCAATCCAATACCCTGATTCAACTGGCCCTGTGTGGAGCCAGGAGTTGGACTCAATGATCCCTGGGGGTCCCTTCCAACACAGGAATATATGATTATCCCCACACCTCTAACACAAGAGCCTCCTGACTGTTGACATCTATTGGCCTGGATGCCAGGTGCCCACACAGCTCCTCTGTCACTGCCCCTCCTTACCTGGGAATGGGATGGACAATGTGACAAACACTTTGTGCATCGACATAAGGACACCGACATAACAGAACCACAGAATCAGAGCATGACAGAAGCACAGAATCATACAGCATCCTGAGTTGGAGGGGACCCATAAGGATCATCGAGTGCAGAATGGTCTCTATAGGAAGGGACCTTAAAGATCTTCTAGTTGCAACTCTCCTGCCATGAGCAGGGACACCCTCCACTAGACCAGGCTGCTCAAACCACATCCAACCTGCCCTTCAACACTGCCAGGGACCCAGGGACACAGACAGCTTTTCCTGGCAACATCTTCCCTTGTCCAACCACCCTCACAGGGAAGAAAGCCTTCCTAAGAACTCAGCTAAGTCCAGCCTCTTTCAGTTCAATACGTAACCCCTCAGCGTATCACTGAACATCCTGTAAAGGAGGCTCTGCACATCTTCCCTCCAAGCCTCATGTAAGTACATGAAGGCTGCTCTAAGGTCTCCCTGGAGTCTTCTCCAGGGTAAACAACCCCAACTCTCCCAAGTAACACGACCTCAAAAGGATACTCAAGAGGGCCCCCAATGTGGGCAGCCAGCTCCCTTCCTCACCATTCCTGGGGACATCCCACCAGGCCTCAGAGACATGTATACCTGCCATTGTTGAGCACTCCTTCCAACTGCTCTGATTCTTCCTCAGCAGCCAGGACAGCTCACCTGACAATGAGCCTGCAGAACAGTCCCCTTGGCTGAACTGGAGCTGCCTTGAAATTCCTAAGGCCTTCAGCATTCCTCAGCCACCACCAGGGCATCAGCTCTGCAGCCACATGCTGCACGCTTGGCTCCAGCTCGCCCTGGTAACCTGCAGACCCTCCTTCTGCCATCAGACACTGTGCAGAGAAGAGGCCTCACCACTCACCCCAATGAAGACCCCAAATGCCCTGCCCCACCACATCCTATTCCTATGGCTCCCACACCCCTCTGCCTCTCATCACACTCACGGGCTCTCCACAGTCTCCCCTGCCCATGCAAAGTAGCCATGGTGTGTGGCAGCGTCACACCAGAGCCCAGCCTACAAACCTGTCAGCCTGAGGAGAGGGCAGCACTGCTGAGGGGCAAACACCAGCCCATGGGGAGCCTGGCAGGTCTCCCAACAACACATGGATTGGCAGACTTGGAAAGCCTTGACCAGGGCCTCCACTGCAATGGCTTGTTCTCACAAGAATGCCTCATGTGCCTTCTTGCACGCACACATTAGGGATGGCCCCATGGGAGCTTAAGCCCAAAGATGCAGTCCCCTTTGTCCCAGAAACAACCTTGGGAAACGAGGGGGCAGTAAGACAGAACCGCAGAGCACAACCAGCTGTAAAGGCCAAGCCCAAAGACACGCTGAGCCTCATGGCAGCAATGTGGGGAAGGCCTGAATGCCATGGAAGGGGCAGCACCTCACCTGGCACAACTCCAATGCACAGAGACCAGCCTTCCAGGTCTGCCAGAAAATGGGGCACTTGCTTCACAACACATCCAAAAACCACACCACAGGACAGCTTTGGCATGACATCAGTGATGACATCCCAGCTGCCCTACGCTTTGGTTACATCTTCTGCCTGTCCTGACACACACACTCAACACCAAGAATTCGGCATTTCTCACTTGGCACCAGGGACAAGTGCACATGGTGTCACGAGAAGGACATGGAATGGCACTATTGCAGCAAGGAAAACACGTCCCACCTCATTGCTCCCGAGGCTGTGGCATGCAAGACCTGCCTGATGAAAATCATGGCCTCATTAAAGGCTGTCACACCCCTCTGGGACCAGCATAAAAGCCGACCCAGAGCCTCTCTCCCTCACACACTTCTCCTGACGCCTTCTGCTCCACGCTCAGCAAGGTGAGCCTCAAACCCCTTCCCCTCCAGCTCCTGCCCTACTTGGCCCAGCTCTTCCAGCCCCTCGCACCTTTCCACCCCTGCGCTTTCTCACCCTCCTCTCTTCCAGGGCCCCTCCACACCACACACATGGCCTGCAACAACCTCTGCAGCCCCTGCGGACCCACCCCGCTGGCTAACAGCTGCAACGAGCCCTGTGTCAGGCAGTGTGAGGCCTCCCGTGTCGTCATCCAGCCTTCCACCGTGGCGGGCACCCTGCCAGGACCCATCCTCAGCTCCTTCCCACAGAGCACCGCTGTGGGATCCTCCTCATCTGCTGCTGTGGGCAACATCCTCAGCATCCAGGGAGTGCCTGTGTCCTCTGGAGGCTTTGGCTATGGCCTTGGCTATGGCCTTGGCTATGGCTACGGCTTAGGAGACCTGGGCTGCTATGGAGGCAGAAGAGGCTATGGCTATCCCTGCTAAATAGCCCTCACCACCATCCCGACACCAACATCCCAATGTCTGGAAACGAAGCCATGGATTCATGTCACTCCTCCAAGCCTTTCCTGGCACATGGACCTGCTATCCATGGCTCCTCGTCTCATGGCACCAAGAAAGGAAGCAGGGAAGGAGCCAGACCAGGCTCAATCAAACATGACCCCTGCACCTCTTCCTCTTCTCCTGCTTCCTTCTTTGCATCACCTCTTCTCTTGTGTCTACTACTTTCCTCTGCAGCTGCCAGCACACAAACCAAAGACCACCAGGAGTCCCCCACTGTGCCATTCCCACAGTGGGGCAGGAACACCTCGTGGCTCTGGGAAGAACTCCTACATACAAAGGATGTTGGCTGATGGTCACCTGACCTGTTCCTCACACGGGTGCCCCTCTTCTGGGCACTCCTTCCTTTGCACTCTAGTTTTGTCCTTCAATAAACTTCTGCATTACAGCATTTGTCATGTCCCCATTCAGTCTTTCTTCTCCCAAGGCTCATCCAACCTCACCCAGGGCTCCAAAGGCCATGGTGGTGGCTTGACAAATGGCTGCCAGAACTCTCTTAGAAAGAACATCCCCTGAAACGACTCCCATTGGCACCCGGTGGCTTTGAAGCCTGTCACATAAGACCTTCATACTCCCAAGCAAAACCCAGACACACTTATGCACTTCTGAGCCCCAGTCACTTGGGAGCTTCCCCAGGATTCCATTATAGTCCAGTTCTTGTTAACATTTTCATGAACAACCTGGACTCAGGGCTAGAGGGGGTCTGAAGTAAATATCCAGATGACACCAAGTTGAGATGAGCTATTGACTATGTCCAGGGTGGAGAAGCCTTACACAGAGACCTGGCCAGGCAACAACAACATGAAGGTTAAAAAGGGTAAGTACCAGATTCTCCACTTGGGAAGGGCCAACCATGGCTGTGCATCCAGCCTGGATGGCCAGGAGCTGGTGCTGAGAGGAATTTGGGGTCTTGGTTGGCAGCATGTTAACCATGAGCCAGCAGTGAGCCCACGCAACCAGGAGGCCAATCCAGATCCTGGAGGGCTTCAAGCACGGCATGGCCAGCCAGTCCAAGGAGGGGATTGTCCCATTCTGCGCTGCCCTGGTGCAGCCTCACCTTGAGTCCTGGATGCAGCTTTGGGTGCAACAATACAAGAGGGACACCAATCAGTTCAAGAGTGTTTGGAAGAGGGTAAAGAGGATGGGGAAGGCTATGGATGCATAGTCTTAGGAGGAGAGCCTCAAGTCCCTTGGTTTGTACAGCCTGGAGAATAGGAGGCTGAGGGTAGACTTCATGGAGGTCTGTGGCTTCCTGAAGAAGAGGAGGCTGACGGGAGACCTCATGGCACTCTGTGGCTTCCTGATGAGGGGGAGCGAAGAGGCACGCACCAAACTCCACTCTTTAGGGACCAGGGAGAGAAGCCAAGGTAACAGCAGGAAGCTGTGCCGGGGGAGGTTTAGGTTGGATGTCAGGCAGAGGTTCTGTCCTGAGAGGGGGGTCGGGCACTGGCACAGGCTCCCTGGGGAAGTGGTCACAGCCCCGAGCTGGGCTGAGATCAAGAAGCATCTGCACGATGCCCTCAATCCAATACCCTGGCAAAACTGGCCATGTGTGGAGCCAGGAGTTGGAATCAATGATCCGTAGGGGTCCCTTCCAACACAGGAATATATGATTTTTCCCCACACCTCTAACACAAGAGCCTCTGACTGTTGACATCTATTGGCCTGGATGCCAGGTGCCCACACAGCTCCTCTGTCACTGCCCCTCCTTACCTGGGAATGGGATGGACAATGTGACAAACACTTTGTGCATCGACATAAGGACACTGACAACACAGAACCACAGAATCAGATCATGACAGAAGCAGAGAATCATACAGTATCCTGAGTTGGAGGGGACCCATAAGGATCATCGAGTGCAGAATGGTCTCTATAGGAAGGGACCTTAAAGATCTTCTAGTTGCAACACTCCTGCCATGAGCAGGGACACCCTCCACTAGACCAGGCTGCTCAAAGCCACATCCAACCTGCCCTTCAACACTGCCAGGGACCCAGCGACACACACAGCTTTTCCATCAACCTCTTCCCTTGTCCAACCACCGTCTCAAGGAAGAGAGCCTTCCTAAGAGCTCAGCTAAGTCCAGCATCTTTCAGTTTAATACGTAACGCCTCAGCGTATCACTGCACATCCTGTAAAGGAGGCTCTGCACATCTTCCCTCCAAGCCTCATGTAAGTACATGAAGGCTGCTCTAAGGTCTCCCTGGAGTCTTCTCCTGGGTAAACAACCCCAACTCTCACAGCCTGTCTCCAAGCACGAGAAGCTCCAACCACTCCCAAGTAACACGACCTCAAAAGGATACTCAAGAGGGCCCCCAACGTGGGCAGCCAGCTCCCTTCCTCACCATTCCTGGGGACATCCCACCAGGCCTCAGAGACATGTGTACCTGCCATTGTTGAGCACTCCTTCCAACTGGTCTGATTCTTCCTCAGCAGCCAGGACAGCTCACCTGACAATGAGCCTGCAGAACAGTCCCCTTGGCTGAACTGGAGCTGCCTTGCCATTCCTAAGGCCTTCAGCATTCCTCAGCCACCACCAGGGCCTCAGCTCTGCAGCCACATGCTGCACGCTTGGCTCCAGCTCGCCCTGGCAACCTGCAGACCCTCCTTCTGCCATCAAACACTGAGCAGAGGCCTCACCCCTCAGCACCCCCCCCAATTGAAGACCCCAAATGCTCCGCCTCACCACATCCTATTCCTATGGCTCCCACACCCCTCTGCCTCTCATCACACTCACGGGCTCTCCACAGTCTCCCCTGCCCATGCAAAGTAGCCATGGTGTGTGGCAGCGTCACACCAGAGCCCGGCCTACAAACATGTCAGCCTGAGGAGAGGGCAGCACTGCTGAGGGGCAAACACCAGCCCATGGGGAGCCTGGCAGGCCTCCCAACAACACATGGATTGGCAGGCTGGGAAGGCCTGGATCGCGGCCACCACTGCAATGGCTTGTTCTCACAAGAATCCCTCATCTGCCTGCTTCAACTCACACGTCAGGGAAGGCCCCATGGGAGCATAAACCCAAAGATGCAGTCCCCTTTGTCCCAGAAACAACCTTAGGAGAGAGAGGGGCAGCAAGACAGAACCACAGAGCACAACCAACTGGAAAGGCCAGGCCCAAAGACATGCTGAGCCTCATGGCAGCAAGGTGGGGAAGGCCTGAATGCCATGGAAGGGGCAGCACCTCACCTGGCACAACTCCAACACAGAGACCAGCCTTCCAGGCCTGCCAGAAAATGGGGCACTTGCTTCATAACACATCCAAAAAACACACCACAAGACAGCTGTGGCATGACCTCAGTGATGACACCCCAGCTGCCCTAGGCTGTGGTTGCATCTTCTGCCCGTCCTGACACACACACTCAAAACCAAGAATTTGGCATTTCAAAGCTGCCGCCAGGGACAAGTGGACATGGTGTCACGAGAAGGACATGGAATGGCACTATTGCAGCAAGGAAAACACGCCCCACCTCATTGCTCACGAGGCTGTGGCATGCAAGACCTGCCTGATGAAAATCATGGTCTCATTAAAGGCTGTCACACCCCTCTGGGACCAGCATAAAAGCCGACCCAGAGCCTCTCTCCCTCACACAGTTCTCCTGACGCCTTCTGCTGCATGCTCAGCAAGGTGAGCCTCAAACCCCTTCCCCTCCAGCTCCTGCCCTGCTTGGCCCAGCTCTTCCAGCCCCTCGCACATTTGCACCCCTGCGCTTTCTCACCCTCCTCTCTTCCAGGGCCCCTCCACACCACACACATGGCCTGCAACAACCTCTGCAGCCCCTGCGGACCCACCCCGCTGGCTAACAGCTGCAACGAGCCCTGTGTCGGGCAGTGTGAGGCCTCCCGTGTCGTCATCCAGCCTTCCACCGTGGCAGTCACCCTGCCAGGACCCATCCTCAGCTCCTTCCCCCAGAACACCGCTGTGGGATCCTCCTCATCTGCTGCTGTGGGCAACATCCTCAGCGTCCAGGGAGTGCCTGTGTCCTCTGGAGGCTTTGGCTATGGCCTTGGCTATGGCTACGGCTTAGGAGATCTGGGCTGCTATGGAGGCAGAAGAGGCTATGGCTACCCCTGCTAAATAGCCCTCACCACCATCCCTACAACAACATCCCAATGTCTGGAAACTAACCCATGGATTCATGTCACTCCTCCAAGCCTTTCCTGGCACATGGACCTGCCATCCATTCCTCCTCGTCTCATGGCACCAAGAAAGGAAGCAGGGAAGGGGCCAGACCAGGCTCAAGCAAACATGGACCCTGCACCTCCTCCTCATCTCCTGATTCCTTCTTTGCATCACCTCTTCTCTTGTGTCTACTACTTTCCACTGCAGCTGCCAGCATACAAACAATAGACCACCAGGAATCCTCCACTGTGCCACCCCCACAGTGGGGCAGGAACACCTCGTGGCTCTGGGAAGATCTCCTACATACAAAGGATGTTGGCTGATGGTCACCCGACCTGTTCCTCACACGGGTGCCCCTCTTCTGGGCACGACTTCCTTTGCACTCTAGTTTTGTCCTTCAATAAACTTCTCCTGCATCACAGCCTTTGACGTCTCTTCAGTCAGATTTTCTTCTCCCATGGATCATTCAGCCTCACCCAGGGCTCCAAAGGCCATGGTGGTGGCTTGACAAATGGCTGCCAGTTCTCTCTTAGACAGTACATCCCAAGAAACGACTCCCATTTGCACCCACTGGCTTTAAAGTCTGTCACATAAGACCTTTACACTCTGAAGCAAAACCTTGTACACACTTAGGCACTTCTGAGCCCCAGTCACTTGGGGGCTTCCCCTGGCTTTCATTCGAGGTCCAGTTCTTGTTAATAATTTTATAAACCACCTGGACTCAGGACTAGAATGTGTCTTAATTAAATTAGGAGATGACAGCAAATTGACACAAGCTCCTGACTCCTCCCAGGGTTGAGAAGCCTTACACAGAGAGCTGGGCAGTCAACAACAACATGAAGGATAAAAAGGGTAAGTACCAGATTCTCCACCTGGGAAGGGCCAACCATGGTTGTGCATCAAGCCCGGATGGCCAGGAGCTGGTGCTGAGAGGGATTTGGGGTCTTGGTTGGCAGCATGTTAACCATGAGCCAGCAGTGAGCCCACACAGTCAGAAAGGCAACCCAGATCCTGGAGGGCTTCAAGAAAGGTATGGCCAGCCAGTCCAAGGAGGGGATTGTCCCATTCTGCACTGCGCTGGTGCAGCCTCACCTTGAGTCCTGGATGCAGCTTTGGGTGCAACAGTACAAGAGGGACAACAATCAGTTCAAGAGTATTTGGAAGAGGGTAAAGAGGATGGGAAGGCTATGGATGCATAGTCTTAGGAGGAGAGCCTCAAGTCCCTTGGTTTGTACAGCCTGGAGAATAGGAGGATCAGGGGAGACTTCATGGAGGTCTGTGGCTTCCTGAAGAAGAGGAGGCTGACGGGAGACCTCATGGCACTCTGTGGCTTCCTGTTGAGGGGGAGCGAAGAGGCAGGCACAAAACTCCACTCTTTAGAGACCAGGGAGAGAAGCCAAGGGAACAGAAGGAAGCTGTGCCAGGGGAGGTTTAGGTTGGATGTCAGGCAGAGGTTCTGTCCTGAGAGGGGGGTCGGGCACTGGCACAGGCTCCCTGGGGAAGTGGTCACAGCCCTGAGCTGGGCTGAGATCAAGAAGCATCTGCACGATGCCCTCAATCCAATACCCTGACTCAACTGGCCCTGTGTGGAACCAGGAGTTGGACTCAATGATCCCTAGGGGTCCCTTCCAACACAGGAATATATGATTATCCCCACACCTCTAACACAAGAGCCTCCTGACTGTTGACATCTATTGGCCTGGATGCCAGATGCCCACACAGCTCCTCTGTTACTGCCCCTCCTTACCTGGGAATGGGATGGACAATGTGAAGAACACTTTGTGCATCGACATAAGGACACTGACATCACAGAACCATAGAAACAGAGCATAACAGAAGCACAGAATCATACAGTATCCTGAGTTGGAGGGAACCCATAAGGATCATCAAGTACAAAATATTTTGTATAGGAAGGGACCTTAAAGATCTTCTAGTTGCAACTCTCCTGCCATGAGCAGTGACACCCTCCACTAGACCAGGCTGCTCAAAGCCACATCCAACCTGCCCTTCAACACTGCCAGGGACCCAGCGACACACACAGCTTTTCCTGGCAACCTCTTCCCTTGTCCAACCACCCTCACAGGGAAGAAAGCCTTCCTAAGAGCTCAGCTAAGTCCAGCCTCTTTCAGTTCAATACGTAACCCCTCAGCGTATCACTGAACATCCTGTAAAGGAGGCTCTGCACATCTTCCCTCCAAGCCTCATGTAAGTACATGAAGGCTGCTCTAAGGTCTCCCTGGAGTCTTCTCCAGGGTAAACAACCCCAACTCGCACAGCCTGTCTTCAAGCAGGAGAAGCTCCAACCACTCCCAAGTAACACGACCTCAAAAGGATACTCAAGAGGGCCCCCAATGTGGGCAGCCAGCTCCCTTCCTCACCATTCCTGGGGACATCCCACCAGGCCTCAGAGACCTGTACCTGCCATTGTTGAGCACTCCTTCCAACTGCTCTGATTCGTCCTCAGCAGCCAGTTCAGCTCACCTGACAATGAGCCTGCAGAACAGTCCCCTTGGCTGAACTGGAGCTGCCTTGCCATTCCTAAGGCCTTCAGCATTCCTCAGCCACCACCAGGGCCTCAGCTCTGCAGCCACATGCTGCACGCTTGGCTCCAGCTCACCCTGGCAACCTGCAGACCCTCCTTCTGCAATCAAACACTGTGCAGAGAAGAGGCCTCAGCCCTCAGCAGTCGCCCCAAGTGAAGATACCAAATGCCCAGCCTCCCCACATGCTATTCCTATGGCTCCCACACCCCTCTGCCTCTCATCACACTCACGGGCTCTCCACAGTCTCCCCTGCCCATGCAGAGTAGCCATGGTGTGTCGCAGCGTCACACCAGAGCCCGGCCTACAAACCTTTCAGCCTGAGGAGAGGGCAGCACTGCTGAGGGGCAAACACCAGCCCATGGGGAGCCTGGCAGGTCTCCCAACAACACATGGATTGGCAGACTTGGAAAGCCTTGACCAGGGCCTCCACTGCAATGGCTTGTTCTCACAAGAATCCTTCATCTGCCTGCTTCAACTCACACGTCAGGGAAGCCCCCATGGGAGCATAAACCCAAAGATGCAGTCCCCTTTGTCCCAGAAACCACCATAGGAGAGAGAGGGGCAGCAAGACAGAATCACAGAGCACAACCAGCTGGAAAGGCCAGGCCCAAAGACATGCTGAGCCTCATGGCAGCAAGGTGGGGAAGGCCTGAATGCCACAGAAGGGGCAGCACCTCACCTGGCACAACTCAACGCACAGACCAGCCTTCCAGGCCTGCCAGAAAATGTGGCACTTGCTTCACAACACATCCAAAAAACACACCACAGGACAGCTGTGGCATGACCTCAGTGATGACATCCCAGCTGCCCTAGGCTTTGATTGCATCTTCTGCCCGTCCTGACACACATACTCAACACCAAGAATTTGGCACTTAAAAGCTGCCACCAGCGACAAGTGGACATGGTGTCACGAGAAGGACATGGAATGGCACTATTGCAGCAAGGAAAACACGTCCCACCTCATTGCTCACGAGGCTATGGCATGCAAGACCTGCCTGATGAAAAACATGGCCTCATTAAAGGCTGTCACACCCCTCTGGGACCAGCATAAAAGCCGACCCAGAGCCTCTCTCCCTCACACACTTCTCCTGACTCCTTCTGCTCCACGCTCAGCAAGGTGAGCCTCAAACCCCTTCCCCTCCAGCTCCTGCCCTACTTGGCCCAGCTCTTCCAGCCACTCGCACCTTTCCACCCCTGCGCTTTCTCACCCTCCTCTCTTCCAGGGCCCCTCCACACCACACACATGGCCTGCAACAACCTCTGCAGCCCCTGCGGACCCACCCCGCTGGCTAACAGCTGCAACGAGCCCTGTGTCAGGCAGTGTGAGGCCTCCCGTGTCGTCATCCAGCCTTCCACCGTGGCGGTCACCCTGCCAGGACCCATCCTCAGCTCCTTCCCACAGAGCACAGCTGTGGGATCCTCCTCATCTGCTGCTGTGGGCAACATCCTCAGCTTCCAGGGAGTGCCTGTGTCCTCTGGAGGCTTTGGCTATGGCCTTGGCTATGGCTACGGCTTAGGAGACCTGGGCTGCTATGGAGGCAGAAGAGGCTATGGCTACCCCTGCTAAATAGCCCTCACCACCATCCCGACACCAACATCCCAATGTCTGGAAACGAAGCCATGGTTTAATGTCACTCCTCCAAGCCTTTCCTGGCACATGGACCTGCGACCCATTCTTCCTCGTCTCATGGCACCAAGAAAGGAAGCAGGGAAGGGGCCAGACCAGGCTCAGGCAATTATGGCCCCTGCACCTGCTCCTCTTCTCCTGTTTACTTCTTTGCATCACCTCTTCTCCTGTGTCTACTACTTTCCACTGCAGCTGCCAGCACACAAACCAAAGACCACCAGGGACCTCGAGTGTGCCACTCCCACAGTGGGGCAGAAACACCTCATGGCTCTGGGAAGAACTCCTACATACAAAGGATGTTGGCTGATTGTCACCCGACCTGTTCCTCACATGGGTGCCCCTCTTCTGGGCTTTCCTTCCTTTGCACTCTAGTTTTGTCTTTCAATAAACTTCTGCATTACAGCATTTGACATCTCATTCAGTCTTTCTTCTCCCAAGGCTCTTCCAATATCACTTGGGCTCCAAAGGACATGGTGGTGGCTTGACAAATGGCTGCCAGACCTCTCTTAGAAAGTACATCCCCAGAAACGACTCCCATTGGCACCTGGTGGCTTTTAAGCCTGTCCCATAAGACCTTCACGCTCCCAAGCAAAACCCAGACACACTTATGCACTTCTGAGCCCCAGTCACTTGGGGGCTTCCCCAGGATTCCATTCGAGGGCCAGTTCTTATGAATATTTTAATAAACATCCTGGACTCAGGACTAGAGGGGGTCTTAATTAAATTTGGAAATGACACCAAATTGAGACAAGCTATTGACTCTCCAGGGTGGAGAAGCCTTACACAGAGAGCTGGCCAGGCAACAACAACATGAAGGTTAAAAAGGGTAAGTACCAGATTCTCCACCTGGGAAGGGCCAACCATGGCTGTGCATCCAGCCTGGATGGCCAGGAGCTGGTGCTGAGAGGGATTTGGGGTCTTGGTTGGCAGCATGTTAACCATGAGCCAGCAGTGTGCCCACACAGTCAGGAGGACCAACCGTATCCTGGGGGGCTTCAAGCACGGCATGGCCAGCCAGTCCAAGGAGGCTATTGTCCCATTCTGCACTGCTCTGGTGCAGCCTCACCTTGAGTCCTGGATGCAGCTTTGGGTGTAACAGTACAAGAGGGACACCAATCAGTTCAAGAGTGTTTGGAAGAGGGTTGTCCTGGTTTCAGCTATGATGGAGTTAAACTTTTTTTTTAGCAGTGGATGGAATGCCATGTTTGGGTGTTAGCATGAGAATAGTGCTGATAGCACCCTGATGTTTTCCGATTTGTTGCCGGGCAATCAAGGACCTTTCTCAGCTCTGCATACTTCCTTACTAGTGAGAAAGGAGGGGACGCAGCCAGGACAGGTGATCCGAATTGGCCAAAGAGGATATTCCATACCAGTTATGTCATGTTCGGTATAAGGGGGGACTGGGGGGAAGAGGGGGAGACAACGCCAGGACGTGCGGTTTCTGGGGCGGTCGGGTTGTCCGGGACGGGCTCTAAGCTGTGCGGCCTGAGTTGTGTGGTTTGGTGAGAAACTGCATTGTGTATCACCAGTTTCATCTATTTTGTGCTTTAAACTTATGTTATTGTTATATCTAGTTTGCTGTTATTGTTTAGTAAACTATCCTTATCCCAACCTGCGTGGTTCTGGTTTCCAGGTTGTGGTTTCTTTTCCTCCTTTCTTCCTTCCCTTTTCCCCCTCCCCCAACTCTCCTTCCCCCTTCCTTTTAAAAGTACAAGCGACTGTGTGGGGAGCAGCCCTCGGCCGGGGCAAAACCACGACAGTTATTTTGGCGCCCAACGTGGGGCACGAACGGTTGGGATAACGGTAGATCTGACCCTAACTATCGCAATTAAGATAAGCACTGTTGTTTAAGCAATCTCTGGTCACGATGTTGTGGTATTTATTTACAAGGCTGTGGCAGCAAAACCACCGCATGCTGTATACAATCCTGGCAGGATTCTTTACTCTCTCAGGTCTGTGGCTCCCGTATTTGTTCCCATACTTCATTATAGTGTATTTTATGATATCGGTCTATGATACAATAATATCGATGATCATGAGCTTAAGCTGGTACTTGTATGAGGTTTTGCTGTTCTGTCCATTCTTTGGACAGGGAGGGGTTAATAACAGCAGCCGGTATGGTGGGGGCACTGCTTTCTTTTCCTTTGGGCTAAATACAACAGCTCTTAGGGCAGTTTTTGAAAATCTTCAATATCTCTGGGATATTCAAACTAGCATTTTGCTATTGGTAGGTTTGGTGCAGATGGTTCAGTTTTTGTTATATATCAAGCATAGGTTTATGAATACCACTGAAGAGCTTTCTCCGAGACAGAATAATCACGAGTGGCAGGGCATGTGGCAAAGTATGGGCGAGTACCTAGGTACTTTCTCACGCCCGATGGTTTGGAATTTCACTCCTGAACAGTTACAAGACCCCGATCAAGTGACTGCATACCTAAGGAAAAATTGCTGTAGGTTTCCCAGAGATGGACACCTTACTGCACTGTGCTGGGCTCTGGCCACTATTTATCAAACACTGCTTGATAGCAGGCAGCACTGTCAGCACTGTCAGGGAGAAGGGAAAGGAAACAGACTGGCAGATACTATAGCTGCTGCAACCACTGGGGCTGACACTGCAGCTACTGCAACCCCTGTGACCGACACTGCAGCTACTGTAATCTCTACAGCAGACACTGCAGATGATCCGAAAAACCAATCCACACCAGTGTCTGTTGCTCCCGTACAAAAGAGGAAAGGCACAAAGAAATCAGTTCGCATAGTGACGGATAAGGATGATGATCAACCGGGATCATCTCGAGGATATCAGGATGAGGCAGAACCAGAGATTGTTACCCGATCCCTGACTCTGAGTGAGCTGCGTGAGGTTCGAAAAGATTTCACTCGCCACCCAAGTGAGCACATTATCACTTGGTTGCTCCGATGTTGGGATCACGGGGCCAGTAGTTTGGAATTAGAAGGCAGAGAGGCCAAGCAGTTGGGATCCCTAGCTAGAGAAGGAGGAATTGACAAAGCAATTGGGAGGAGGCCGGAAATCCTCAGCCTCTGGAGGCGACTACTGTCAAGTGTGAAGGAAAGATATCCCATAAAGGAATATATTACATGCCAGACACCTAAGTGTAACAGCATAGAGACATCTGTCCAGCACCTGAGAGAATTAGCTGTACGGGAGATAATTTATTATGATCTGGACAATTCACGGCTTCCCTCTGATCCCGATGAAGTCCTATGCACTCCAGATATGTGGCGTAAGGTTGTACGAAGTGCACCAGCAGGGTATACCAATTCACTGGCAGCAATTGACTGGAATGATACGAATCCGCCAACCGTAAACGAGGTGGCCTGCCGACTCCGGAAATACCAAGACAATGTTTCCCTCTCCGTCATTGCAGCAGTAGAGAAACTGGTTCAACGACTTGACAACAATGTGTCCAACTCCCAACCCGTATGGAGCAATGTTGCAGCTACTGGGAGAAAGCGTCCATCGTTCCAAGAGGGAGAATACACACCACGACGTACATTGTGGTTTTACCTGCTTGATCATGGAGAGGACATGAGGAAATGGGATATGCAGCCCACCTCAGCCCTTCGAGCACGAGTAAATGAGCTGCGGGGTAAAACATTCGCACAACGAGATTCTGCCAGGAAGAAGGCTGCACCAGTTTCTACTGGGCAGTTCCCTAGACCAACTGGAAGGCCTACCTATATGTCTGATGTGCCTGATCCTTTTGAAGGGACCTCTAAGTCCTTTATGCAACCAGTGGAAAACAAATATGATCAGCAGCAATAGAGGGGCCCTGCCTCCAGCCAGGTGGAGGAGAGGGATAATCGGGTTTATTGGACTGTGTGGATCCGATGGCCTGGCACATCAGACCCACAAGAGTACAAAGCTCTGGTGGATACTGGTGCCCAGTGTACTCTAATGCCATCGAATCATGAAGGGGTAGAACCCGTTTGTATTTCTGGAGTGACAGGGGGATCCCAACAACTAACTGTGCTAGAGGCTGAGGTGAGCCTAACTGGGAAGGACTGGGAAAAACACCCCATTGTGACTGGTCCAGAAGCTCCGTGCATTTTAGGTATACATTATCTACGTAGAGGGTATTTTAAAGACCCAAAAGGGTACCGATGGGCTTTTGGAATAGCTGCTTTGGAAACAGAAGAAATTGAACAATTGTGTGCCTTGCCTGGACTCTCGGAGGATTCTGCTGTTGTGGGGTTGTTGAAGGGTGAAGAACAGCAAGTGCCAGTTGCTACGACGACGGTGCACAGACGACAATACCGTACTAACCGAGATTCCCTGATTCCCATCCATAAGCTGATTCGTCAACTGGAGGATCAGGGAGTGATCAGCCGAACCCACTCACCCTTTAATAGTCCCATATGGCCAGTGAGGAAGTCCAATGGAGAGTGGAGGCTGACAGTAGATTATCGTGGCCTAAATGAAGTCACTCCAGGTATGAGTGCTGCTGTGCCAGACATGTTAGAGCTCCAGTATGAATTGGAATCGAAGGCAGCCAAGTGGTACGCCACAATCGACATTGCGAACGCTTTCTTCTCGATCCCACTGGCGCCAGAGTGCAGGCCACAGTTTGCTTTCACTTGGAGAGGCATCCAATACACGTGGAATCGTCTGCCCCAGGGGTGGAAACATAGCCCCACCATCTGCCATGGACTAATCCAGAATACACTGGAAAAGGGTGAAGCACCAGAGCACCTGCAGTATATTGATGACATCATTGTATGGGGCAACACAGCAGAGGAAGTTTTTGAAAAAGGAAACAGGGTAATTAAAATCCTTTTAGAAGCCGGTTTTGCCATAAAACGAAGTAAAGTCAAGGGGCCTACGCGAGAAATCCAGTTTTTAGGAATAAAATGGCAGGATGGGCGTCGTCAGATCCCAATGGACATTATTAATAAAATAGCAGCTATGTCTCCACCAAGCAACAAAAAGGAAACACAAGCTTTCTTAGGTGTTATAGGTTTTTGGCGAATGCATGTCCCAAACTACAGTCTCATTGCGAGCCCACTCTACCATGTAACTCGAAAGAAGAATGATTTCCAATGGGGCCCTGAGCAACAGCAAGCCTTTGAGCAGATCAAACGCGAGATAGTCCATGCAGTGGCCCTTGGGCCTGTCCGGACAGGGACAGATATTAAAAATGTGCTCTACACTGCAGCTGGGGAGAACGGCCCGACCTGGAGTCTCTGGCAGAAAGCACAAGGGGAGACTCGAGGTCGACCGCTGGGGTTTTGGAGTCGGGCCTACAAAGGATCTGAGGCCAATTATACTCCAACAGAAAAGGAAATACTGGCCGCCTATGAAGGGGTTCGAGCCGCCTCAGAAGTGATTGGAACTGAAGCCCAGCTCCTCCTGGCACCCCGACTGCCGGTGCTGGGCTGGATGTTCAAAGGGAAGGTTCCTTCTACACACCATGCCACTGATGCTACGTGGAGCAAGTGGGTTGCACTAATTACACAGCGGGCTCGAATAGGAAACCCCAATCGCCCAGGAATCGTGGAGGTGATCACAGACTGGCCAGAAGGCAAAGATTTTGGGATGTCACCAGAGGATGAGGAGGTAACACGCGCTGAAGAAGCCCCACCCTACAACGAACTGCCAGAGAATGAGAAGCGATATGCCCTGTTCACTGATGGGTCTTGTCGCATTGTGGGTAAGCATCGGAGATGGAAAGCCGCTGTATGGAATCCTATAAGAAGAGTAGCAGAAGCCACTGAAGGAAAAGGTGAATCAAGCCAGTTCGCTGAGGTGAAGGCCATCCAGTTAGCCCTGGACATTGCTGAGAGAGAAAAGTGGCCAAGGCTCTACCTTTATACTGATTCATGGATGGTGGCGAATGCCCTGTGGGGGTGGTTGCAGCAGTGGAAAAAGAACAACTGGCAGCGTAGAGGCAAACCTATATGGGCTGATGACTTATGGCAAGATATCTCTGCTCGGTTAGAGAAACTTGTTGTAAAGGTACGTCATGTCGACGCCCATGTACCTAAGAGTCGGGCCATGGAGGAACATGAAAACAACCATCAGGTAGATAAGGCTGCTAGGATTAAAGTGGCTCAGGTAGATCTAGACTGGCAACGTAAGGGTGAATTATTCATAGCTCGATGGGCTCATGATACCTCGGGTCATCAAGGGAGAGATGCAACATATAGATGGGCTCGGGATCAAGGGGTGGACTTGACCATGGACGCCATCGCACAAGTTGTCCACGAATGTGAGACATGTGCTGCAATCAAGCAAGCTAAGCGGTTAAAGCCCCTTTGGTATGGAGGACAGTGGATGAAATATAAATATGGGGAGGCTTGGCAGATTGATTACATCACCCTCCCACAAACCCGCCATGGCAAACGTTATGTGCTTACAATGGTGGAGGCAACTACCGGCTGGCTAGAAACATATCCCGTACCCCATGCCACTGCTCGAAATACAATTCTGGGCCTTGAGAGGCAAGTCCTCTGGCGACATGGTACTCCAGAAAGAATCGAGTCAGACAATGGGACTCATTTCCGAAACACTCTTATAGACACCTGGGCCAAAGAGCATGGCATTGAGTGGGTGTACCACATTCCTTATCATGCACCGGCCTCTGGGAAAATTGAACGATATAATGGACTTTTTAAAAACTACACTGAAAGCAATGTGTGGTGGGACATTCAAGCATTGGGATACACATTTGGCCAAAGCCACGTGGTTAGTTAACTCTAGGGGATCTACCAATCGGGCTGGCCCTGCCCAGTCAAAATTTCCATGTACTGTAGAGGGAGACAGAGTCCCAGTAGTGCATATGAAGAGTGTATTGGGAAAGAGAGTTTGGGTCATTCCTGCTTCAGGCAAAGGTAAACCCATGTCTGGAATTGTTTTTGCTCAAGGACCTGGCTGTACTTGGTGGGTAATGCAGAGGGATGGAGAAGTTTGATGTGTACCTCAAGGAGACTTGATTTTGGGTGAGAATAGCCAATATAATTAATAAAGTAGAAATTATAAAAATTGCCAAATAACCCATTATTGTATATTCATTATTGTTATGATTGCTGTATGTTGTACCATAGCATTATAGCCGGAGTCATACAAGTTAATGAAGAAGGAGTGCCATGATGATGGAACTAAAGCCTGGCCTCTCAAGAACTTTTTTCTCCCTTTGAAAATAAACTCTGACCCACAGACTATGAGCATGGACCATGCCAGGTGTATCAGTCCAGAGCCTGAGATGCAGCATGCAACGAGCCAATGGAACATACAATTATCCTGAGAAACTGTTATGACAAATGGAGCCTGAAAATCATGGACTAAATGAACTCAACAACTTCAGAGGGATGATTCACAGACTGAGGGAATAAGATCTGTATGCACATATGTGTGCATACATGTGTACATACATATATGGGTGTGTGAAACACGAAACTGGTTGTACCCAAAGAAAATTGTTGGATCTGGTCATGACGTAAATGGTATGGAATAAGGGGTGGATAATGTCCTGGTTTCAGCTATGATGGAGTTAAACTTTTTTTTTAGCAGGGAATGGAATGCCATGTTTGGGTGTTAGCATGAGAATAGTGCTGATAGCACTCTGATGTTTTCCGATTTGTTGCCGGGCAATCAAGTACCTTTCTCAGCTCTGCATACTTCTTTACTAGTGAGAAAGGAGGGGACGAAGCCAGGACAGGTGACTCGAATTGGCCAAAGAGCATATTCCATGCCAGTTACGTCATGTTCAGTATAAGGGGGAACTGGGGGGAAGAGGGGGAGACAACGCCAGGACGTGCAGTTTCTGGGGACGGTTGGGTTGTCCGGGACGGGCTCTAAGCTGTGCGGCCTGAGTTGTGTGGTTTGGTGAGAAATTGCATTGTGTATCACCAGTTTCATCTATTTTGTGCTTTAAACTTATGTTATTGTTATATCTAGTTTTCTGTTATTGTTTAGTAAACTATCCTTATCCCAACCTGCATGGTTCTGGTTTCTAGGTTGTGGTTTCTTTTCCTCCTTTCTTCCTTCCCTTTTTTCCCCCTCCCCCAACTCTCCTTCCCCCTTCCTTTTAAAAGTACAAGCGACTGTGTGGGGTGCGGCCCCCGGCCGGGGCAAAACCACGACAACCTGCTGGACACGCTTCTCTTGATGCAGCCCAGCACATTATTGACTTTCCACTTAGTCCATGGCGTTCCTCAACAGGAAACCCCTCGCTGAGAATCACCAAATCATTTCCCTTGCAAAGGACCATTTCCATCATCAAGTCCAACTGTTAAGCTCACAATACCAAGTCCACCTCAAAACTACATACCTAAGCACCACATCTACACATCTTTTCCATACCTCCAGGGATGCTGACTCAAGCATTGCCCTGGGCAGTCTCTTCCAGTGCTTCATAACCCTTTGACTCAAGACATCCTTCCCAATAGCCAACAAAAATTCCCCTGGAAGCAATTGATGCTATTTCCTCTTTTGTAAGCAAAAATTGCCCAACAGCCACCTTGCTAAAAAAAAACACTTAGGGAGTGGACAACAGCGATAGGGTCTCCTCTCAGCTGCCTTTTCTGCAGGCTAAGCACCTACACTGCCTTCACTACTCCACATCAGGTTTGTTCTCTTCACCCTTCACCAGATTCATTGCTCTCTGGAGGTATCCCACCAGAGACCAGCCCAAATACGTGGACGCCACACAGAAGGGTAATACTGCAAAGGGGCCAAAACAAGCCATTGGCGAGCCTGGCTGGCCTCCTGATATGACAGGGCTCACCAGTTAAGAACCAGGGCTGCCAGGACCACAACAGGCTATCACAAACAGCCCTCCACTGCCTGCCTGCACCCAGGAAGCAAAAGGCAAAACAGGCAGCCTCTCTTCTTGCAGCTATAACCTTACAAGCAAGAGGGGCACAAAGACACCCCAGAGAAACCCAAAGCAAATGACCAGGATTAAAAACAGGTTTAGTGAGCTAAGAGCAAGTTTGGGAGGGAGCAAATATGATGGAAGGTGCCTAGCAAATCCCAAAAGTCAAGAGCAGCCTTACAGGGCTGCAAGGAAATGGGCCCCCACTGGACAATGAACCCAAACACCACACCACACCACATGAATGGAGGGCCTCACCAATGACACCCCACCTCTCCTAAGGCTTTATTATGCCTCCAAAATGCTTTTACACACCCCTTGCCTACAATCCCATCCGAGCACCGACTCTCCCTTAAAAGCTGCCGACACAGCAAAGGGGACATGACCTCAAGAAAAGGACAGGGAAAGGGAGCGTTGTGGCCAGCAAAACACGCCCCACCTCATTACTCTCCAGGCTGTGGCATGGAAGACCTGCATAATGAATAACCCTGTCATGCACAAAGACTGTCTCTGTGCCTCGGGCACTCCAGGACCAGCATAAAAGCCGACCCAGAGCCTCTCTCCCTCACACACTTCTCCTGACGCCTTCTGCTCCACGCTCAGCAAGGTGAGCCTCAAACCCCTTCCCCTCCAGCTCCTGCTCTACTTGGCCCAGCTCTTCCAGCCCCTCGCACCTTTCCACCCCTGCGCTTTCTCACCCTCCTCTCTTCCAGGGCCCCTCCACACCACACACATGGCCTGCAACAACCTCTGCAGCCCCTGCGGACCCACCCCGCTGGCTAACAGCTGCAACGAGCCCTGTGTCAGGCAGTGTGAGGCCTCCCGTGTCGTCATCCAGCCTCCTGCTGTGCAGGTCACCCTGCCAGGACCCATCCTCACCTCCTTCCCCCAGAGCACCTTTGTGGGATCAACTGCATCCGCTGCTGTAGGCAGCGAACTCAGCGCCCAGGGAGTGCCTGTGTCCTCTGGAGGCTTTGGCTATGGCCTTGGCTATGGCCTTGGCTATGGCTACGGCTTAGGAGGCCTGGGCTGCTATGGAGGCAGAGTAGGCTATGGGTACCTTTGCTAAGTGTTCTCACCACTGTCCCTGGCACCAACTACCCAAACACTGGAAGCCATGCCATGGATTGAGGACACATGTCCAGGCCTTTCCTGGCACATGGACCTGCCATCCACAGATACTTCTCTCATGGCACCAATAAAGGAAGCAGAGAAATGAAGAATCCTTGGCTGAGGCAAACATGGCCATGCAACATCCTCCTCTTCTTCCCTTGTTGCATCGCTTCTTCTCTTGTGACTAGTACTCCCGACTGACATCAACTTCTCTCAAGCCAAAGCCTACCATGGACCTCTTGTCTCCTTCCTCCATGGGGAGCAGGTCCTTATGCCTTTTACTGCTTTTTGTCCTTCCCTCAATAAAGTTCTTCTGCATCCCAGCCTTAGGTGTTTCATTGCCATTCTTTGCAAAGGCTCCAAAACCTCAATGTCTTTGTGGTAGTGAGAGGCCAAAACCCATCAGAGCATTCCAGGACAGACTCAGCAGTGCTGAGGACAGGGGGATGATCACTGCCCTGGTCCTTCTGGCCACACCATTTCTGAATCAAGGAACCATGCTGTTGGTCTTCTTGGCCATGTTATCACACAGCTGCCTCATGTTCAGATGGCTGTTGACCCCCAGGTCCTTTTCCACCAGGCAGCTTTTCAGCTACTCTTCCCCAAGCCTGTAGCGTTGCCTGGTGTTGTTGTGACCCTGCAGAGAGTGCATCCACCCAAGCCATGAGAAGCCATTTTCTCAAGGAGAATGCTGTGGGAAACAGTGTCATAGGCTTTACTAAAGACCAGGTATACAACAGCCACAGCCATTCCCTCATCCTTTAGCAATTTGCCTTGTTATGGCATTAGACCAGGAGAGTTAAGCAGATCCTGCCTTTCATAACCCATGATGACCTGGGCTGATCACCTGGCTGTCCTGTGTGTGGTGGCACTCAAGGTGATCCGCAACATAAACTGGCCTGGGACTGAGGTCAGACTGAGAGACCTGTAATTCCCAGCTCTTCCTTCTGGCCAGTCTTGTAGGTAGGTATCATGTTTGCTCACTTCCAGTCAACTAGGAATTCGCCAGTATAGGCAAGACTGCGGAGACATGATGGAAGGTGCTTTGGTGAGCACCGACACTACCCACTCAGTGTCCTTGGGGGGATGCCTTCTGATCCCCTACGTTTGTGTATGGCTCAGTGGTTAGCAGGTCAACAACCATTTCTGCTTCTATTATGGTGGCATCCTAATGATCTCCTTCCTTGTCTTCCATCTCATGGGGGCTGAATGCCCCAAAGAATACAACTGGTCATTGTATTCAGTGCTGAGGCCCAAAGTAACTTTTCCACATCCTTTGTCACTCTGCTTCCCCCACATCTAATGAACCATGGAGATTCTCCTCAGCCCTCCTTTTGCTGCCAATGTGTTTACAGAAACAGTTTTCTTGTCCTTTATGGCTATAGCTGGAAGAAATTTG
The DNA here is from genome assembly GCA_020800305.1 of Porphyrio hochstetteri. Classification (NCBI taxonomy): domain Eukaryota; kingdom Metazoa; phylum Chordata; class Aves; order Gruiformes; family Rallidae; genus Porphyrio; species Porphyrio hochstetteri. Next base: position 1,011,426 of record CM036906.1, on the reverse strand, counting down.
ACTTGAGCTATGGCCTTTCTGAATTTCTCTTGGATAACCTCTTAACACCCTTGTAGATCTCCTGAGGTGTCTGCCCCTCCCTCCAAAAATCATAAACTATCTTCTTTTTTATAAGTCCCAAGCAAAGCTTCCTTCCTCCTCAGACAGACCATTTTTCTGCCCCTCCAGCTTTTCTCCTGGCACATGAAGACTCTCTATCGAACACAGAGCAATCTCCTGGAACCTTCATCAGAAGTCATGCCTCTAGCCCCCTCACAAGAAAAAACAAGCAACATCAAGCCAACACAGAGAGCTACAAGCTGCCAGGCCAGGGGGCACCAAGACAACACAGAGCAATGAGAAAGGCAGGCCCAAAAAAAGCCTTTATGAGGTGGCAGCAAGGTGGGGAGACAGCAAATATGATGGAAGGGGCATGCCTCATGCCCAGCACACCTCCAAAGCCCAGTCCAGCCTTCCAGGGCTACAAGGAAATGGGCACCACTGGACAATGCACCCACACACCACACCACATGAATGCCATGGAAGGAGCTCACCGATGACACCCCACCTCTCCTATGCTTTGCCCGTGCATCCAAAATGCTTTGACACACCCCTTGCCTACAAACCCATCCGAGTACCGACTCTGCCTTAAAAGCTGCCGCCAGGGCCAATGGGACAGGACCTCAAGAAGAGGACAGGAAAAGGGAGCGTTGTGGCCAGGAAAACACGCCCCTTCTCATTACTCTCCAGGATGTGCCATGCAAGATCTGCCTGTCTGAAAACTCCTGTGGCATGAGCAAAGGCTGTCTCTGTGCCTCGGGCTCTCCAGGACCAGCATAAAAGCCGACCCAGAGCCTCTCTCCCTCACACACTTCTCCCGACGCCTTCTGCTCCACGCTCAGCAAGGTGAGCCTCAAACCCCTTCCCCTCCAGCTCCTACCCTACTTGGCCCAGCTCTTCCAGCCACTCGCACCTTTCCACCCCTGCGCTTTCTCACCCTCCTCTCTTCCAGGGCCCCTCCACACCACACACATGGCCTGCAACAACCTCTGCAGCCCCTGCGGACCCACCCCGCTGGCTAACAGCTGCAACGAGCCCTGTGTCAGGCAGTGTGAGGCCTCCCGTGTCATCATCCAGCCTCCCACTGTGCAGGTCACCCTGCCAGGACCCATCCTCAGCTCCTTCCCCCAGAGCACCTTTGTGGGATCCTCTGCATCCGCTGCTGTGGGCAGCGAACTCAGCGCCCAGGGAGTGCCTGTGTCCTCTGGAGGCTTTGGCTATGGCCTTGGCTATGGCCTTGGCTATGGCTACGGCTTAGGAGGCCTGGGCTGCTATGGAGGCAGAAGGGGCTATGGGTACATTTGCTAAGTGTGCTCACCACCGTCCCTCGCACCAACTTCCCAAACACTGGAAGCCATGCCATGGATTTTGGACACATCTCCAGGCATTTCCTGGCACATGGACCTGCCATCCACAGCTCCTCCTCTCATGGTATCAAGCAAGGATGGAAGGAAGGGGAGCAGCCTGGGCTGAGGCAAACACGGCCCTGCAACATCCTCCTCCTCTTCTTCCTTCATTGCATCGCTTCTTCTCTTGTGTCTAGCACTCCCTACTGACACCGACTTCTCTGAAGCCAAAGCCTACCATGGACCTCTGGTCTCCTTCCTCCATGGGGAGCAGGTCCTTATGCATTTTACTGCTTTTTTTCCTTCTCTCAATAAAGTCCTTCTGCATCCCAGCCTTAGGTGTTTCATTGCCATTCTTTGCACAGGCTCCAAAACCTCAATGTCTTTGTGGTAGTGAGAGGACAAAACCCATCAGAGCATTCCAGGACAGACTCAGCAGTGCTGAGGACAGGGGGATGATCACTGCCCTGGTCCTTCTGGCCACACCATTTCTGATACAAGCCACCATGCTCTTGGCCTTTTTGGCCCCCTTCTCACACAGCTGGAGAATGTTCATTGGCTGTAGACGTCCAGGTCCTTTTCCACCAGACAGCTTTTCTGCTGCTCTTCCCCAAGCCTGTAGCGTTGCCTGATGTTATTGTGACCCAAGTGCAGAAAATGGAACTCAGCCTCCTGGAACCTCATACACTTGGCCTTGGCCCATCGTTCCAGCCTGTCCAGACCAGTCTTTGGAGGCTTCCTATCCTCAAGCTCATCGACACGCCGGCCAACCTTGGTGTCTTTGCCAAAGCTACTCAGGGTGCCCTCAATCCCCTTGGCCTCATCACTGATAAAGTTATTACACAGAACTGGCCCCAGGACTGGTTCTTGGGGAACATCACTTGTGACCGGTCACCAACGGGATTAAACTCCATTGATCACAAGTCTTTGGCCCAGCCATCCAGCCAGCTTTTATCCAGCAGAGAGTGAACCCACCCAAGCCAAGAGAAGCCAGTTTCTCAAGGAGAATGCTGTGGGAAACTGTGTCAATGGCTTTAGTAAAGACTAGGTAGACAATATCCACAGCCATTCCCTCATCCATTAAGCAGGACACCTTGTCATGGCAGCGAACCAGAAGGGTCAAGAAGAACCTACCTTTCATAACCCATGATGACTGGGTCTGATCACCTGGCTATACTGTGTGTGGTGGCACTCAAGGAGATCTGCAAACTAAACTGCTCTGGAACCAAGGTCAGACTGAGAGGCCTATAATTCACAGATCTTCTTTCTGGCCATTCTTGTGGTTGGGTATCACCTTTGCTCACTTCCAGACAACTTGGATTTCCCCAGTATAGGCAAGACTGCTGAGACATGCTGCAAGGTGCTTAGGTGAGCACTGACACCAGCATCAATAATACCCTTGGGAGGATTCCATCTGGACCCTACACTTCTGTATGTCTCAGCGGTGTAGTAGGTCAACAACCATTTCAGCTTCTGTTACGGGGGCTTTGTTATGTTCCCCCTCCTTATCTGCCATCTCAGTGGGGCTGGGCACCAGAAAACCACTGGTCTTAATATTCAGCACTGAGGCACAAAGAAAGTCAGCTTTTTCCTCCTCTTCCTCTGTCGCTACGTTTCCCCAACATCAAATCAAGGATGGAGATTCTCCCAAAGATTTTTTACATCCCCTTCTAAGGAACAACAAACAGGGTCACCAGTCACTACCTTCCCAGTCTCTACCTTCCCACACCTTCCTTCACATACCTCTTACTCAGAGGAGCCTTAGGAAGTCTCTGCAGGCCGTTAGCATCAGCTCCCAAGTAACAACAGCTCTACAGGACAATCAAGAAGGGCCTCCCAAAGAAGTCAGCCAGCTCCCACCCTCACCTGTTATGCTGACATACCCCATAAGGCCCCATGCAGGTGTGTACGGGCACTTGCCAAGCACTCAGGAGCTCTGGACTAAAGCTGCCAGGACAATGGCCTGCTCTCACAAGCAGCCCTCCTCTGCCTGCTTGGGACTCACACAACAGGGATGGCCCAATGGGGGAACAAGCCTAAAGATGCTGCCCCCTTTCTCCCAGCAACAAACTCTGCAGACACAGGGGCAGCAGGACAGAACCACAGAGCACAAGGACCTAGAAACACCAGGCCCAAATACGCGCTTAGCCTCAGCTAAGCTTAACTCAGCATCCAGGGAGATCCTGTCTCCTCTGGAGGCTTTGCCTATGGCCTTGGCTATGGCTACGGCTTAGGAGGCTTGGGCTGCCATGGACACAGTTGGGGCTGCTACCCCTGCTAAGGGTTCTTGCCACCACTCCTGAAAACAACCGCCAAAACACCACAGTCCACATCATGTATTGAGGATGCACTATCAGGCCTCTTCTGGCACTGGTTCTTGATATCTACAACTCCTCCTCTCATGGCACTATGCAAGGAAGCAGGGAAGAGAGCCAGCCTGGGCTGAGGCAAACACAGCCTCTCTACCTCTCCCCCTTCTTCCTCTTCCTTCCTTTCATTGCCTCTTCTCTTGTGTCTACTACTCTCCTCTGAAACCTCCTGCTCATGAAACAAAGGCCACTATGGTCCTCCAATGTGCCTTTCCTACAGTGGGGTGGGAAGACGTTGTGTCCTTGTTAAGAGCTCCAGCATACAAAGGATGTTGGCTCATGGTCCCCTGACCTGTATCTCAGACGGGCACCCTCATATTTGCCACTCTTTGCCTTTTATGGTACTTTTTCTCCATCAATAAACTTCTCCTGCATCACAGCCTTCCACATCTCCTTGTTTATTCTTTCTTCTCCCAAGGATCATCCAACCTCAAACACAAGAAAGGCAGACTACAAGTAGCTATTGGGGTGGGTTCACCAAGGGATGCCAGAGCTCCCCTTAAGACGGGTATTCTGAGAACACCATCCCACTTCCACCTGGGGCACTTCCAGACTGTCACACAAGAGCTTCACGAACCAAAGAAAAGCTTTGATACCTTTATTCACCTCTACACATGTCTCTGATGCTTCTTTGTTAGGGTAACATAGCCTGGTTAGCATAGAGCCCCTCTATCACTGCCCCTCCACAACGTGGAAGGGGAGGGAAAATATGACAAGAGCTTTCTCCATCGACATGAGGACAGAGACAGCACAGAATCAGAGAATGGTTTGTGTTTGAAGGGACCTTCAAAGTCACCTCAGTTGCATCTCTCCTGCCGTGAGCTGGGACACCCTTCACTAGACCAGGCTGCTCAAAGTACCATCCAAACTGGCCTTGAACACTGCAAGGAAACCAGAGACACAGAGCTCCCTATGGGATCTTCTTCTAATGTCCAATCAACCTTACAGGGAAGAAAGCCTTCCTAATAGCTCACCTAAATCTACCCTCATTCAGCTTTGCTCATTACTCCTCATCGTATAACTACACATCCTGAATAAATAGTCCATATCCATCTTTCCTCCTGTCAGTGCTGGAAGGCTGCTCTAAGGTCTCCTTGGAAACTTCTGCAGGATAAAGAACACCACATCTCCCAGCCTGTCCTCAAGTAGGAGAAGCTTTGACACAACCATCTTCATGGTCTCTTCTGCCCCCTTTATGCAGAAGGTCCCTATCATTCTTATACTGGGGGCCCAGAGCTGAACACAGGACTCCAGTCTCAGGAGAGCACAGGAGAGAATTACTTCCCTCCACCTGCTGGACACGCTTCTCTTGATGCAGCCCAGCACGTTATTGGCTTTCCACTTAGTCCATGTCCTTCCCCAACAGGAAACCCCTCGCTGAGAATCACCAAATCATTTCCTTTAGAAACGACCATTTCCATCATCAAGTCCAATGCTAAGCTCACAATACCAAGTCCACCTCAAATCCACATCCCTAAGCACCACATCATAGAATCATAGAATGGTATGAGTTGGAAGGGACCCCAAGGATCAGAGAGTTCCAACCCCCCTGCCAAAGGCAGGGACAACAACCTCAAGCCTGGATCTACACTAGGTTGCTCAGGGCCACATCCAACCTGGCCTTGAACACTTCCCGGGACGGGGCATCCACTACCTCCCTGGGCAGCCTATTCCAGCACCTCACCACTCTTTCTGTAACAAACTTCCCCCTAATATCTAATCTAAACCTTCCTTCCTTTAGTTTTAATCCATTCCCCCTTGTCCTGTCATTGTCTATCCTTTTAAAAAGTTGAATCCCCTCCTGCTTATAAGCTCCCTTCAGGGACTGGAAGGCTGCAGTGAGGTCCCCACACAGCCTTCTCTTCTCCAGACTAAACAAGCCCAGCTCCCTCAGCCTCTCTTCGTAGGGCACGTGCTCCAGCCCTCGAATCATCTTTGTGCCTTCTCTGAACCCTCTCCAACAGTTCCACATCCTTCTTGTATTGGGGCCCCAGCTCTGGACACAGGACTCCAGATGGGGCCTCACCAGGGCAGAGTAGAGAGGGACAATCACCTCCCTGTCCCTGCTGACACCCCTCTTCTAATGGAGCCCAGGATACCATTGGCCTTGCGAGCTGCAAGAGCACACTGCTGGCTCATGTTAACTTTCTCATCCACCAGAATCCCCAAGTCCTTCTCAGAAGGGCTACTCTCAAGAAGCTCTTCTCCCAGTCTGTATCTACGTCCATCCATCTTTTCAATACCTCCAGGGATACTGACTCAAGCATTGCCCTGGGCTGTCTCTTCCAGTGCTTCATAACCCTTTGACTCAAGACATCCTTCCCAATAGCCAACAAAATCTCCCCTGGAAGCAATTGAGGCCATTTCCTCTTGTGTAAGCAAAAATTGCCCAACAGCCACCTTGCTAAAAACACAACTTAGAGAGTGGAGAACAGTGATGGGGGCTCCTGTCAGCTGCCTTTTCTGCAGGCTAAGCAGCTACACTGCCTTCACTACTCCACATCAGGTTTGTTCTCTTCACCCTTCACTATATTCATTGCTCTCTGGATATATCCCACCAGAGCCCAGCCCAAATACGTGGCAGCCACACAGAAGGGTAATACTGCAAAGGGGCCAAAACAAGCCATTGGGAAGCGTGGCTGGCCTTCTGATATGCCCGGGCTCACCAGTTGAGAACCAGGGCTGCCAAGACCACAACAGGCTATCACAAACAGCCCTCCACTGCCTGCCTGCAATCAGGCGGCACAAACCAAAACAGGCAGCCTCTCTTCTTCCAGCTATGACCTTAAAAGTAAGAGGGGCACAAATACACCCCAGAGAACACCCAAAGCAATTGACCAGGAATAAAAACAGGCTTAGTGAGCTCAGAACAATTTTAGAGGGGAGCAAATATGAAGGAAGGTGCCTAGCAAACCCCCAAAGGCAAGAGCAGCCTTCCAGGTCTGGAAGGAAATGGGCCCCCACTGGACAACGCACCTGCACACCACACCACATGAGTGGAGGACCTCACCAATGATACCCCACCTCTCCTATGCCTTTATTATGCCTCCAAAATGCTTTTAAATACTCCTTGCAAACAAACCCATCCGAGTACCGACTCTGCCTTAAAGGCTGCCGACACAGCAAAGGGGACACGAACTCAAGAAGAGGACAGGGAAAGGGAGCGTTGTGGCCAGCAAAACACGCCCCACCTCATTACTCTCCAAGCTGTGGCATGGAAGACCTGCATAATGAATAACCCTGTCATGCACAAAGGCTGTCTCTGTGCCTCGGGCACTCCAGGACCAGCATAAAAGCCGACCCAGAGCCTCTCTCCCTCACACACTTCTCCTGACGCCTTCTGCTCCACACTCTTCAAGGTGAGCCTCAATCCCCTTCCCCTCCAGCTCCTGCCCGACTTGGCCCAGCTCTTCCAGCCCCTCGAACCTTTCCACCCCTGCGCTTTCTCACCCTCCTCTCTTCCAGGGCCCCTCCACACCACACACATGGCCTGCAACAACCTCTGCAGCCCCTGCGGACCCACCCCGCTGGCTAACAGCTGCAACGAGCCCTGTGTCAGGCAGTGTGAGGCCTCCCGTGTCGTCATCCAGCCTCCTGCTGTGCAGGTCACCCTGCCAGGACCCATCCTCACCTCCTTCCCACAGAGCACCTTTGTGGGATCCTCCGCATCCGCTGCTGTAGGCAGCGAACTCAGCGCCCAGGGAGTGCCTGTGTCCTCTGGAGGCTTTGGCTATGGCCTTGGCTATGGCCTTGGCTTTGGCTACGGCTTAGGAGGCCTGGGCTGCTATGGAGGCAGAAGGGGCTATGGGTACCTTTGCTAAGTGTGCTCACCACTGTCCCTGGCACCAACTTCCCAAACACTGGAAGCCATGCCATGGATTGAGGACACATCTCCAGGCCTTTCCTGGCACATGGTCCTGCCATCCACAGCTCCTCCTCTCATGTCATCAAGCAAGGAAATAGGGAAGTGGAGCAGCTGGTTCTGAGGGAAACATGGCCTCTGTACCTCTTCGCCTTCTTCCTCTTCCTTCTCTGCATCCCCTCCTCTCTTGTGTCTACTACTCTCCTCCGAAACCACCTGCTGAAAAGTTTAAGACCACTGGGGACCTCCAGTCTGCCTCTCCTACAATGGGGTGGGAAGACCTTGTGGCTCCG